>CM074447.1:8279860-8447360 GCA_037101425.1 Elopichthys bambusa | reverse complement strand
AGTGCAGAGAAAGCCCAGACGTTCTTATTGAACAGGAACTCCAGGTTGTTTCGGCGCAAGTAAGCCAGACTGCCGATGAATGCCAGCAGCAAACCCAGCATCAGTGGCCCAGCGTAGTTTGGAGGCCTGATCACCCGAATCTGAACGACACACATCAGCACGTTAAACACTGACGTGACCCTTCTGAAGCTGAATGTGTGAGCTCTAGTCTTACATGGACATCTGTTCGGTCTGCCACCCATCGTGCCAATTGCTCGGCTGCGAAGCCTCGGACCTGTAGCTCGTATGTGTCTGCTCGCTTGGGTTTACCTTTGGCCGGGAAGTTGATGAATGTTGGAGCCGAGTTCATGTTGAGCTGTAGAGGACAAACAGAATGAAATTAGAAATGATGTAACTATTATGACTAATAATATATATTAAGAATCATGCTTCTTAATGTCAACATGAATCCATTTATTTTCTTTTACTTGTCTTATTGATGTAACATCTTGCTTTGCCACGAAAACAACTTTACTTTTACAATGACATCACTTAGTCCTTGAGAGCAACTGGTTAATGTTAACCAAGTTGTATAGCTATAGTAAATCACACTTAGGTCCGGCTCTATTCAGATACATGAATGTACATCCAATCCATTTCCAATATAAAATCAAGTCCTGTCCGAGACTTTTTTTTTTTTTTTTTTTTGCAATTTGAAATATGGCCACATATCACAAATGCCACTTCATGTTTACTTTAACAGAGATGGAGTACAAAGGTAAATTTAATTCAGGACATTTACCATCTGGAAAACATCTGAGCCTTCATCAAAATCCACCATTGCAAAGAAAATACGGTTAGTAAATGCACTCGAATAACGCCAAGAATTCGCAAGGATCTGGTACTCTTCATCTGCCTGTCTGAAAAAAAGAAAAGAAAAGAAGATTTCCACAGTTGTTTATATTAAATTAATTTAGGCTATGTTCACACTGTCAGTCCAAATCTGTCCAAAATATCGCAACTGTTCAGATTAGATTTGTGTGTAAACCATAAACCACGCGAAATCCGATCAGAGCGGTCAGACTAAAACAGATTTCCAGAAATGCGATTTGAATAGGATTTCAAACCACATATGCATGTAGCTCGAAATGGATTTCATATGATTATTGGGCGTTCACACTTGCTAAATCTGATTGGATATCAATCGGATAGGCACAAAAATCAGATTTGCACTGACAGTCTGAATGTAGCCGTGTAAAGGTTTTAGGTTTTAATGTGAAGCATGTCATTTTTGTGCAGCAGCAACAAAGGGAAATGCAAAAATAAATTCTAATTTTGTTTATTTAAATGCTCAGCACGTCTGCCATTGGTTGGAAAAACATTGTTTAAGTAAATGACACTCAACCACATATAAATGTAGCTCGAAATGTGATTTTTACAAATCCGTTTCATATGATTTTTGGCCGCTCACACTTGCTAAATCTGATTGGATTTCAATCAGATATGCACAAAAATCGGATTTGCACTGACAGTCTGAACATAGCCATGTAAAGGTTTTAGGTTTTAATGTGAAGTATGTCATTTTTGTGCAGCAGCAACAAAGGAAAGTGCAAAAATAAATTCTAATTTTGATTTCACCTCATCTGCCATTGGTTGGAAAAACACTTCATTGGCACTTGCACTCTTGTGGACTTAAAATGGCGATCATGTGCACATCCACTTGACTTGAAGATTCCATTTCTCATTTAGCTACTATGTACTAACATTTAAATGAATCATTTGATGTAATACACTTATTGTGTACATGCATGTTTTTACACTGTACTTACATTTAAAAAATACCAGCATATAATTACATCTGTAATTAATCTGTATAATTAATACATAAATAACTACACTGTTGACCAGCTTACCTTTTAACCCACCCTTAAACCCACCCAGACCACCAAACCTGTCCCTAACCTTACCCGTATCCACCTCAATAGCAGCACTAAGGTTTTGCAATACAACATCAACACAATAAGTACATTGACCCTAACAATTAAATTTGTAATTTTTTTATCTAAAGTACATAGTTAAAGACACCTAATATAAAGTGTGACCAACAAATGTAATATTGTCAATTGGCCACTCCATGCTTAAGATAATAGCCACTGAAAAATTCATTTATTAGTTTATCAAGAATATATATTATAACTTACACTACAAAGCAGTGTTGTTTTAGTATTATTTATAAACCCCCAGTTTCACAGACAAGGCTTAAACTAGTCCTAGACTAAAATGCAAGTTTGAGCAGTTTAAACTGAAAACAGCTTGCACTGATATTTCTTAAAATATACTATATTGCCAAAAGTATTGGGACACCCCTCCAAGTCATTGAATTCAGGTGTTCCAATCACTTCCATAGCCACAGGTGTATAAAAATCAAGCACCTAGGCATGCAGACTGCTTCTGCAAACATTTGTGAAAGAATGGGTCGCTCTCAGGAGCTCAGTGAATTCAAGCGTGGTACCGTGATAGGTTGCCACCTGTGCAATAAGTCCATTCCTGAAATGTCCTCACTACTAGATATTCCACGGTCAACTGTTAGTGGTATCATAAAGAGGAAGCAACTGGAAACAACAGCAACTCAGCCACAAAGTGGTAGGCCACGTAAAATCACGTCAGCATATGCTGAGGCGCACAGTGCGCAGAAGTCGCCAACTTTCTGCAGAGTAAATAACTACAGACCTCCAAGCTTCATGTGGCCTTCAGAGTAGCTGAAGAACAGTGCGTAGAGAGCTTCATGGAATGGGTTTCCATGGCCGAGCAGCTGCACACAAACCTTACATCACCAAGTGCAATGCGTGAAGCGTTGAATGCAGTGGTGTAAAGCATGCCGCCACTGGACTCTAGAGCATTGGAGACGTGTTCTCTGGAGCGACGAATCACGCTTCTCTGTCTGGCAATCCGATGGATGAGTCTGGGTTTGGCGGCTGCCAGGAAAACGGTACTTGCCTGACTGCACTGTGGCAAGTGTAAAGTTTGGTGAAGGGGGATTATGGTGTGGGGTTACTTTTCAGGGGTTGGGCTTAGTTCCAGTGAAAGGAACACTTTATGCTTCAGCAAAACATAATTTTGTTATGTGCTTCTGTCATTTTTTATAGTTCTATTTAGCTTTAATTTATTTTATTTCATTTTTAGTGAAGTTTTTGTCATTTTAGTTTGTTGACAAGGCCACATTTAAAATTGTATTCAGTTTAAAGGTATAGTTCACCCAAAAATGAAAATTTGCTGTTAATTTACTCACTCTCAAGCCATCCAATATGTAGGTGACTTTTTCTTTTTCTTCAGTAGAACAGTAAAGAAGCCATGAAAACCATGAAACCATGGTCCTCTGTGATTAATACAATGGAAGTCAATGGCTATCGACACAGAGTTTTGAAACCGTTTGGAGAAGTTTGGAAACCGGGTGTAGCAGCCAAGTCTACTACTTAAGGCAGCTGAGGGATGCTAGATGGTGCTTGTTAATGGACACGTACACCCTGGCTGATATTTACACCTGTCTCGTGACCATGGAGGGCTCTTTTCTTTCGATCTTGAGCGCTGCCTTTCCTTTGATTTCAAATGGGATCGTCGCTGATCTCTTGACCTTGAGCATGACCTGCTCTTTTCTTTTGACCTTAATTGTTTATTTTTATGGGAGTCTTTAGATGAAAGGTTTTGAGAGTTTGATCGTGACCGCTTCCTATCCTTGCACTGGGACTGGTGAAGTCTTTCCATTATGATGTTAGTAGCATTAAAGGCACCACTGACTGAAGGTAGCTCTTTGGCCTTCATTCTTAATGACATCAACATTTGTTTACCTTTATTATTTTTAGTTATTGATTCCTCATTACCAGACAAAGTCCCTCCTGATGCAGGAAGTCGTCAAGCTTGTCATGGGTTTTGGCTAGAGTTTATACAGAAACTGACGGAAGAGGATGATGAGTGTGAGTTTGAAGATGATGTAGTGGAGGTGAAAGAGCTAGAAAATGAACATGAAGCATCAGTTCTATCTGCTCTCTGCCTCTGAGCATCAACTGTCCTGTTTTGCTGAGTTGTACCCATTCCTTGCTGGTCAGCAGTATGTTTCCTAACTGTATTGCCTACTAAGCTGGTCTCTAAAGACCCAGGCAAAGTACTGATACTAGTTGTACTGGAGAGATACTGTCCCTTTGAATTTTTTGTATCCTCTGTTTTGTCACAGAGTTGTTACAGGAAAAGTTGTTAGGAAAAGATACACCTTTTCCTTTTTAAATGGCAATTTCAAGGCATAGTGATTGTCCTTAAGCTGCAATCTCCAAGACCCTAATATCCTCTCGTGACAATCCTTGCTCCTCTGCAGCTTGTTCATTGAAGGCTTGGTTGCATTGTTTTAACGTCCAATCCAGAAATCCTGTTCACCACTGCAGAACAGTCTTCAGCCTCAACACTGCCTGCATGCAAAGGACCATTTATGACCCAACCTAATGCCGTTCTCATAGCATAAGGGCCATCCCCATGGCTGTTTATGACTTCCCAAGGCTCCACCATCTTAGGAGCGTTGTTTCCAATCAACAAGTCAACATTAGCCGGGAACTTTATGCTGGGAACTTTAACCTTTGCTAAGTAAGGCCACTTAGACAAATCTCATTTAGACACAATGTTGTCAGAACTTACAGGCATTTGTTTCTGTGTGAGCGTTTGTGGAAGCTGATAAAAGGTGTTACCATCAATAGCAGACACTTCCAAACTTGAGAGTGCATATGCTGATACAAACAATGGGACAGGAAAGAGTTGTAACAGAAATTCCTCTACCATAAAGATTGAGCCGCTGCATAAGACTTTTAGTACAAAAAGTTGCAGAACTGCCAGGATCCAGGAATGTGTACGTCTGGATTATCTGATCTCCTTTACTGGCCTTGACTTGAACTGGTAAGATAGAAAGCAGACCGCAATCTTTTCCGGCCCCTGTATGACCACATGTTTTAGCAGATCCTAAGAACTTGCATGCCTCTGATTCCTTGGAGACTATGTCTGAGTTGGCTATATTTCTGTCAACATGAAGCACAGTGGGATGGTGTTGACTACATATCCTACAAGTCAACCTCTTGCCACAGTTACAACTCATGTGCCCAGCACTTAAGCAACCAAAGCAAAGATCTTCCGCTTTTAGAAAGCGCATCTTTTCCCTATGCTTCTTTCTTTTAAATTGTTGACAGTGCTCCAATACATGACGCTTAGCACAACACACACATAATGGAATTACTTTAGAATTGTTTAGTGGCAATTCTGTCCTCATATTCTTAGAAGTTTCCCCAGATTCCACAGGTGTAACAGTAGTGGCAAAGACGTTTCCTTTAACTTTATCTTCTAGATGAAGCTTTGGTTGATTAACAGGCCTCATACTATTTGGAAAGGCACTAATATCACCAAACAGAGGATCCATTAGAATACCAACCTGTCTTTCAACAAATTCCACAAGATCTTTGAACAAAGCTCTACGTTCAGTAGTTCCCAGAATGTTATGTGTGACAGTTCTCCACTGTTCTCAGAGCTTGAAAGGCAATTTAGATATGATAGCTCTCATATTGCTTGGCATATCTAACTCCTGAAGGTATTGCAATTGCTCTGTGACGTTACAACAGCCACGCAGAATGAGGGCATAAGATTGTAAAGCATTGACATCCTCTCATTTTATTGAGGGCCACGACAAGGCTCTTTCCAAATAAGCAGTGGCGATCTTGTACTTATTGCCAAAGTGTTCCTGCAATAGCTGTTTTGCCTTAGCATAGCCAAAGTCAGGGGTCATGTGTAGGTATCTACGTACCAACTCCCTTGGCTGCCCCCTGGTGAATTGTTACAAGTAATATAAGCAATCACTATGGCTTGCCTTCTCCTCCACTCCTGTTTCAAATGCTCAAATAAATGACACATACTGAAGAGGATCGCCATCAAATAAAGGAATATTTCTTGCTGGTAAAGATGAGCAACATTGCTGTTGGACAAGAGCTGATGTTATTTCATTTTGTCTTTGCATTATAGTGACAATGTCACCGTACTGACTCTCCATTTGTGGCTGATTATTCCTATCAGATGCAAGAGGTATACGAGGTTGAACTGATGTATCTCCTAGTGCATGCTGGGAAATCCTTTCTGAGTCCATACCTTCCTGCCAAGGCTGCTGATGAATTTCCTGATATGGCGCAGAAGACACCAAAGAGGGATTCACTGCTGGTACTTGATTTGCCAGTTTGCTACAGCCAACAAGTTCAAACTCCTCTGCCATTGGATTTAACATAATTGCAGATGCTTTCCGCTCTTCTTTTCCCACTTGAGACTTCATAACATGAGAGGCATTAGAAACACTGCGACTTTCAGAGGCCTGTAGAACTGCAAGTTTAGCAGTCGATTCCTCTAGCATTGCTTTCAACTTCAGTTGCTCCTTTTTCCTCTTAATTATCTGCTCTTGCTTGTCCAAGGCATATCTTTCCTTTAACACTGCCATACGAGTGAGCAGTGCAGCCTTATTTGCCTCGGCTATGACTCTGGCAGAGGAAACACTATTGCATGTACTTGCTTTACTTGATTGCCTACTACCAACATTTGAAATACTATCATTTGGATTAACCTCATCAACCTTGTCATTCATGATCTCATTTGCAGCAATTTCACCATTTTCAATACATGATACCCACACTTTAACTTCAGAAATAAAATCATTGTTTACAATCATTTTCGCTTTAAACCATAGGTCATGTTTTTCCTTCTCACTTTCAGGTAACGTATACATCAAAGAACTATGAAGACCTTTTGCTTCATCACACAAATTTAAAAGATCAACAAAAGCACTTTGCACCTCTTTTATATGTCTTTGTTGTATCAGACCGTGTATCTTTTTCCTTAAATTAGTAGCTTTAGTTAATACAGATTTTCTATCACTCTGCAACCTTTTCAACAAACGTTTTAGGAGTTAATTTCACAACACGTTTTTGTTTGTCCATTTGAACATTAACATCAGTAAAAACGCCACTGTTCAACTGAAGCGTTTCCATAGACCTGTTTTCAGTTTCATTCACTTTCATAATTTACAGAATGTTCAGAAGCACGATAGAAGCAACAACGATACTAGTTCGCAAAGTTAATTATCCTTTTGTGACAACCAATGCATTGGATTTATGTCCCATGCTGTGTGCACACAAAGTTAAATGGCCATTCAACAATAAGTAGCGCTACTAAACATACCTCTTTACGTTGGGTGCCAAATTTGAAAAAAGCATCTCTGCTGACGTTTGTAGAGTGGCTCTGGTGTCTTTCCTCACGCCGATAGATGGTCCTTGGCCCAAAAATACAGACATGCACATACAGTATCTCACAGAAGCGAGTACACCCCTCACATTTTTGTAAATATTTTATTATATCTTTTTATGTGACAACAATAAAGATATGACACTGCTACAATGTAAAGTAGTGAGTGTACAGCTTGTATAACAGTGTAAATTTGCTGTCCCCTCAAAATAACTCAACACAGCCATTAATGTCTAAACCGCTGGCCACAAGAATGAATACACCCCTAGGTGAAAATGTCCAAATTGGGCCCAAAGAGTCAATATTTTGTGTGGCCACCATTATTTTCCAGCAGTGCCTTAACCGTCTTGGGCATGGAGTTCACCAGAGCTTCACAGGTTGCCACTGGAGCCCTTTTTCACTCCTCCATGATGACATCACAGAGCTGGTGGATGTTAGAGACCTTGTGCTTCTCCACCTTCCGTTTGAGGATGCCCCACAGATGCTCAATAGGGTTTAGGTCTGGAGACATGCTTGGCCAGTACCCTTCAGGGTAAAGGCAGTGGTCGTCTTGGAGGTGTGTTTGGGGTCGTTATCATGTTGGAATACTGCCCTGTGGCCCAGTCTCCGAAGGGAGGGGATCATGCTCTGCTCATTCATGATTCCCTCAATGAACTGTAGCTCCCCAGTGCTGGCAGCACTCATGTAGCCCCAGACCACAACACTCCCACCACCATGCTTGACTGTAGGCAAGACACACTTGTCTTTGTACTCCTCACCTGGTTGCTGCCACACATGCTTGAAACCATCTGAACCAAATAAGTTTATCTTAGTTTCATCAGATCACAGGACATGGTTCCAGTAATCCATGTACTTAGTCTGCTTGTCTTCAGTAAACTGTTTGCAGGCTTTCTTGTGCATCATCTTTAGAAGAGGCTTCTTTCTGGGACGACAGCCATGCAGACCAATTTGATGCAGTGTGCATATGGTCTGAGCACTGACAGGCTGCCCCACCACCCCTTCAACCTCTGCAACAATGCTGGCAGCACTCATACATCCATTTCCCAAACACAACCTCGGGATATGATGCTGAGCACGTGCACTTAACCTCTGTGGTTGACCATGGCGAGGCCTGTTCTGAGTGGAACCTATCCTGTTAAACCGCTGCATGGTCTTGGCCACCGTGCTGCAGCTCAGTTTCAGGGTCTTGGCAGTCTTTTTATAGCCTATGCCATCTTTATGTAGATCAACAATTCTTTTTTTCAGATCCTCAAAGAGTTCTTTGCCATGAGGTGCCATGTTGAACTTCCAGTGACCAGTATGAGAGAGTGAGAGCGATAACACCAAATTTAACACACCTGCTCCCCATTCACACCTGAGACCTTGTAACACTAATGAGTCACATGATACCGGGGAGAGAAAATGGCTAATTGGGCCCAGTTTGGACATTTTCACTTAGGGGTGTATTCATTCTTGTGGCCAGCGGTTTAGACATTAATGGCTGTGTGATGAGTTATTTTGAGGGGACAGCAAATTTACACTGTTATACAAGCTGTACACTCACTACTTTACATTGTAGCAAAATGTCATTTCTTCAGTGTTGTCACGTGAAAAGATATAATAAAATATTTACAAAAATGTGAGGGGTGTACTCACTTCTGTGAGATACTGTATAATCCACAGATTTGCGATGTCCTCTTGTCGCAGTTGATCTCAAATGTAAACAAAGTCAATGCGAAATTCTTTCAATAATCCACTTAATCCCATCCAACAGATGATGAAACTCCAGCGTAATAGGATAAAAACAGTTCCTTTTGAGTAAAACTAAATGTAGCAGCCAAGTCTACTACTTAAGGCATCTAAGGAATGCTAGACAGTGCTTGTTAATAGACGCGTACGCCCTGGCTGATATTTACGGCAATGTCCACACAAAGGTTAATATGCTCAGTTGTAGATTTATTTTACCATAACTGGTCTTCATTTCATGTAAGCAAGAATCCAAAACAGACAATAAATCCACAGTTCCAATCCTTCTCTGGTTTGCACAGAAACTTGGGGTCTTCTATCCATCTGTTTTTCTTAATACATTTTCCAGCCCTTCCTTCCTCTGGATGCATCGTCAGCTGGATTCTCCTTTGAGCCAACATATCTCCACTGTGATGTCTTTGTGGCTTCTCTGATGATGGAGACTCTGTTTGCAACAAAGGTATGAAAACACTTGTCCTCATTCATGACATACTTGAGCAGAGATGTGCCATCTGTCCAAAAGACAGATTCTTGCAACTTGAGCCTCAGCTCTCTCTTTAACATCAGGTCAACATGAACAGCAAGCACAGCAAGCAGTTAGCTCTAAACGGGGAACAGTGATGGCCTTTAAAGGTGTTACTCGGGCCTTGCCCATGAGGAAGGCAACATGGATATCACCATTGCTATTCAGGATTCTAACATAAGTGACTGTGCCATATCCTTGTTCGCTTGGATCTGAAAAATGATGAAGCTGAGCATGTATGTAGGAACCACAGCTTACGGGCTTAACGCATCTCTCAACTTTGAATTCACAGAGTGTATTCAGCTCCTTCAACCACCTCGTTCAGTCATGCAAAATGTTGTGAGGCACAATCTCATCCCATCCAAATTTCCTTCGACATAGCTCCTGTAGCATGATCTTAGCAGGCAGCACTACTGGTGCCAAAAACCCAAATGGATCGTATACTGAACTGGACACCGACAACATCCCACGTCTTGTGCAGGACTTCTCCTGGACCTCCATTTTGAACTTAAATGAGTCAGTTTCTGCACACCACAGCAACCCCAGAGCTCTCTCAATAGGCAAGCTGTCCCTGTCCAGATCTAGCTCCTTCCACTCTTTGGCTCGACGCTCCTCGGGAATGGCTTGCAGAACAGTGCGTTTATTGCTACTTAATTTTGTCAGAGTGAAACCTCCTTGCTGACAAAGAATGGAAAGATCTTTAACTAAACAAACTGTTGCTTCTTCAGATGCCACACTCTTAAGGCAATCGTCTACATAGAAAATTTGAAAGAGAGTTTGAACAACCTCCTCTCGAAACTCAAATTGATGATCATCTGCTGTTTTTCTTAAAGCAAAGGCAGCACAACTCAGAGAGGAGACAGCCCCAAAGAGATGCGAAACACTGCCACTTCTTTTGTAAAATCTCCATTCTGCCACCACAAGAAAGTCTCGGTCTTCTTCTGCCACCCTAACCTGGTGAAACACTGATTGTATGCCACCCATGACTGCTACCGACTCATGCCTAAACCTCAGTAGGGCTCAAAGCAATGTGCTTGTAAAATTGGGACCTTGCAAAAGGACTTGATTCAAGGATGTTCCTTTGAATACCGCACCACAATCAAAAACCACCCGCAGGTTCCTCTTCCTGGGATGCCGTACACCATGGTAAAGGAATGTACCACACCTTGCCACTCTCACCTTTAAGCTGATGAGTAGGCACTTGCTCTGCATATCCTTTGTTGATCATTTCATTTACAAATGATACATACTCCTGATAAAACTGCTCATCTCTCTGGAATCTCCTCTTCAATCCAAGTATCCGCTTAATCTCGTTCAACAGATGATGAAACTCCAGCATAATAGGATAAACACAGTTCCTTTTGAGTAAAACAGAGTTTTTTGACTAAATGTAGCAGCCAAGTCTACTACTTAAGGCAGCTGAGGGATGCTAAACGGTGCCTGTTAATGGACGCGCACGCCCTGGCTGATATTTACTGCAATGTCCACACAAAGGTTAATATGGTCGTAGATTTATTTTACCGTAACTGGTCTTTATTTCATGTAAGCAAGAATCCAAAAAAGACAATAAATCCACAGTTCCAATACTTTAATACAGATTTCTTAGTTGTATAGCGTGGTATAACATTGCATTAGCTTAACGTAGCATAGCGGTCAAAAAACTGTGTGCACCTTCCCTCCAGCAACACCTGTTACTTGAAGGAAGGTTCCCACCTATATACTGTATCCATTACCCAAGGGTGACACCTACTGGACAGAAACTTATATAACAAAGCTTAAAATAGACAAAATGGCTCTTAGACTGGGAAAAGTCAATCTTCCTAAATGACATAACACAGGCGAACATAATCTTAATTTTTTATATAGGTTGTTCCAGACTGTCGTGAACGTGCTCAGGACCATTTGCAAAGGCTGTGGATTACAGGTAATAGTGTTGTAAATAATGTTCAGTTTCCTGAACAGGCCGATTGTTTTGCTTGATAAGACCTCAATGTATCATCAGGAGCCACAGGTATTACATTTTGCTTTGCCTGTATATGTTTTTGACTCTCAAAGTGACGGTAGCCAATGACTTGCATTAAATGAATCACCAAAGACTACAGTTTCAGCTAAAAATCTTCTGTACTGTTCTACTGAAGAAAAAAATAAATCATCTACATCTTGGATAACCTGAGAGTAAGTAAATTAACAGCAAATTTTCATTTTGGGGTGAACTATACCTTTAAGATCACATTCTTTGTCTTATATTTCCATTTTATTTTATTTCAACTTTATTTCACCTAAAATGATTTGTAATAGTTTTAGTAAACAATGACAACACTGCTGCACACACAGCAGAATGAAGTGTTTGAAGTGGATGCTCTCTCAGTGCACTTACTTGCAGACAGCACACTGTCTCTGTGGCTGCAGAGCTGTGAACATGATAATGACGGAGTAGTTGCGTGGAGGAGCTCGGATCAGCCTCCTAAACTTTTCTCCGTTCAGCCGTATCACTGCACGCTTACTGGCCCACTCCATCATCTGACTGACCTTCTCTGACAGCAGGGTCTGGATACACACATATTAACCAATCACTCATTCACAGAATCTCGCAGTACATTCAGCACAGGTTTAGTCCTCACGGAGTAACTCATGTTCATTGTCTTACATGCATACTAACATGAACAACACAAAAAGAAGTTTAATTCAGAAGCAGTCAGGTCAGTTCATAGGCTGCTGTGCAACAGGAAGCTTAGCTTAGTTTGCATACAGGTCGAAGTGTGACAGCTCATAATACATTGAGTAAAACCGAGGCCAATAATTCATTCGAAGTGATTTACAGATGGATCACAGTATTCTCACAAATGTTAACATTAATGTGCGATTTAATCCAGTGTGCTGTTGAGAGTAAGAATCTATCAGAGCCTTTGAGAAACCAGTCAGTTCAGTGCATACGAGGGGTAAAAAAACACTTAATAACAAACCAATAGAATCCACTGACCTCCTTCTTTTTCTGCCCATTTGATGGCGTGCCATATAAACTAACAGCGAGGAAAACAACTATCAAAAGTTTATAAAACATTTCTGAAGCTGCCACTCTGCGGCCACGACAGTTCTGCAGGAAGGAACTCCTGTCCGCTTCCTATTGGTGGAGCTCAGCGGAAGAGGAACAGTTTTAAAATAAAAGTCTCAAGCGACAAAACTAAACCTCGAAAATACTTTAGTATTTTCAAAATAAAAGCCGTTTCAAGCTCTGGGTGACTTTCATTTAAAAACAAACAAACAAACTAACTAACAAAACTACACACACACACACACACACACACACAAATGTATATGTAGAACGGGGTAAAGATGATTTCGTGTAGTAAAAGTAAGATTATAAAGTCAAAGTCAACAAAAGGAATATACTGGCATGATTGCTGATAAAGAACCCACAGTCCTGATATACAACATATAAAATAAATAAATATGCTGAAGCAAATAAAGAAATGAGGAACATGTCTGTGGGAAAAAAAGACGGGCAATTTTTTTTATTTTTGAAATGCCAGTGTCGTGTTTCCCACTGTCCATACCTATATATACCGTATAAAGTTATTTTATATAGGCCTATATCTGTACCATATACAGTTATTTTAGTCCCAGACAAATTATTATGTAGGCCTATATGAAGAATGCGACTTTTTACAGTATATTATTTTATATATTTTTGCAAACACGTATATATTGTTCTCATTTTTTTCTAAGTTAATTATCAATTTTGTACTTTCTGTTGGTAGCAAGTTGTTTAAAAATCCAGTCTTTTAGCTATTTCCTCCTAGATGCCCAGTAAGATACACCATGTTTCTAATGTTTTATTGATCATAATTAATAATTCACATACAGTTAAAGCTTGCATACACAACTGTCTATACAGTCAAAAGACAACATTAAAATAAGCAACAAGGCCGTTCAGATGAAAGAAGAAAGCAGAAGCTACGTGCTCAAGGATATCTCTAAAACATTTATTATCTCTTAATTTCTCAAAATATTTATTCATAATATTGCTATTGTTGGCTTCTGTACGGTGTAAAAATTTTTTAAATGTAGATATTCAATTACTTGCAAATGGAATGAAAATTAAAAATAAACACTCCGACATCCCGAGATGCATTGACGCGCGCGCGAGCGTGTGAGCTAAACATCCGGCGCGAGCCGCCGCTGCTGTGAGTGAATGTGTTTGGAGGAAGATGGCGGCGCTTATCCTCCCGTCTGACTGGATAAAAAACTGGGACAAATCCGGCAAAAATGAGTTGTGAGTAGGAGTTTAGTGATCAGCTTGAAAGTGTGGATGGGAATAAAGTTATATACATTTTTTTTGGGCGTTATTACCGCGGGTTATTGTCGAAAGCATAAATCATATTCTCTTCATTGTCAATGTCCACAGATTGTGCGCGTTAAAAACTAATTACTTAAAAGTTCAATAAATGGACTATAAACT
This sequence comes from Elopichthys bambusa, assembly GCA_037101425.1. Classification (NCBI taxonomy): domain Eukaryota; kingdom Metazoa; phylum Chordata; class Actinopteri; order Cypriniformes; family Xenocyprididae; genus Elopichthys; species Elopichthys bambusa. Next base: position 8,433,366 of record CM074447.1, on the reverse strand, counting down.
TTAATATACTGTTAACCAAATAAAGAATATAAAGTCTGTAGTTTCTTTAAATGTGTATGTAAGACACTTTATCGGTAATTTTCATGACTGTAACGTCAGGGAGCTAATAGTTAGCTGGTTTAGCATTAGCATGTGTCTTCTTATCACTGTGTGTTACAGTATGTGTAATGTGTGGTACATGTTTAATGCAGGTAAACATGATCTTATACACCATGAGCAAGCCTGAAGTAAATAATATGGAATGTTAAGAGGTTGCGTAACCCCGATGAAAGGTTTAGATGTAACCTATCTGTGCTAAAGAGTTCAGTTTTGTTAGATATTGGTTGTCTCGAAACCTAGTGATCTGCCCTACACAGACAGCATTTATGAGCAGCACAGTTTAAAACAAACTGAGTCAGCGGTCTAATTGTTGACACTTAGTGAGCTGCTTACTTAACTGCATTGTGGTCATCATATAGCATCAGTGCAGTATAGTGTCAAGACTATGTGAGCTGCTTATGTAGACAGCATGTCTCATCATGTGGGATCCCTGTGTATCTTAAACCTAGTGGTTTTTGTTTGTTTGTTTGTTTTTGTCTAGACAGTGCTGTTTGGCATCTGTTCCAAAACCCAATAAGCTGCATTTGTATTCAGCATTGTCAAAATTTAGTGAGGCTTCATGTGCAGTGCTGTATTTTCAGGTAGCTGTAAAACACCTGTGTTTTACAGGTAGTTTTATCCGTGTGGATGTTTGACTGATGAGACCGATATAAATTAGTGGCACTTGTTTGCAGATGTTCAGCTGATATTGAACTTGGTATATGAACTTGTAGATGAAGGAGTGTTAACGTTGTTCAGCGCCATCGTGTTTGTCTGACTGAGGTGTTTGTGGTGCTGGAATAACAGACTGTAGTTGTGTGATATAAGCAAGCTGTATAGTGAGAGGTAAATGTGGTGGTCAGTGGAAAACTCTATGTAATGTTGATCTGTTATGCTCAATCTTTTATATTTAATTTAGCTTTAATCCATTGTAAAGGGAGTCATTGCTCATCATGTTATTAATACCTGAAGGTCACCATTAACACATGTTTTTTCTGTTTCTAGTTTACAGTTTTTCCAGGACCTTGCAGGGAAACCCAGTGGTCAGGAGTTTGTTAAAGGTAAGTTTAATTCATATTACTTATTTCTTAGGGCTGTTAGTGGTGCATTTTTTTCTTTTAATTTTTTTATTTTGGCTGTATATATATAATTGTTATTTGCACAAATAATTCACATTGTGCAAATTACATCTTTAATGCAAATCAAACTTTAAAAGTGCATTCAAATGCAAACAATACAACATCATAGAACATGGAAAGCAAAAAAAACTAAGCCAAGTTTATTTATATTTTCCCACTAAGATAAATGTACCTGCTCTGGGCTTTGAGAGGGCTGATGGAAAATGAACAGAGCCCATCTCTCATCTTGTATTATGTTTTCTCCTGATATTTCAAAACAATCCACACTGGATTCCCGACAAAGTTCGGAAGAGCAAATTTTAATCTTCTGCGCTCGCAAGACATTTACAGTTGTACATATTCCGAAGTGTACTTCGTTTTTATTGCGAATGCTAGCGTACATGCATAGTTGAATGCATAGAACTCAATGCAAACTCAGTTCAAAGAACTCAATTTGATATATATGCGCCAGAGTACGTGAGTGGAGTGGAGCGGCAAAAATTTCCACTTCGCGCTCTAAGCATTCCATAATCACTCCGCTCCGGGTTCGCTATTTTCCGCTCCTCGCTCCCTCCCTGCTCCGTCCTCTGTAATTCCTCACTGCATGTTCGCTCCATGGAAAAAATGTGCCTAATTACCACTCCGCTGTTAATTTTCTTTTTTTTTTTTTATATATATATATATATATATATATATATATATATATATATATATATATATATATATATATATCACAAACATCTGTGCAGAAGACGCAGTGTAAAATAAACACACAGTACTATGAGGAAAAACTTTATTGGAACAGTAATATTAGCTCAAATCAATAATGAACTATTGTTTAGCCCACTTTAAAAAAGCATAACCTAATAATATATCACCGAAATGAAAAGCATCACATTAAATTATTACCAAACGAAATAAAAAGCAACTACAGTCCCATAGACATACACATAAGTACCTCTATGTATACTGCAGCGAGCTATATGAAGGAACACGTTTGTGATTTTAAAACGCAAAAAACATGGTAAAGAGTGCAGGGTGTCGGGTGACGTGTTTTCAGAAGTTAAACTTGACATGGCATTTTAAAATGTGGCGCGAGAAACTGAAAAAGCAGATGACGTGGTCAAAGATGCCTGTTAAATGAATTTATCTATATGTTTAGATGGAAAACAACATTTTCTCTTTATTTTTTCATCACCACTAGGCTACCTAGGGCAAACAAAGCACAAGAATTTAAATTAAAATCTATATTATTTGATGTTTATAACATGAGTGAATATTCAAAAGATCAGGGAAGCTACTCACCAATAGCAGATTACAATACAAGAGAAGATATCATCTGAAATATTCCGAGATGTGTCTGAAGTCTGCGGTCTTGCTTCATATTTCATTGCTCTCCAATATGACTGTTGTTGACGAGGTGCTTGATACCTATTCCTAACACGCGCGCACTGGACCTAAACGGGCAATGACTCCTCCCCCAGTAAAACCATTGTTTATATAAATTTACAACATTTATTAACCCTCAATTTATTTTATTTTTTAGGTTTTTAATGACTTTAAGTAAAAAGACAGAGTAAAAAACAGGAAAAAATCATTAGAAAATCTTTGGGGGGGGTGCTGCACCAGTGCTAAGTACATTTCTGGTGGGGCTATAGCCCCTGCAAGCCCCGTCTTAGCGCTGGCCCGCCACTGATCTTTTAAAATGCATTTGTATTTTGTTCACTTTGTTCAATGTAATATTTAAGAAAATCCACCTTTGTTCATGCTATAATGCAGTTGCATTATAGGCGGTTAACATGAGTTGTGCATGTGATGGAGTGGCAGCGGAGCGATCTTGGAGCGAGAGAGAACCATGACGCTCCGACATTCAAAAAATCCGCTCCTCGCACAGGGAAAAATCACGGTGCTCCACTCCCGCTCCGCTTCACTCACATACTCTGGTACGCGCACACAGGCGGATGATGCATGTGCATCACAACAACTTGCACTCTATCGACAGAATGTCTACATCTCAATCATCTCTGCAGGTCGTGAATCAGTATATCGTAGACCCAAATTCTGGCACTGGAAAGAACTCTAAAAGGACCCTGGATAACTATACAATTAGGACACTGATGGTGACGTTGTACAGTGTTTTTATGGACAGCAGAACAGATTTTTCTGATTATTTTTTTAGGGCTGGGCGATACAGCTAAAAAAAATTATCACAATATAATGTTTCATATTTATCGGTATCGAAAAAAAGATTTTGTAGAATTTTTTTTTAAAATTTAACCAATGCATTTTTAATTAAGGCAAACAACAAATACTTTTTAAAACAAAGCTAAATAAAATGTAAACAAATCTTTTTTATATTTTATATGAAGATTAAATAAATAAGTGTTAAAGAAACTTAGAGCTGCACAATTCTGGATAGATTAAGATTTTGTATGTTTGTTTGTTTCAAACCGAGATCACAATTCTGAATGTCAACTAAACGAAATAATGTAATTTACTAGAGGTTCTGACAAAATGTTAATTGCTGCAGTCTTTTTTTTTTTAAATTTTAAATATATTTGAATTAATTATTTAAAAAAAAAATCTGTTTGGATATGATTCAATGACACGCTTATAAATACTCTTGTTTCATTACTGGATGAATCAGTGTATTTGAAAGAATCTGTTGAATAAAGATTCAATGTCAAATACATTTTTTAACAGTCACTTATCGCCACCTGGTGCGTCATTTTCAGCACATTCAAGTTTCTTTCAAAAGCTGATTTGCTCTATTTTGATCGATAACTGACATTAGTATTTGAACTATAAACTTTAATCTCAGTACTTCTGTGATAATTTGAATATTTGTAGCACAGAAATAATGATCCTGTGTGACTGAAAGCACTGTTTGTGCAGCTGTTAATACCGACATGACAAATGCTCTCTCAAGACGAACTTTGAAGTAGATCCACTGTAAGACGTAAGGAAACTGCCACACCAGCGAGCCGATATGTCCTTTTTTATTCACAATCTCCTCTTCACCGGCAGGTACAGCACTCATTTTCATGTGTTTGTGTGTTTTGATCTCACGTGGCGATTGCGCAACTGAACTCCACAGCAACTTGTTTGCTCGTCACTCGTAGCGCGTCTGTTTGTGATCCAGGGACGGAGCGAGCTTGAGAGTTGTTCATGCAACCGAACTTCGTCTGTTTACGTTTTAATGCATTTAAGTGAAACTATATTGAGTTATATCGAATATTTTTTTATGATAAATTGTATTATGATAAAAACTTTGATTGTTACAAATGTACAATAATTCAGCCGTAAATTAATTATAAATCTTAACTAGGTTATGTTCATTACTTGTGTAGCGATATATTGAAATTTTTCTTTTTTTCTTTTCTTTTTTCAAAACATAATTTCTGTGTCTGTGTGGTGAGTTGGCTCAAGCGATTTGTTTTGCACTTCAGAATTTCCATTGAGGGAACACAGTGAGCATCAATACACCTTGATTTTAACAATGTGCTTTGGGACTTTTTAGGGAGCAAATGTTTCAGTGCACTGGAAGGATTGAGACATCCCTTAAAATGGCTGACTCTCTGATCAGTGCCCTGACTTTTGAACTAGGGATCTGACTGAGGCACACCCAATGTTTCGTCCTTGCCCAGTGCCTGGCCGGTCACTCTCTGCGAGTTCTTCTATCCCATATACACATCTTTGTAATCTGTTAGGCTAGAGTTGTACAAATGCAGGTACTTTCAAACCTCCTCTAGCTTGCACGTGTTTCTCTTTGTTCCTATTCAGTTTTTTCTTTGACTATCTTGTGAATCAATGGCACTGGGTCACTGTTGCCACTTTGTGGACAAATCAGTGTATTACACAGACTCTGTATATGTGTATATATATTGTATATACTAGTATACTTTGGGCTTATGTTGCATTGCATATTATATTTTTTTTACACCGTTCTACCCACAAGTTTACATACCCCTTGCAGAAATATGCAAGATGTTAATAATTTTCACAAAATAAAAGGAATCAAATTGCATGATATTTAGGGCCCAAGCCACTAAGGCACAGGGCCCTCTTGATCCCCTAAGGATTATTATTAGGGCCCAAGCCCTGTAAAGGACAAAGGCCCTGTTGTTTTCCTTAGGATTATTAGGGCCCAAGCCGAAGCCCCCTTGAATGGGCTCCGATAACTTGGTCCATATATCAAATACGCTTGTACGCATTAGTATGAAACTCGGTACACGTATAGACCTCATGTGGCATAACAATATTCGTTCTCTAAGTTGCACGCCAGCTCAACAGGAAGTCAGTTATTATGGGTTGTTTGAAAAATGCATGAATTTGATATACTCCTCCTAGGCGATTAATCCGATCACCACCAAACTCAGTCAGCATGAAGTCAAGACATTAATGATGAAAAATTGCCAGCCGATTTGATATCTCAAACGGTTTGGCCATGGCGAGGCAACAAATGTATGGCGAGAAAAGGGAATCAGGAAGCGTTATAACTTCTGCATACATTGGTTGATTTTTGTGAAACTTCAGCTGTGTGTTCGTTGTACGAGGCTGATCAAATGATTCAAATTGCCTGAAACTTGACACACATCAATATTGTCGACCAGTAGATATGGGCAAAGCCTTAAAAAAGGGACGTGGTGGAGGGGCTCCGTAACTCCACCTTTTGACTAAAGTTTGGGGGTTAGTTTTACCTACAGTCACCAAACTCATGACATATTGTTCTCATCAAGCCAGACAACTTTCTAATTTACAGTCATTAGCTCCGACCAACAGGAAGTCAGCTATTTTGGTTTGAATGTAGATTTTAAAAAAAATTATTTAATACTACTACTACCTATTGCCCGCCGTGCACAGTTGCCCTGAAGCCATCGGGTGGCAGTGCCACCAGGCTTGGGCCCGTCATCGCTGCTTGTAGCTATAAATATATATTTCCCAAATATATACTATTTCATATATATATATATATATATATATATATATATATATATATATATATATATATATATATATATATATATATATAATATAATCACACTTTTGGGGCCCTTACCATACTCAAAATACCATACTCTTGAAACTTTGCACACACATCGGAATCCGTGGCCATCAGGGCTGGGCAGAAGCTGGTACCCGGGTGTGGCAGGGGGGCTCGACAGCGCCTCCTTGAATGGGCTCCGAAAACTTGGTCCATATATCAAACATTAGTATGAAACTCGGTATAAATATAGACCTCATCGGGCCTAACAAATTAAGTTATACGCCAGCTCAACAGGAAGTCAGTTATTATGGGTTGTTTGAAAAACGCATGCTCTGGAATTTGATATACTCCTCCTAGGCCATTGATGATGAAAAAATGCCAGCGGAGTTTTGATATCTCAAACGGTTTGGCCGTGGCGAAGCAACGAATTTATGGCGAGAAAAGGAAGTGTTATAACTTCTGCATACATTGATTTGATTTTTATGAAACTTCAGCAGTGTGTTGGTTGTAGGAGTCCGATCACATGGATGTGACTATTGTGAGTCAGTTATAGCGCCACCAACTGGCAGCAGGAAGTGTATCACTTTTAAAATGCTTTGAGATCACCTCTTATTTTTACCGGATTTGCTTTAAACTTCGTCACAGTGTCAAAACATGGCAGATGTAGACCTGTGAATGTATTTGTGATATCGCCATGGCAACGCATCAAACTTTAATAATATTCTTGGGCATTTTTGAGCCTCTTAACATGCTTCAAATTGCATGAAACTTGACACGCACATCAAAATTGTCATCCAGTAGACATGAGCAAAGCCTTAGAAACGGCCGGGGAGCAGGGGCTCTACAGCGCCGCCTTTTGACAAAAGTGGGGAGGTTAGTTTATCCTACAGTCACCAAATTTTGTACACTTACTGTTTTCATTAAGCCAGACAACTTTCTATTTTACAGTCATTAGCTCTGACCAACAGGAAGTCAGCTATTTTGGTTTGAATGTAGATTAAAAAAAAAAAAAAAAAAAAAACTACCTTTTGCCCACCGTGCACAGTTGCCCACCGTGTCACAGTTGAGACTGAAGTCACCGGGGTGGCGGTGCCACGGGGCTTGGGCCCTCCATCGCTGCTTGCAGCTATATTTTTTATTTATAATACCTGAATTTACACAAATGAACCAGTTCAAACGTTTACATACCCTTGAATCTTAACACTGTGTGTTGTTACCTAAATAATCTACTTCTTTGTTTTTTTTGTTTTTTTTATTGTTTTTTTTTATTTTAGTCCCTTGTTCTTTAGAAAAACAAGCCCATTCTTTGCTTTTACATGTGCAAAACCTGGAGGATTTTTCTGAAGAACAGCGGACAGGTTAACTTCTCACGACAAACAAGGGACTCGTGAACAACTATTAAAAATAAAGAATAACCTGCAATCTAAATGATTTGTTAAAATTATTAACATCTGGCATATTCTGCAAGTGATATGTAAACATATGAGCAGAACTGAATTTTTTTTTTTTTTTTTGACAGGGAAAGTGAAATTGATTTACCAGTGAGTGTGAAATTCACTGTACAAACTTGATGTGCCTTACCTTGACTAATAATAACAAACTGTATTAAAATTGAATATAAGGAGAGATGAAGAATGAAACACATTTCTGTTTGACCCCACCATTAGGGCTTTTTACACTTTTACTAGTTAACGCTGCGTCATTCTAAACCCTGGGTAAAGGGATTCTTGGGTTATCTTGCTTCGGTTTTCACACTGCTCACATTTTTTTCTGGGCTTAACAATTATTCCTGGGTATTCATAAGCTGACGTTTTACACTCTACATTCCTAAACCCTGGGTTAATGTCCTTATTTACATATTTGTGGACGAACGGCGTATATGTGAATGGTATACAAAAAGCATTGCGGATCCTTATTATATTGCCAACTGCTTTCAAGTTTTTCCCGAATTGACTTTTTTTAAACTATAAAGGTAAGGATGAACCGTTCTCTTCTTCACTCCAATTGACACGTTTTCCATCACCGTTTGACATTTTTCCTCATCAGGTGCTAAAACGACTGTTTATACAATTTGCAGTTTTTCCGTGACTGGCCAAAGCACATGAATATGAGGCACGCGATTGGCTGTCTGTTGCTAAACATGTAGTCACAACATTGCATCATTTCACATATGCACACATTTGGCACAAAAGCACTGCTAACCCTGCTCCAGAGCAGGGTTTCATAACCCCGCTTCTAAATTTCAAGTGTGAAACATTCATTTACATGGGGTTAAAAGCAAGATTGAGAGCGACAATAACACAGGGTTAAGCACAGTGTGAAAAGACCTAGTGTGACCAGTAATGTCTAATTCATTAATAAATGCTTGTATAAATAAATCCCCTCAAATGAACACAGATGGTGATTCGTGAGTGAGGTCACAATTTTGAAACAATATTTCCTTACTTCATATAACCTTAAGATGTTAAACCCAATTATGTTGCTAGGATACTTACCAAGATCAGCATGTTGACTTTTTTTTTTTTTTTTTTTTTTGGTGTGAATTTGTCCGTACAAGAGCAAGAAGACTTGAAAAATAACTCTTTAGTATGGACAGTTTACATTTTTTTTTTTTTTTACTTTTTTTTCCCAAAAATATATAATCTCACCAATAGCTTACACACAGCACAAGCCTGATTTCAAAGTAAACAGTTAGTAATTAAATAAGAACAAATAAACAATATACAAGCTGTAGCACAAATAAATAAAATAGAATAAAGATACGAATTAAATAAACAGTGCTTTAAGTATTTTTTTTTTCAGGTAGGTCTAACAGTAGTATTAAGGGAAAAAATACTAAAGAAATTTAAGGTATCAAATATAAAATAATACTGAATAGTCTTCCCTGAATAAATTACAGATTAATCCTTACAATTAAAGTTACAAAAGTTAGTCATTTAAGAGCAGTGAGTGTCATTAATGTTAATCAAACAACAAAAGACGAAGAATACAATCAGAGACAGCAGCCGGAGTATTAGGCTGCTTTCACTTTAAAAGCAGCACAGATCCATTATAGGCTACTGTTAACTTTCTCAACCGTTCACTTAAGACAAAACTGACTGCGTTTACATGCGTACTCATCAAGATGGTAATTTTGTACATGCATTTGTGAGTGTTTGACCATTTAAGCACAATTTGGTACTCATGAGCTGTTTGTAATGCAGCCTTACGTATGTGCGCTTATGAGTGTGCATGAGCGCTCCATCTGAGAGCATGTGAGTGCTGAGTGGTTTAAACACTGGCAAGACTTGAAATGCAAATTATAAACTTAAGTGACGATGCGACACTGCCTCGATTGTGCAAGTGACAATTTGTGTGCCAACTGTGCAGCGTGCAGCTCTCTTTTATAGTGCAGATGCGATGCAGGTGTGAAGTGATGTGAAGCCATTTGAGAGAGCCAGAGAGCGCCGGTGATTCACTCACGCTGTTTGTGAAATTGTTTCACTGAAAATTTCAAATTACTTTGTTATTTAATAAAGAAATAGCTATGAATTGTGCCTCAACTTCAGCATTATAATTATTTTACCCGCGCCGAACAGAGATTGAGACAGTGCTGCCGCATGTCATGCCATACCTCTCACGGCAGACGCGCTTCTTTGTGTGCGTGCAGCGCGCTGTTTCTAAGGCACATTGAGTGTGTGTTTATTCCTCTCAACTGTGCAACGGCTTTTATGGTGACAAATCGAGAGGTATGGTTGCAAATACAGGTGCTCTTGCAGACCGTCCACAAATTGTTGATAAGCAGATGCATGAAGCGAAATATGGCATTATTTTGCTTACATTGCTGACAGTCAGGGCAAGCCCATGGACACCACAAAGCCCGTCTGCAAAAGATGTTACAAAAAAAGCATCTTGCCGACAAACATCCCGATTTGTACAAAGAATTTAAAGTGCGACAGGTTAGTAAATGTGATACCAGCATTGTTTATGCTCTCAAACATTAAATGATTGTTATTTATTTTACTTGTGCAAGCAGACCTCCGCAAAGAGGTGTATTATTGAGTCTAAGTTTAATAAGTGATATCTGGTTGCAAAAAAAAAATTAATTTAAAAATACATAAATATGTGAAGGGTATATAGTTATTTTAAACCAATTTATGCTTTAATATTGCTCTAAGTATTTACAGTAATCTAATTTTTACAATAATCTTACTGTCAAAAACACCTACATGTATAAAAAAAAAAAAACAGCAAAAAAGCATAACAGCAAATGATTTACTTCAATTTTTTTTTTTTTTTAATGTGTGCCACCACAGTAGTGTACCATGGTGGGGCTGTTGTCAGGGGCCTACTTTTTTTTTTCCATCGTTATGGACATGACATTTGGAGTCAACTTAAAATATGTGCTCAAAGGATGCATTTAATACCAACATATTGAACCGTCTATTTATATATTCATAATCTCTTACTAAAGGAGTCCAGACATTAGAAAAATGTCTGTCTATACAATCGTTTTATATTTTAGATGAGGGAAATATACATGCGTTATGGATGTGACAAAAGTACTAAACTAAAACTAAGTTTTGGGTGACAACATATTTTTTTAGGAATTCTGTGAATTACATTGCCCGAGCCAAAAGTAATACTGCCCACCGAATGAAGAAGGGTTGGCTCTCCACAGAGTATAATATAATAGTTTCATTTTATTTTTCGTAACAACGTTACAGACGTGACCGGTCTGACAGCGGCACAGAAGACTGCTTTAAAACTGCATTTAAAACTTTCACAGAGACCTCAAGCAGGCATTTAATCTACCAAATATTGAAATCTGGGATACCAGTATGGTAAGACTGCACAATTTATCAACGTTTTACTAAACTTTGTACAACTTTATATTCTGTATTGCAAAAGGTTATGGATTAGACCTATTTCTCATGTTGACAAGCTTATGCGTTGTTCAAGAATCAATTTAGAGACCATGATTTTCCTTCTTACAGAACTGCTTGCTAAAATACATTGACAAATATTAATGTTTATCATAAAGCAGTTTAAAATCGCATGTTTTCCCCACAGTCAGGTGAACTGATTGATGTACACTATTGCCAACTGCAATCATGTCAGTTTTATGTTGTGTATGAATGATTACATGGTTTTCAGCTAGTCTGCACAGTTTAAAGCGGAGTCTTGAGTCAAATGATCAAACTTTATTTCAAGTCAAAATTATTGCAATCTTATTTTTATTTTGTCAGCTTGATTGCAAGGATTGTGATCAATAGGCTATTCGTTTTTTAACCAACAGGTAAAAATGTGACATCCCGAGGGAAGTGTCCTTTGAGATGCAGTGCTCTTCTATAAGTTGTACTGTATCATATAGGCCTACTTTTTGATGTTCATATTTCGTTCTGTAACTGGCGAGAGGAAGAGAAGATCGGTTCATGTGCGCCTGATCCGTTTGATCTGCCGCTCACAGGCGCTGCAGTAGCTAATCCGTCATGCGCCGTAAGCCATTAATAAGCAACATCTATTGTTTAATTTTTGTTATAAAATCGACTGAATTTGAAATTTGAACCTTTTTCATATTAAAACTAACAAAGCACAAAAACTCGGGGTGACTGGTCTCTTCAAGCAGTTGCACCTAGACTCTGGAATGCCTTGCCCCTGTCATTGCGTGCGGAAAATTCTGTAGATTCTTTTAAGCTGAAGACATTTTTAGTTAAATAGGCTTTTGGTTGAATGGGTTGTAGGGGTGCTTGTGCTTTATTGTTTTGTTTTATGTTTTTTTTTTGTCATTTGTTATAGTTTTATTTTGTTAGTTTTGTTGTACTCTGTACAGCACTTTGTGATCTATATCTGTGAAAGGTGCTATACAAATAAAGTTTACTTACTTACTTACTTACTACAAAGAGTATTGCGACTATTGGGTATGTTCTGATATATACGGTAAGCCTGAAACAGATCATAACAATATTAAAAAGCAAAGTCATAGGATTTATTATGAAGTGTCCGTAATGCTCACGTCCGTAACGCTTATGGTTGTTAAGAGCAAAGTAGTGAGATGAATTGTTGATCCTAATAAGCATAAACATAATTTAGCTTTGCATATAAAGTTTCAAGTTTTTTGCATTTTTAACTATATGACAAACTTAATCTCTAAAACTTTACGGATGTAACAAAGCACTCGTGTCGTGACCTCTTTATTATAACCCTTATATATTCAACAGGCAGTGCTGATATGACAAAATGAGTATATTTATTTCTCAGGCAAGTCTTCATCTCTCTGCACAATGCTTACTGTTAAAGTTTAAAAAAAAGGGGGTCTTTGATCCCTTTTTTTGAAAGCATGAAATATGGTTGGTTTAAAACTTAATTTACCTCATATATTGTGGATAAACAAGGCAATTTTCTTAATTTCTGTTTACACATTAATACAGTATATTACAGACCTAAATGGACAATTTAAAAAGGGTTTTGTTTTTTTGATAAAAACCTTTTTTTTTTTTTTTTTTGTATGGTAAAGATCTTTGTGTGGAATTGCCCACTGTTCACTTTTGTTCCAAGCTTTACAGATACCACCTCTTTTATTTGCTCTTGGGATTTTTGTTGTGGTCTTTATTCAGAGTGTAATTATTGCAGATGTTATCTTCTGAAATGCCACACGTACTAACATACTACATGCATAAATAGCATACATTGTATTCTGTATAATGGATTTAATAATGTAGCTATGAATGGTTAAATGTCCTAGTACTTGACATGTTCGCTAGAGATGCTTCAGTTCACTGTGGCAGACACCGCTTTGCTTGGCAGCTACTTGTAACAATGTTTTAACATCTTTACCATGACACTTTCATCCCAGTTCACACATTTGGGTAGTGTAATGACAAGATAGGTATTTTTTTGTTTGTTTGTTTTTGTTCATTTCCAACTAATAATGTAACTCTGTGAGAACTAAAAACTATAAAGTGTCAGTGGGAAATGTTAAAACATATGGGGCAAAACTTACTGATTTATTGTTAACTATTTAAATGACATTACACAGCAAATTTAACAATTTATTGCAACCAGCTTAACATACCTTGGTAACATTTTAATAAACTGAACATCAATGCATTATAGGGAAGAAAAAGTTTATAAGACATTGAAACGTCATGCATTTGAATGACAAACAGAAGAACATAAGCACTGGCCCCACAGGGCAAGAGATAGTTCGGTCAACTGCTTGAACACTCACTCTGGTCCCGGACCATTCTTGCTGGTACACCTTGGTGTTTTTTCTTGACAGGATGGTGGTGAGAAACTGTTTAATATTGTGCAGGTGTTATCAGTATGCCTGTATTAACTGAAAGCTGTTATTGAGTCTACCATGTGTGTTTTGTCTTGTAGATCTGCAGTCAGGCCTGTATGAGCTCTGCTGGCATGTTATCCAGGGCAATCTAAAGGTGGATGTGGCTGCCGGTCTCCTGGCTGATGTTATGGTGAGTGCTGATCCTGTAGCAACGTTCAACCTATTTTTCACCTACACTGAGACTGTTAAGGCACTGATATACTTCAACTAAAATCGAAGAGTGAACTGGTGTGACGTCATTTTGAACAAAATTAGGCCAAAACAAAGTTCGTTTGGATGTTTTTTTCGGGAGTTTGAAACAGCTTACCAAAGCAAACTTTCCGTAAAAGTTCGCTCTCGCTGGTAAACATCTTTGAACTGCCATTGGTCCATGGTGATGATGTAACAAGTAACTTCTATGATGTGGAAAAGTTCTGTGTTGTCCCTCATTTCTTCACTTCAGTCCATCAAGATCAGATGTCCGTGAGTAAAAACATGTACATATTGGTGAGCTGCTTTATAGTAGAAATGGAAGTAGTACTTCTAATTATAAAGAGACACTGTTTTTCATGTTTAAAACTGTAAAGCTGCATGCTTTAAAGCAGAGGTGTCCAATCCTGTTCTTGGAGGGGCAAGTGTCTTGCAAAGTTTAGCTCCAAACCCAATTAAACACACCTGAACCAGCTAATTAAGCTCTCACTAGGCATACTAGAAACAGGCAGGTGTGTATGCCATGAGTATATCGGAGCCTTTAGGATTGATTGTCTGGGTTTGTTTCAAATGTGTAAACACCATGATGTGAGAGGAAAAGTAAACATTGTTTTGTCTTAGCTGTTTTACTACTATACACTGTTTCCTAGTCTTAAAGTGATAGTTCACCCAAGAATGAACATTTGTCATTTACTCACCCTCATGGTATAATAAACCTGTATGAATAATATATATATATATATATATATATAATATAATTTTTTTTTTTTTTTTGGCTATAAGAAATCAATGACCATGGAGACTCTCAAGCACCAAAGTCCATGGTTTCCCAAATGGGAGTTGAGGAGAGGAACATTATCAATGAATAAAGACTTAAATTGAAATTTCAGTCACTTCTGTATGACTTCAAAAACATTGTAGCTCATGAGATGTTTGGGCTGCTTTAATTCTACATATACTGGGCTCTTGTAATAGGTTAAAGTACAACTAGCAAAATTATTACTTTGTTCTGTGTAAGAACTTAAATTCATATGGGTGACATCAGGGTGAAATAAATGACAAATGTTTCCTTTTTGGGTGAACTATCCCTTTACAGCTGCACACAAAACAGGATGTTGCACTCAAATTACATTCATTCTGCACTCAAATTCACAGCTTCACTGCATTGTAATAAAATGCACAGTTTACGATTGCTGTTACACTCAGCTCGTTGTGTTGCGTTCTGCCCTCTCACAAAAGTGGTCACCGGTGATGCATGTAAACTGGATGGTGTATAAATGGTACAAGTACAGAAGTACTTTTGACATCCCATAGTGACTGACACAACTGGAAATCCGCTGAAGTAAATGACGTTACCATTCAAGCACCTTGTGAAGTTCTATTAAGACCGTTTCCATCTCAGCACTAAGCCTGCAACTAACGATTATTTTGATAATAGATTAATCTGTCGATTATTATTTTTTTGATTAATCGGATAAAAAAAATGTAAATTATACATTTTTTTTTAATTAAATAATTTAATCAATTATTTTAAACATTATTCCATATCCTGCCCAATGCTGTCCTTCAAACAATGTGTAATATAAAGCCTATGAAAACAAATTTAAACGCCATTTTAAAAAAAATCCGCCAAAATCAGTATTGAATCTGGTTGGTATTGAAAAGTCATTCATTCATTTTGCGCAAAATGCGATATCCGTCATGGTATTCTGTCATGTTTTCTCCCTTTCTTTCCAAAACGCGACGAACGGCACTCTCCCTTCTCTGCAGAATGCGATATCCGCTCAACCAATCATGGTGCACCAGTCCACGCACTGTAAACCGTAATGGTGGCACTCTGAATAAACCCAGCATCCTAGTTTTCCTTATCTACTTTGTACTTTGTGATCAACAAAAACAGAAAAATAAATAATTTTTACGGCATTGACAAACCTGTGGTGGTTTCTGCGGTGGGGAAGAAACGTAAGCCATCGAAATGTAATCATTTACGTGAGGAGATTAAGAAGATGAGGCACTCGAGTCGGGAGCAGGAAAAATGCTGGCTGTTGCTTGTTCCACGACAGCATCAAACTTCTGTCACGTTCCCCGAAACTGAATCATGAACAGTTTTTAAAAGCAGTTTTTAATACCAATGTACTCTGCAAATGTGCTTATTTTAATCATGCGGTGGCGGCAGATACTCTTTAATCGGTAATGACAAACGGAGACATTTAATTTATAACATTAACAAGATGACTTGTTGATTTCATTTTGGGAGCGAAGACTGAATGTATTTTTAGTCAAATGCCTGTATATAAGATTAGTATTGACCAAGTTCAGAGGCTGTCATGTATGTAAATCAACTTACTTTGTGTATTTTCAATATGAAAAATAACTTTTATATTGATGGATTTATTGCATTTTGGGGGAAAAATAATACGTTTTTATAATAAACCTTTGAAAATCAAAATCTGAATTTTTTTAATGTTTTTATAACCAAAATATGCTATGTGAAAGTTTGAAACAGAAAGCAGTGGTCTTCATTTTGCCACTTTCTTAGTAAAGAAAACACCTTTTTACTCAAATTAATCAAAATGGATTTATAGCGTTTTGGAACCAAACTCTTCAAATATAGTGAAATGTAGGCTATGCTGTACATAAGCAAAAAAAAGTGTTAAAATACAAACATTACATTCTAAACTTAAAAAAAACCAAAAACTGATTGCTTACTATTTTAAAGCAGAAATTAAAACGACTACATTAAAAATGATTAAAAAAAAAAGAAGCACAATGTTAACTTGTATGAGGTATAAAGAACACACACATTCACTTGTCCGACACACAGTATTCATTTCTTTTAATAATCTTTTAATATTAATTTCTATTAATCACTAATTTCTAGCAAAAAATATTTGAGCAAAATGTGTTTTTTAGTCAGAATTGTGCTCCTATTCTAGTAGTTGTGACACTGTAACATGCGCTAAACACCTCTTGAGCATGCAGAATAATGTAATGGATATTTTTTCGCCTTTTAAACAATTACGAAATCGTAGCAATCATAATCGCGATTACAAATTCTATTAATTGCGCAGCCCTAGATAGAACCATTGCCTCAGGTCATGCACTGAGGAAAATGTTTCAAAGGCATTAAACAGAACACATCTGTCAGAGGGCAAGCGCGAGAGGGCAAGATGCGGTAAACTCTTATGCTTTTGTTTGAACTGCTAATTAATATAAAGCATTCTAATGTTTCAGACAACTTAGATCTTGTACCTTTCCCACAGCTGCTCACTCTGTCCTCCACTATTTTCCGTATGAGATTTGTCCATAGAAATGGGTTATTTACTACTGTAAAGTGACTTGGCTCGCTGATGGTTTCCCGGGCACAGTGCACAGCGCAACTAATTGATAATCAAATTCGTTGTAGATTATTTTCATTATCGCTAATAATTGATTTGATCGGTTAGTTGTTGCAGCCCTACTCAGCACCAGGGCTCAAAATTAACCTTTTTACTTGGTAGCACTGGTGCTCCTAACTTCATAAAGTTAATACTAGATTAATTCATGTAAGTAAAAAGTCCTCAAAACAGCTACAGAAGACAATAAACAGTCAACAATTAAGAACAAAAAATTTTTTACAAAAAAAGCAGACAAAAAAATACAACAGAATAAAAAATACAAATGAAATAAACAGTGCTTTAGTTTTTTCAGATAGATGTACTAACAGTGGTATTTAGATAAGTAATACTGAACAGAAATTGAGTAAAGTAATCAAATGTAAAATAACTGCTGTACATTATAGACTAATTCTTATTTAAATCTAAAGTTATTCATTCAAGAGCAGTAAGTGATTTTTATCTTTGTCTTTTCTTGTTAGATTAACAATGACTTTAGCATTAATTAATGTTGGCTGCTGTCACTTTAAGAGCTGCACGGACTCGATATAAGCCTACTGTTATGCTGCCTTCACGAGGTCTCTGAATGAATGTAAATACAAGTTTCCTAGTTAAAAATTGCGCATGAACACCATTTCGCATCATGAATGCGATGAGCTCGTAATCACAAATTCAGAAGTGGTAATTATCAAATTTCCGATAGCACGTGAAAGCAGCAATACACACGTGCACTTTTTCAGTGTACACTTAAGACATAACAGACTGCATTTACGAGGATACTTACCAAAATGGCATTTCGATATATTTGTGTTGGCTATTTGACTGTTTAGGTGCATATCTGAAGACCTTTGCTTGCGCGTGTTCCGTCTCGGAGCATGCGCACAGGTGGCTGCCTAGGGAACAGCATCCGTTTTGCAGCTTAATGTGCTTTTAATAGCACTTTATGTTTAATATAAAGCTCGTCCTGAAGTTTAGCAACAGTAGACTGCATTTTACATCCCTCTCTTATTCGACTGATTTTGATGATAAGTTTGGGTTAGGGAGGAATAAAAGCGCACCACTGTGAAGGAAAGGAAGGTGTGCTGAACGGAATGCAGCAGAGATACAGTAATCGTTTTACCTCAATTATCTTGTTTTCATAATCGTTGGAAGCCAAAATCGAAATTGAAATCGAAAATACGATTAATTGCACAGCCCTATTTACGTGTGCTCTTTCGCAGCAGTAGTGGCGTTTGATCTATGGAGTGTGGACACAGATTGCTTTGCTGCTGTTGCTGTGACATCTCATCCAGCGAGATGAAACTAACCTTCTAAACACAGCTTAAATGTACCAGTGATAGATCACCTACTTCACATCTCTACTTCTGTTACATCTAGTCTGTTGTCCACCATCCTCCAGTGAACTGGAATCTCCAGCAAATAGAGATGTTGAAATTCCGTGAAATTGAAGAGCTCTAAACATTTGTGGAATGTGTCATTTAAAGCAATCATCTTTGTCTTTCAGGAGCTGCGGGACGATATGCCTTCTATTTTAGCTGATGTTTTCTGTATATTAGGTAAGTCTTGCCATATGTCTATACCTGCTAATGCAGATTAAAGAATGTGTGCCAAACAGTTAATTTAAGTGTCAACTCATTTGTCCTGGTGAAGTAGAGCCAGGATGCATTTGCATTGAGAGACAGTTTTGTTATTCGCACGAGTGAACATGCTTATTAAACTGCAGTCGTATGTCCACATAGATCGCTGTTCTGACAGATGTTTGCATAAATCAGCTACTGAATTTGATGGAGCTGAAGAGTCTTACTGAACTTATTCTAATGAAGCTCTCATCAAATTCCCTGCTGTTCGTTTGTCAGGCCCAGTGTGATTGATTTAAATGTTAATTTAATGTTATATGTAGATATTAAAGTTCTTGAAGCCTACACAGAATGCTTGCGAGTTTATTACAGATAAATGCTTTATTCCAACTAAGGCTGTTACTAACTATTATTTTGGCAATCGAGTAATCGGTCGATTATTCTGACGATTAATCGAGTAATCGGGTACATTTTTATGGCAATGAAAATAGACCGAAGCGAACAATAGCCTTTAAATTGACTTAAATTGACAAACATATGTAGTAGCAATGAGGAAATAATTGGTTTAAATAAAGTATAAAAATGTATCATGATTTTATTGAACAAAACTGTTAAAATACATAATGTAATATACACATTATAATCATAACTTATGTGCATTATCAGTGTGATCAAATCCTTGTTTAATATTGGCCAAACATTTCAATCGAATGTCTATTTAATCTTAATATTTGGCCACTTCATGATAGAAATGTTACAGCCACTGTTACAGCCAATTTCTTGAACAAGAACATGTGGACATCAAAACATGCAAACTCAGAGCAAGGGTTTAAACTTTTATTTTGAAATCGCCATGAACAGTTTGCATATTTAGAAACATATTGATGTATTCTTCTTTGTTGGCGTAAATTTATAAATGATTTCCTTACAAATCTGGTGAAATGGTGCACATTGTGTTGTGCAACCCAAACTCGCAGCATATTCAGAGATGGAGTTTGAGATGCGGTCCACGCATATAAATGATAATATTTTGTCTAATTATTTTTTTTATGAAGAATTATTAATGATTAGTATTACCATCAGGCCTGAGGAATCTCAGAGAGCAGAGTTTCAGATAAGAAAATGCTTAAAGACATAAAAAATGATTAAAAGACTATGGTAAAGTATGGTAATGACTGTGTTTTTAAACTTAGATTCTGTTCAAATTTTATGCCCTTAATTGCTCAATTTTACGCTGTGGATCAAAAATGGTATTGAATATTGATTTTTATATATATATATATATATATAATTTTTTTTTTTTTTCAAATAATTGTTGATGTAACATCAAAAATTAATTTATACATGTATGCCTGACTTCATATAAATTCACTTGACCTGCATGTGTAACTGTTGTTTTTGCAGATATTGAGACTGGCTGTTTGGAGGAGAAACACAAACGAGATCATTTTACCCAGTTGGTTGGAGCCTGTTTGGTGAGTAAAACATAATGTGATGGTCTTTATGGCCACAGTGTGGCAGCATTGCTCTTCTCTCTAGCACCACAGCACACACTGCAGTTGAGGAAATGTTTTTTTTTTTTTTTTTTTTTTTTTTTCTCCCCTTTCTTTAGTCTGTGCATACGTAAGTGGGTGGCCGATCCCCTGACTCTGAAGATTAGCTGCATTAGAGTATTGAGTGGCCCAAATTCTTTCCTCTAGTGAAAAATTAAACTGTATTCACAAAGGGCTGCTCTTCTTCCATGAACAAACCTTCAGCACTGTGCTGGAATTATACGAGGCCCTTTCACAGCAGCTCTGGGTTTTTGAGCAAGGCCTTAAACTAGAGCATGTTTCACATCTTTATTGCAGCAGAACACAATGAGTTTGTGAAGGGATCGCTTTGTAATAGCAGTCGGGTGACTCATCGAGACCTGCAGTGCGCCTGCTCTTCTATTTTCATTTAAACCACTGTACGCCTGATTAATATGCAAATACAAGCTTGTTATGCAGTGTTATTAGTGTCTTATGTAAGTCTAGCTGAAGGCCATTGAGGTTGGATGTGGGCAGTGCTACACTGATGGATGCAGAGATATTATTCTAGTGTTTTGATGAATTTAATACTGGTCTTATCCTCATGATAGAGCTTCCACAGCTGTTTTGGTGAAGAGTGTCTAATTAAAGGCATTGTTGTCTGTTGTTTTCAGATCTGTGTTCCTGATGGTGTGCTAAAAGAGAGATTAGATCCAGAAACGCTGGAATCTCTGGGACTGATCAAACAGGCTCAGCAGTTTAACCAGAAGATTGTCAAAATCAAGACCAAACTATTGTAAGTCATTTTTCCTGCTGTTCTGACTGTGCTAAACACGATTGATTGCATCTTTCCCTGTGAATGTAAAATCTAAGAACCTAATGAACCTAAGAACTTAGCTAGACACTATTTATTGTCTCAAAGTAATGCCAAAGTAAATGGCTTGCCTATACCATCAGCATGGGCATTACCCTTTAATGTGCTACCTACCGAGACCATTTTAAGGAATCGTTATAATTTGTTACATTTATAAAGTGCTTTTATGAGTACTCAAATCGCTTTACATATGAAAGGAGGAATCTCCTCAACCACCGCCAATGGGCAAATTTGGTCAGGATGTCGGGGTTATAGCCCTACTCTTTTCGAGGGACATCCTGGGATTTTTAACGACCACAGAGAGTCAGGACTCAGTTTAAAGTCTCATCTGAAGGATGGTGCTTTTTGACAGTATAGTGTCTCCATCACTGTACTGGGACGTTAGGACCCACACAGACCACAGGGTGAGCACCCCCTGCTGGCCTCACTAACACCTTTTCCAGCAGCAACCTAGTTTTCCCAGGAGGTCTTCCATCCAGGTACTAACCAGGCTCAGCCCTGCTTAGCTTCAGTGGGCAACCAGTCTTGGGCTACAGGGTGATATAGCTGCTGAATCATGGTCTCAAAACCTAGTACGTGGTCTGGCTGTGCAGCAAGCACGGGCTTCAAAGTCTGAATGTGCTACCTACCGAGACAACATTTGGGCATTGCAGCCTCAATCCTCTCAAACTCTATTGAGCTGCCTCCTTAGAGTTTTTAGCCTGTATGTTCCAGAAAATGCTGTCTAGATAGGAAACTTGCAAAGTTTTGAGAGACTATGATTTCCCCAATGTGGAAAATACAGACTGATTCCAGTGATAAAAATAATTTTCTATATAACCTGGAATGTCATAGAATTTGGCAAATTTTGGATGAATAAGTCAAAAGTTGGGCTCAACACCTAATCAGATCACGTTATGAACTAGTGTCCATGAGTATTAAACCAGAATAAAAAAAATAAAAAAAATGAAGTCTGCATGTCTGAATCAATGGCGCGGTATCGTAAATGACACGCACTGACGCGTACGCAATGTTAATGGCGTTCAGTTTAGCTTTAAGTTATAACAGAAGTATACAGTAGTGGCCAAAAGGTTGTTTTGGGGATGATTGTTTTTAATGTCCCTACAAGTTCAATTAAACCGTCGAAATATGAGGAAAATAGTTTATATTTTAAAATATGAGGGAAGAACAAAATGCTAAACTTGGTTTAGGTATTTATCTGACAAAATATTTAACAAAAAATGGGTAAACTACAGAAACATAATTGGTTATTAATATTTTGTTGGTTCTCTCTTGTGTTGATAATTTCTTTATTCGACAGCCTGACCAAAAAGTATGTTTGCACAATTTGGCATATTTCATTGTGTTATCACAAATAAAACAATTGAATCCAAACAGGCTCTTTAGAGCATGTCCATTCTTGTCGGTCTACCAAGTTGGTACTAAAATTGTAAAAAATGTGATACCAGCATTTCCCCCTAGCATTTTGAGCGCTGTTGAGTGGATTCACTCAAACACCTCTGATTGGCTATTGTGTTGCTCTCATCAGATATGTCTGTGATTTGACTACAATGATCAACGCTTCAAAAACTTGTAAGTCATGGATGGGCATCTTCGGTAGAGACAAGGGCCAACATTTGTTTTCTCCTTAATACCAGGGGACCAGATTACTAATCCACACTCACACCTTTTACACCATCTTACTCAATTTACTTTTTAATAAGAGAAATCAATATATAATTAATGTAATTTGTTTTCAAAGATTTTATGAACTGTAAAACTTACAAATGGGAAACTTTGTTTTCAGTTGACAAGCAATATTACCCCAACAAGCAAATGTAAACATCTCAATTGCATTGTCTGTAAATTTGCAACAGACAAATGTACAGATGTCCTATTTTTGATTACAAGCCTAGAGAACATTTTTCAACTTTTAGCTGCTTTTCCACTGTGGGGTCAAAACATTCTCTTTGCTTTACTTTACCTTTCCATTTTGTGCCAATCCGGCCGGTACGGATATGGTTGTGGGGCTGATGACGGAAACTGAGCTCTTCAGTCGTTGCCTTAGTAACGCAAGAGTTTACACAAGATATGCAGCATAAATAGTGACCACGTTATGTAGGATGATCAGTTATTTCTTTTAATTGTATGACTAATTTGTGTTCATGTAGCTCAAATAGCATGTTAGCAAGCTACGGAGAAACTGGCAGCCAGACAACAGACAAGTGACCGATCCTGAGTGGCAACTACTTACTGCTCTCATTCTAGCAGCTGCTCTCATTCTAGCATCTAACATTCTAGTCCAAAACTATTATGTTCAATTATCCTAAAATTAATTACAAACAAAAATTAAAATTAGAGAATTTTTTTTTTTTTGTGGTCATTTTAGTAAACTATCACAGTAGGATGCGCATCCTACGCTGTTATTAAGTATTAACATTATAATCTAAACCCAGTCTTTACATCACTTGCTTTTCAAATGTTTTAAAATTGATCATCCGAGTGATCCAGCGGGCCATATTTAAAGACATTGGCTGCCAGTTGCCCATCCCTGTTGTAAGTAGACATATTTGAGACTCTTCACTGAGCGCTTGACCACAGGAGCCACTGATTTACATTCAGCATGTTGTTCAACCTGCTTTCAAATACTCCCGTTGCATTGATCATTGTAGCCAGTCACACATCTGTTGTGCACGTGAACACAATGGCCAGTCAGAGGTGTTTACGAATCTGCTCAACAGCGCTCAAAATGCTAAGGGGAAATGCTGTTATTGTCACATTATTATACAATATTTCTTTATATTTACCCATCTTTTGGGATTGTAGTTCTTTCCCAGAGATGGAGCATCATGGTTGGTTTTAGAGGTGCGCATTAAAACAAATTTAATTGAAACTACTCTTGAATGTGATAATTTGCAACTGCTTGGTGTGATGAGTTCAGATAACAGTTGAGCTTTTAGATTTAGTCACTGGGTATAAAACACCTTGAGTTCATGTGCTGAAATGTGCCTTGTTGTTCTCTCTCAGGCACAGGTCACTGCTTTCTGCACATTCAGCATGTTGTTGTGAATCTATAAAATGTCCCCAGCCTCATTTTGCTGTAAATGAAAGGCATAGCCTGAACTCCCCTGATGATGATTAATTTCATGCCTTTGTGTAGGTCTTTCTTAATGAGTTTTATCAAGATTACAGCACACCCTGCCCTAAAAGCCCTCTCTCTACCCACAGTTCTTTACATGCCATCTAACAGTCGTTTCATTAACTTAAGCATGTTCGAATGAAGTAATTGGTTTCATGTCATCTGAAATGCCTGGCATATGTCTGAGGGCGGCATTAGCCTCACACTGCCGCCCGTGACCACCAGACCTCAGCTCTGATGTGCTTCATTATTTTGAGATGACTGCAAGAAGTTTTTGTTCGGTCACGTGTAACTTTCTATCCTTCACTCTGTAGTTACAAACAGCAGAAGTTCAATTTGTTGCGTGAGGAGAATGAAGGTTACGCTAAGCTGATCACAGAGCTTGGGCAGGATCTGTCCGGGAATCTCACCAGCCACATCGTTCTGGAGAGCATCAAGTCATTAATAGGTACAGTATGCATCGCATCACTTTTCATAATGACCCATGAGCTAAACTTCATTATTAAATGATCACTGTACACTTCCTGATGTACGATGATGACTTTTTCTAACAGTAGATCTTGAAGTTCAGTGCTTCTTAACCGGGGAGCCTCAGCAAACCTTCAAGGTGGCTGCAGAATGATCATTTAAACAAATATAGTTGTGTTAATAAAATGTGTAACTATTTAATTTTAATTTAATATAATAAAATATTCTTTTTAAATTAAAAGTAAAAAAAAAAAAAAAAACATACACACTTTCTTTGCCCAAAATGTGCATAAGCACTTTGTGCCTCTGTGTTAGAGCCTTTCATGCTGTTTTCACAAAGATGATTAATGTTTAGTCCGTTTTTTCTGTCATATGTCATGTCTATTGTTCTACTAAAAAAATTGTGTACAACAGCGTCCACTAGGTGGCAGTATGCACAGTTGTGATGTACTGTGCAGTAGCAGGGTTTTTACGACATTTGAAAATTTTTTGGCGCCCGCCAAAATTGTGTCCCACCAAAGCCTTATTTTATCAGTTGTGATTTATGCTCTCTTTTTCCCTGAATTACTGCTGGGTGTGATTAGTGCTGTGTGAAGTGTTTTTTTTTGTGTTGACAGATCTTTTGCGATGTCGTAACAGCCAGGATTTGTCCAATTTGTGAACTAATGACTAATGAAACGGATGAAATGGATTAATTTGAATGTATAGTGAAAACAACTGATCCCAACAGTGAACTCACGAGACATCACTGTCTGAAATGATT
This sequence comes from Elopichthys bambusa, assembly GCA_037101425.1. Lineage (NCBI taxonomy): Eukaryota > Metazoa > Chordata > Actinopteri > Cypriniformes > Xenocyprididae > Elopichthys > Elopichthys bambusa. The sequence continues at coordinate 8,407,985 of CM074447.1, read as the reverse complement.
TACTCAGAACACCTCTGAAATGAGAACGTACGTGTGCTTACCCAGTTTAGCAAGAGTGCTTAACAAGATTTAGCCTTAATAATCCACAGTATTTTCAGGTTATTTATATTACAATGTGTAGTAAGTTACCTATAAAATTAGTTTAGACTGGAGTGAGGTGAAACCAGAACAAAGTAAGTTGTAGTTAGCAAGGTGCATTCAATTTGATATGGTAGAAAATAAACTATAAACGTTTTAATGCTTCTTTTTAATATTGATTATTAATTATTAATATATGTACCAAAATAATTATCAGGTCAGGCAAAGAAGCATCTTTTCATACAAAGCTATGAAATCACAGATTTTTAGAAAGGGCAAGAAAGAATTAGAGCAAGAGTGACGGGTAATTTATTGTCAGTATTGGGCTCGCAGATCACGTGGGTAGGGCAGTTTTACTGTTTGTGTCGATGACTATGTCTGTCAGCCACCACCGAAGACCATTTTTGACCCAGGAAAAACCCTGAGTAGTTAAAGAAGAGTGCGGAAGGAGCGATACAAAACCGTAAACAAAGCAGCATATCCTTCTCTATAGTTTTTGTTTTGGTTCTCATTCCGAACTTTGCATGCGATGGCAGACCCGCTACCTTTCTTCTTCAATCCTAATACGACTCAGTGCTGCCCTCTGGTGTCTGGAGTGTAAAAAAGCAATTGTACTGTGCATGTGTCTAATGTGCTCATCTGCAGTTGAGTATATTTTAAAAAAGGTGCGTGGACAAGACTGTGCTCAAGACAGAGCGGAATGTGGAAAATGAAGTATACTTAGGCCTTAAATATAATTTTTTTTTTTGGCTATATATACACATTTTTATGTTTGTTTGTATTGTTTTCTCTTAATATATAAACAATCAGTGTATAGTTAGCAAGGTAATGAAGAATGGGTATTCTAAACTGATAAAGAAAAATCAGGATGATTATCTGATTGGCATTGGTATCGGCAGATACTCAAGGTTGCGGTATCTGTATTAAACAGAAAATGTGATATTGAGCCATGCCTTCTAAAAACACATGCAGTGTGAACCAGTAGGGCAAATGACAGATGAAACTCTGACACTTGCCCCAGGTCATTGGGTCATCTCTGTTGAGCCCTGATAATGACTGGGACAGTGGCCCAGAACAAAAGTTTTTGATCACTTGAGTGAGCTCAAACCAGCTGTCATAATTACAGCTGTTGTGTGTCATAACTGTCATTGAGATTGAGGTGATGCAGTCAGTGTTCTGTCCACAGGATGTTTCAATCTGGACCCAAACCGTGTGCTGGACATCATCTTAGAGGTGTATGAGTGTCGCTCTGACCACGATGAGTTCTTCATCCCTCTTATCAAGTCCTACATGTGTGAGCACCAGACCCTCTGCCACATGCTTGGCTTCAAGTTCAAGTTCCATCAGGTACAGTCCATCACCACATCCACTTCAGCATGCAGTTCTTGATGTGTTTCCTGAATGCAAACCCACACAGATAAGATATCTTAAGAGATTGTTTCATTACAATCAGATCTATTTGACTGAATGCTTTTGCTCCAAACCATCATGGTAAACTACCTGTTTGGTCCAGTGTTGGAAATTAATGGGGGCTTGGGGTAGGGCTGCACAGTATTGGGGGGGAAAAACAAAAACTGACATTGTGATATTTTGTTTTTCTGCAATATAATATAAATACAATAGAACAAAAATACAAATGAAATACACTGCTTTGTTTTTCAAGTAAATCTAACTCTTTTCAGGTACAGATGTTGAATAATCAAATGTAAAATAGAACTGCATAGTCTTCACTGTATAAATTAAATATAACTAGGTGTAATTAATGCAATTTATCTTTGTTAAAGCTACAAACGTGATTTTCTTTCTCTTTTGTTGTTTGATTAACATTGGTGACAAACAGCTGCAGGTATATTAGGCTGCTTGTTTAAGATGAATGCACAGAACCATTATAATGTTACGCATCCGTTTTTTTAAATCAATTGTTTACAACACACAACCGATTGTGTTAACAAGGATACTCACTGAGACGGGCATTTTGACTTTTGCGTGCATGTGACCGTTCAAAACTCAAAAAGAAGAGAAAGAGAACTGAATTCGGTGTTCACATGCTGTGTGTGCGGCTCTCTGCATGCACCGAAAACAGCTTGTAAGTTCCAGTCTTCTTGTGCTTGATGTTTAAACTGGCAGGACTTAAAAACACATCCAAATGATAAACTTTTACTCTATTATGGGTAAACTTTGCAATTAATCCGCGAATCACATGCGTTCCGAACCAGGGGGCAGCTGGCCTGTACAGATCACGGATCAACTACGATCCCTATACTTGACATCGCACATCCTGCAATATGAGACTCGATATCGATGGTAAAGCGATTATATCGTGCAGCCCTAGCTTGGGGCAAAAATGCCATCAAAATGTACAAATTCAAATTCAAGATTAGGGGGCAAAAAAGGCAAACACAAAAACGTTAATGTATTAAACAACAAAGTAATCATTAATATAAAAACAATATTGTTTTTTGTCATGGTGCAGCCCTGCCCTTTTAATGAGTTCCTATTTTTTACTGTATTTTTATATTTTGTAAATTCCACCTTTTAGCAGCATTAAACAGTCTGTGTAAATAAACATAAATGCCATGTCAGATGCAGCTTCTCTTCCACCTTTGCAGTGTAAAGATGGCTTTGAAGTTGATCATTTTATGGGTAGCAGTCTATAGTGTTCTGGTTGAAGTAATTGGTTAAATTTAAGGACTGGATAATAAAAAAAATACAACACAGATGCCCCTTAGTGGAAAAGTACATTTCTGACCCTGCTTGGTTATCATATATGCATCTGAGTCAAAAAAATGCATTCTAGTTAGGCACATTACCAGGTTTTAAAACACCGGCAATGTTGGGCAAAATTTCAGAAATATTTCCAGTCTTATCTGAATGTTTGTCATTGCAGTACAGAATATATCAGTTGGCATAGCAACTATACTGATAACTCTGCCTTTAGTTTTAGTTCATGTTATTGTGCAGTAATATTCACTGACTCATACAAGATGACTGCTGTGTCAAGTATAATTTTCTGTTATAACTTTTTTCAAATGTACAAAAGTAGTAGGAATACACTGCGTTCAAATACTTGGAAGTGTAGTGAACATTATTTAGCGCAGCTGGATTTGTTCGCCCTTCTCTTAAAGGAGATCCCTGTCTGTAGTCATGTTGATCTGGTGTTTTTGTGTGTCCACAGGAGCCTAATGGAGAAACGCCATCATCTCTGTACCACATCGCTGCAGCTCTTCTTCAACACAACCTCATCGCTCTTGAAGACCTCTACGTTCATGTGAGTGAAAGATGCTGTTTGGAGTAGCATCATCAGTACTGAAACTGTAAAAATGCGATGATACTGGACTTTTGGAGCTATTTGTAGTCGTGCCGTGCCGAGCCAGTTTTTCATACTGCTTAGAGGAGCTATGGCCACGCACACACTGCAACGTTTCAGGAGTGACAACTGCATTTAAATGCAGTTCTGCGTGTGAGTCACTGACAAAATTGCAATGACTGACATAGTGGTAATCATAGCAACATTTTTGCTGTGAACAAGAAGTTTAACCCAGGAGTGCCAAATCCCGTTCCCTGGAGGTCTACCTACCTGCAGAGTTCCATCCCAACCCTGATCACACACACCTGTTTGTGATTATCAAGTGCTCCTGATGATCTTAATTAGCTGCTTCAGTTGTTTTGGATCAGGGTTGGAACTTTGCAGGAAGGTAGATCTCGACTCATTTTGCCAGCACGGGTCACATGTCATGCAGTTGCCATTTCTACAAAAGAGTATTTTAATGTTTATTCTAGTAATCAACATCATCACAATTACGAAATCAAAGAAATAATTGACAGTTATGATTTTTGCCATAATTGTGCAGCCCTAGTTCACGTTTAAAAAAGTCTTCAAAGTAAATTTCATTTTTAAGCTTTTTTTTTAATTTTTTATGCAGATTCACTCCCCTACAAAATCACCCCAATCATTCTAGAATGATTAATTTGTTTCCAAATAGAGCTATTCAAGTCATCTGGTGAAATTTTCATATTGCAATTTAAATCGCTGCAAAACAAAATATCAGTTTTTTCCAATATTGTGCTGCCGTAGTTTTGTCCATAGAAATGCATTATCCACTGCTGTAAAGTGAAAAGCAAATTTGTCGATTTATAATTTTATTGATCTTATTTATTAGTTGTTACAGGCCTATTATACTTGGTGGGTCTTCAAGGGTTAGTTCACCTAAATATAAAAATTGTCATTAATTACTCACCCTCATGTCTTTCCACATCCTTTATCTTCGGAACACAAATTAAGATATTTTTGATAAAATCCAATGGCTCAGTGAGGCCTCCATTGCCAGCAAGATAATTAATACTTTCAAATGCCCAGAAAGGTACTAAAAACATTTAAAACAGTTTGTGACTACAGTGGTTCAACATTAATGTTATGAAGCGACGTGAATACTTTACAAAAAACAAAAAAAAAACTAAATAGCGACTTTATTATTTTTTTTTAAATAATCGCCCATCACTAGATATTGTTAAATAAACACTGCTTCATGAAGCTTTGAAGCTTTACGAATCTTTTGTTTCGAATCAGTGGTTCGGAGCATTTATCTAACTGCCAAAGTCACTAGGCTTTGTTATGACATAAGTGTTTCAAAATTTCAATGGTTCACCACTGGGGTGCGTGACTTTGGCAGTTTGATACACGCTCAGATTTGTGAAGCTTCATGAAGCAGTGTTTTGCCCCATCAATAGATATTGTTGAATAAAGTCATTTTGTTTTTTTGGCACACAAAAAGTATTCTTGTCACTTCATAACATTAAGGTTGAACCACTGTAGTGACATGAACTGTTTTAAATATGTTTTTAGTAGCTTTCTGGGCATCTGAAAGTGTTAATTATCTTGCTTGCAATGGAGGCCTCACTGAGCCATCGGATTTTATCAAAAATATCTTAATTTGTGTTACGAAGATGAACGAAGGTCTTATGGGTTTGAAACGACATGAGGGTGAGTAATTAATGACTGGTCATTTTTGGGTGAACTAACCCTTTCACATTTCCCCCCCATATCTGTGCCTTTAGGTGATGTCATGAACTTGTTCTTACTGTACATTAGCCGCATCTTCCTTTTCTGGCTGAAGGTGATTCAGTATTGTCAAATAACTTCCTTTTGAGCAGGACATGCAGCAAATGCCGTCCTTTTTTTTTAAGTAGTTTAATTTTGCTTATTAGAATTGCAGATGCACTTTGACTCCATTTACACATGGTATTAATGTGTCCATGTGGACAAGATTGAATATTTGCTGTTAATGTGGGACCTACATGTATCTGGAGCATCACGCTCAAATAGAGCAGCTTAGAACATAGTGCCAGCTTAATGTCATGCTTGGTGTAATGCCATTTAGATATTCACATTTCATATTCAAAGAGGAAAATGTTACAAAATCTGCAACAGAAATACACAATATGCAAGCTCGTTTTAATACCACGGTTAAATCCATTGGAGAATATTCATTAAGCTACACATGACAGGTGTAATTAGCCCTGGACAAACTGAGCTTGTTCTTAACAACTTGATGGTGCATTGCTCTGTTTTGTATCATATAGTGACCCTATCTGAACAGACCTGTGCTCGGTTAAGTGTAATTTTCCCCTAAAATTGTCCCTAGGTTTCCCTTAAACTTACAGGTGTTGCAGAAAATAGCACTTAAGTTTCTTTAGGTGAAATGTCATTAACCCTTAGAATTTCCCTTAAGTGTCTATTTCACTTGAGTAGTCCCTTAAAAATAAGTGTTGCATAACTGAAATGTTTTATTTATTTATAAAAAGTATGACAAGGTTTGGAAAACTTCACCTTAAGTGTTACATGGAGTGAGCAGGTTCAATCCAAGTCTTTTAATGAAACATGATTGGCTGCTTTATATGACACCTAAATTAATGTTTTCTTCACATAAGCATTAATAAAATTACATACATAGCACAAATATGGTGAACGTAAGATCAAGCGTGCGTGCGAGAACAAACCTCATTGGTTGCACTTCAAGCATGCATGTTTGAACTTCTGAAACAGAATGTGGATTGCTTTTATGTATTTCAATAATTGGACAGAAATGATGAGAGAATATTATAAATATCTTTGTGTTCCAAAGATGAACGAAAGTCTTGTGGGTTTGGAACGATATGAGAATTTATAAATTAATATGAAATTAATAAAGTTTCATTTTTGGTTTAACTATCCTTTTGAGTTTCCATCTCGTCTGGGTCTTCTCTTTTTAATATTTGGTTTTCTTTTTTGTTTTCCTTATCTATATTATGCTGTTTTCTGTGAAAACTTACTACAATAACGTGTCCATGGCAACAATAGATATTTATGGGAAATCCTGGGTCTCTGTTGTAAATCAATTAACGGTTTCCTTAAGCCGGGCGCACACTGTGCGATTTATAATAGTCCTTTATGATTGTTGCTTTTCAGACTATGAACATGATCCTCATATCACACGGGGATCTTAGTGGTCATTAATGTCAGATTATACGAAAATCAAACATGTTATAAACTGACGCACGCAAGAAAACTTGTCTAGAGTTTTACATCAACCCATATATGTTCGGTGACTGTGAACTGCATTACACATGGTCATGAAATGGTGGCTAACAAAAATAATCTGTAGTGTTAATTTTGATTATGGCTTGTCTTGAAAAATTGTCTTGACAATTTGGAACTCGTCATAGAAGTCACACTGTAGGACTGCGTCAAATCTTCGGACACTGCCAGAATTCCATTTGATCGCAATGGTCATTAATCAGCTGTTGGTGAACATGTCAAATTAACGATCATTAAGACTTCAGCCTAGATTTTAGCCTAGGATCAGAGGAATCTTTTAGGATTTGAAAAATTTGTCTCAGACGGCCAAATTGTGGCCAAAATCACACAGTGTGAACCTGGCTTTACCTAAGAGAAGTGTTTAAAGGATTATTTGCAACACCCTCACATCATTCCCTTAGCTAAGATGAAATCACGGTTTAAGTATCACACTTGAGGGAAAAACTTAAGGTGCTTTATGCAACTGGGTACTGTTTTATTTATTTATTTATTTATTTTTTTTTTTCCTCCTGTTTCTTTCTTTCTTTTCTCCATTATGCCCTTTGATGCCAATGTTAACACTCTTATGTCTCTTTCCGCAGCTCCTTCCACTGGACTCCAGCATTGTGGAAGAGCACAAGAGAGAGATCCTGGAGGCCAAGCAGATCGCACGCAAACTCACCATGGTGGTCGTTCCCTCCGAAAAGACAGAGGACAAGGAGAAAGAAAAGGAGAAGGAAGAGGAGAAGAATGAGAAGGTAACTTAACATTGTTGTAGTTTATTCAGTAAATTTAAGTGTCATTCCTGCACCACTAGTGGCACCAAACAGAAATGCGAAAATGACTGTTCAATGTTGCTGTTAAAGGAAATGGTAATCTACAAATAAAAATGGTCATTGTTCAATCATGTCATTCCAAAGCCATACTGCCATACTGACAGATCCAAGTGCTTGAACATTATGGTAGGTGGATCAGGTACTGGTGTGATTGAGTGGAGACCGGGACTAATTTGCATGTTCATCAGTGTATACTAAATCCTTTCATCTGCGTATACTAAATGAAGCAAGAGTGGAGAGGTACATTCAAGTTATTTTAAGGCATGAAGAAATTTTCAGGAGAAATCTCTTCATAATTTTGTTGTTCATCTTTGTTGCTGTCATCAGTTGTGATTGAACAACTCCAGTCTGAATATGCTCAGAGGTGCAGTACAGCTCCATCACACATCAGAGAGACACTCAGCATGCTTTTACAGGGTTTTTCCTGGGTCATAAATGATCTTCGGTCACCCACACCGTTACGTATTACCCTACCCATGTGAACTGACAGTAAATCCAAAATAAATGCAAAGAAACAGTTGGTAATATTAACTTCCTATTTATTCCTATATATCCTATTTATTCATGAAATAAAAAAATAAAAAAAAATCCCCAAATTGACAGAAAATTAGTTTGTTGACACAAGACCACAGACGAGTTTAGCATTTAATGGTATAAATCCTTGTAAATGTCAGCGTTATATAAATGCCTTTTGCTTGACTGATCAGGTGCTTGATTACAGCAGCGCATGTACAGACACTCAGCGTGTTCTCAGGGACTCTCTGTCTGACAGGCATTCACAAAATGCACTTCCAGACACAGAGATAAGCTGCAATTTAATCATGCTGTGTACTAAGTTAATGCTTTAAATTAAATCTTCACTGTATAATGACAAGATGCATACAGAATGCATGCAGGACTTTAAAATGCTGTGCAATAGGCATTAATGACATTTAGGGGTGCAATAGTTTAACTTGTTTGATCATTTATTTACTTATTTACTCATGTATTTTATTTCGTTTAATTATTGCTGGAAATGAGAATCTTTCTGTGAGCAAAGATGGAGTTGTTGAAGAAAAATTACATTTTTCACCCAGAAGACAAGCCCGTGGGTATCATACATGCAATTTGCAAACTTTGCATGAAAGTTATGCCGGTGAAGGAGTCTCAAACCAAAGAAAGATTTATAACAGGCACTTTTGACATTTTGTGAATAGATCACCTTGCAATTAAATTATGTAGTTTTGTAGTGTTTCAAAAACATTTTCAATGAGTCCTCAATTCTCATATGCACGTGTTGTCGCAAGTGTGGTTATGTGGTGATGTTATGAATTTAATGAAGGCAAATGAATTGTAGGTCCTAATATTCATTTGATAGAACTAGCCTGACATTAATGGGAAAACTAGCCAGTTATTGCCTTGATATTGCCAAAGGCATCAGTGAGATATCTATCGTCAATACATGATACTATTGTTTATTGGCACAACCCTTGATGCTGTCAATTATTGCAGTAATAATAATTTAAACAACAGTGTTGATAAACAAACCGCCTTTGTTAATATCTAGCTAATTAATAAAGAATTGTGTTCTATAGCATTTTGGCTTTTGCTGGGGTTTTGAACTTGATATTGAAAAATATAATCATCAACCTCAGGTAAATTCATGGTAAAGTTGTAAGTTATTTCTAAATATTACAACAAAGTTATTTTATTTCAGCAAAGCAAGAATATTGTTTTTCCCATGATATGACCTCTCAATTCCTGCTCAACAATAATTTAGAGAATGTTTTATTGGTTGACATTTAAAAGTTCACATTTCATATTGCCAGTGAAGATGGTAATCCAGGTCTGAATGATTAATATAAATAAAGCCTATTTATATTTTATATATATATATATATATATATATATATATATATATATATATATATATATATATATATATATATAATGTGTGTATATATATATATATATATATATATATATATATATATATATATATATATATATATATATATATATATATATATATATATATACATATATATATATATATATATATATATATATATATATATATATATATATATATATATAATGTGTATATATATAATGTGTATATGTGTATATATGTATATATATATAATGTGTATATATATAATGTGTATATGTGTATATATGTATGTATATATATATATATATATATATATATATATATGTATATATATGTATTTTTTTATTTTTTAAAATAGTATCAGAGCATCTCCTTTTTTCTCACTCATGTAACTTTTAATAAAATAATCGTTTTCGATTTCAAGAATGTTAAATTAAAGAGAAATTTGCATGGAAAACTTGTCAGTGATGTCACTTTTGTAATACTTAAATGAAGGAAGACAAGTGGATAAGACATTCAAAGCTTGTTTATAAGTTTGTTGTGAATATAGTTCATTTGACAGCGCATTTACTGTGCAGTCGATGCAGAGCATTTGGCATGATGTGCAATATCGGATGAATAAAAAACAAAATTCACAAATTATCAAAATATTGTTATTGTCAGCCTAGTTTAAACATTTTATCCCATTCCAACTGAATATATGAAAATCCAGGTTTTGCATTATGAAACAACACAGATGTGTGTGTGTCGTCTGTCTCTGAAGATAAGAATCCCCTCAGACTCCTCACCATACGAGATAATGAACAGAAGAGCATGTAATGATGCCGTATGTGGAGGTGTGTCCTCCACTCCTCTAATCTGTTTTTCCTCTCATGTCAGCCTCCTGATAACCAGAAACTGGGGCTGCTGGAGGCACTGCTGAGGATCGGTGACTGGCAGCACGCTCAGAGCATCATGGATCAGATGCCAGCTTTCTACGCCACCTCCCACAAGGCCATCGCCATCGCACTGTGCCAACTGCTTCACCTGATCGTGGAGCCGCTCTATCGCAGGTACAGCTATCAGACACGTCTTCTGTCCTGGGCCTGTAACAACGTTCGGTGTTAGTTTACAGCCATCTACTCAGTCACTGAATCATCCAGACTGCCTCACTGAATCACAGATCCAGAGGTTATGTTCAGTTCTAAATTAACAGAGAACCATTACTCTGATTAAGGCTCTATGAAATCGGTTTTATTTTTTCACAAATTCCAGATTTATCGCATTAATTTTTCTGGTTTCTGTTTTAATGGTTGTTTAAATTTTAATCAAAAAGGATGTCTAATCAATCAACTCATAAAACTTCAACAATTGTTATATTAAGAATTAAAATGAACAATAATAGTGCTGTATGGATTTTTTTACTTTTTATTTTCAGACATGTTTTAATTTACGTTTTAATTTTCCTGGATTCTGTGTTTTATGATTTAATATAAAAAATGTAATATAAAAAAATTGTGGTAATCAAATGAATGCATTAAACTTAAACAACTTAATTTTGTAAAAAAATTGAGCAGTATTGTCAGGCTCTAGAGCTGAGATAGAAGCACAAGTGAAAAAATTATACAGCAGTTGTATATAGCTGAGCTGTTTGTTGAGCTCTTTGAATGTGCTGTATTTTTAGGGCCGGAGTTCCCAAAGGTGCCAAAGGCGGTTTGATGACGCCTCTGCGGAACAAACAGGCACCGCGGCCGGCCGAAAGCTTTGACGATCTTTCCAGGGATGTCTTCACCATGCTGTGCTACCTGGGCCCTCACCTGTCCCATGACCCCATCCTGTTTGCCAAGATTGTGCGACTCGGCAAGAGTTTTATGAAAGAGGTGAAGAATGACACATAGCTGCAGTTATATCTTCAGTTCCTATTTATAAATATAAGATGGGCATTGTAACATTATTTTTGAGTGTATTTGACCATTAATAAGCCATGAAAAAGAGCTCTTTTTGGCGTTTGTATGTTCGAGGCAGCTTTATTATGCGTGCGCGCTTCGGATATGAGCTCAGTCTGCGGGAATTAGTAGAATTATGCGCAATCCCTCGCCGAAATTCAGACCCGGTCACACCAACACTATTTAACCGGAGTGAATGAGACTGAATGAAAGGAGGCAGGTGCCTATCAACTCTGTCGGAGAGGAGACCAAGAAAACGCATCTGTTATCGGTTTATCGGTACTGCAGAAAGGAGTATTGGAATCGTTTCAGATATTTCAGTATCGATGCATATCAAAATAACTATTTTTGACAGCATTACCCTGACCATATATAGGACAAGCGGTTTGGGGGATGGATGGGTAGATATTTAGTGCTGATGCAAAAAAAACAAAAAAAAACACAATCATTACAACACCTCATAAATACAAATATCTCAGCTGTATATTGGCTACAATGGTTGTGAGTGTTAGCTCACATAAATGTAGAAATGATTCACCACTTCTCACTATTGTACATTATGCTTTAATAGCCAGGTAGATGTACTTCCTCCAGTATTATTACATAATTGTCCTTTTATTTTTTTTTTTGGGAGTCAGAGAATGTAATGGTGTGTCCCCAAGGTTGATGAGCTCTATATCAGGGCTGTTATTAGCTCTTTGGCTCACTTTAATATAACCGGTGTTGTGTAGTCTCACTTTATTGTCGGTTAGCCTCTATTGATCACTGTCTGTCTGTGTATTTGTGTGTGTCTCTCTCTTTCAGTACCAAAGTGAAAGCAGACAAGACATCAAGGACAAAACGGTGAGTCATAGAAAGTCCTAAGTGGCAATCTAAAGTTGTATAAAAGTGAAGGTTTATGGCTTTTTTTGTTTGCTAAATTCTGGAAGATCAGTGCTGACTGTAAAGTGCATTTGACATTTTTGATGCCAATTTAAACCAAATTAAACATTTGATATATTCTCCCAAACGAATAATGTTAATCATTTTTTAACACTGAACAGCTGCTAATTTTATTTGTATGCGATTGTATTGGATTACTGGATGTTCTTATAATGACCAAAAGAGTTTTCTTGAGAGATTTTAAACAGTTCCAAGATATTCCATACTGGCAAGATATAGTATAGATCTCTTTTTTTCAGGCCCTCGATTAAAGCAGTGACTGAGTGCGTATGCTGGTCTCTAGCCTGTGTGAGAGCTGATTGTATAGAGGTATATGAAGTGATGGATCTGTCTCTGTGTTTGGCAGGACTCTCTGCTGAGCTGTTTTCTCAGTATTGCTGATCAGGTGTTGTTACCATCTCTCTCACTCATGGAGTGCAACGCCTGCATGTCGGAAGAGATCTGGGGCTTCTTTAAACTTTTCCCCTATCAGCACAGGTACGGTCAGTTCATCACAAAGCACTGTCCCCTTAACCTGTAGGTCTGCCTGCTCTGGACAGTGTATAATATAAGCAAATATATGAACAAAAACAAAAAATAAAAACGCATTTAGCATGAGACAGGCTTTCAGGCTCTCTCACACTGCCCAGGTAAATCTCACACCAAATTAAAAAAAAGCCAATGTGCTGCGCAGACCGTTTGGCATTTGACCTCAAGAATTGCGAGAATGGCTCGAAAGCACTGCAACTTCTTGATTGGTCCAGTCTGTACCAATCACATTTTCCCCACACCGTGCAAGGTCACTGTATATAAGCTGCTGACCCCACCTGCTTGACGTTCACAGAAGGTGTTTAGGCGGCATTGTGCACCCAAAGCAGATTTACATGTCTAAGATAACTATAATTAATTTGAGTTGTTTTTAACCTTTAATAATAATCCCTGTATGTTTACAGTATTATAAATGAACATGTAGCTATTGTACCTGATATTTATCTAAATTAATCTATATTGAACAAAGATCAGAACTGTATCGCAAACTTTTGAATTGAAATTGTAAAGCACTAATAAAAACAGTAGGCTACCATTTATTGTATCATGTTGTCATTAAACTTAATGAAATTCTTTTTTTTAGTTACCAAATTTTTTGACAATCACAAAAGTTGGCAACCCTGCGCTAAGAACATGCTAGAAACATGCTAGCAGTGTGATAATGCACATTAAAACATGCTAAATCATTCTAATGTCTTAATTCATTCTAGAAACTCATTAGCAGCAATCTAAAACATGTTAGCAGCATGCTAAAATACCCTAGCAACATGTCTATCTATCTGTCTGTCTTTCCTTTTTTCTGATAGGCTTCATTGGCTTTAAGCTTTTAAAAACCTGAAAAATGTATTTCTTCTAAATAAAGTCAAAGGATGTCAGCTTACTGTATCTGTTGGAAACTGTTAAACGTGATCATAGATGTGCAACATTGTGCTGTTTTATCATGGGAGTTATATCAAATGATTGCTGTGTGTAACCATATACCAGCTGAAGAATATGAGGCTATTTTTACTGCTGCATCTCTATTCCCTCATGATATTCCAATATACTCTCCTTATACACACATCTAAACGCAGTCAGAATGCCTTGATGAGTAAGGCAATGCAAATATATATATATATATATATATATATATATATATATATATATATATATATATATATATATATATATATAATATTTTCGTTGCCTTACACAAGAATCTCTGTTTTGTGAAATTAGATATCGCCTCTATGGGCAGTGGAAGAATGAGACGTATGGCAATCATCCCCTCCTGGTGAAGATCAAGGCTCAAACGGTAGACCGAGCCAAATACATCATGAAGTAAGTTTACTTTCTAGCTCAATCTAAATTAGGTCTTCAATAAGGCTCTGCAATATAATCCTGAAACTGAGGTCCTCTGGCCTGTGATGAGAAGAGGCGTTCCTAGTTTTAAAGGACTTTTATGATGAAAATCACATGGAGTTCTTGAGTCTTTATTGTCTTGTTTACTTTACTGAACATGCCAGTGTGGCATAAGTAGGAGACCTTTGTGTGGTAAAAAGCCCAGGGATAGTTTTTCTTATATTGAGAAGATGGTCATAAAACTCAACAGTGACCATCTAGTTTTTCAGCCACCTATACTACAGTTATAAAACTAAGATATCAAATTTTTTTTTTTTTTTTTAATTCAGCAAGGATGCATGAAGTTGATCAGATGTCACATTAAAGACTATGGCTGTCACTAATGCTTATTTTGGTAATTGAGTAATCAGTTGATTATTTTGATGAGTAATCAGACATTTTTTGTGGTATTAACAGACCTAAGCAAAAATACATAAACATAAACACTGAACAAAGTTATAAATGCAACACTATTGTTTTTGCCCCCATTTTTCATGAGTTGGACTCAAAGATCTAAGACTTTTTCTATGTACACAAAAGGCCTATTTCTCTCAAATATTGTTCACAAATCTGTCTAAATCTGTGTTAGTGAGCACTTCTCCTTTGCCGAGATAATCCATCCACCTCGCAGGTGTGGCATATCAAGATGCTGATTAGACAGCATGATTATTGCACAGTGCTTTAGGCTGGCCACAATAAAAGGCCACTCTAAAATGTTAAGGGGGTCCGGGGGGTCCGAAAACCAGTCAGTATCTGGTGTGACCACCATCATGCAGTGCAACACATCTCCTTTTCATAGAGTTGATCAGGTTGTTGATTGTGGCCTGTGGAATGTTAGTCTATTCCTCTTCAATGGCTGTGCGAAGTTGCTGGATATTGGCAGGAACTGGAACAAGCTGTTGTATACGCCGATCCAGAGCATCCCAAACATGCTCAATGGGTGACATGTCCAGTGAGTATGGTGGCCATGCAAGAACTGGGATGTTTTCAGCTTCCAGGAATTGTGAACAGATCCTTGCATCATGGGGCCATGCATTATCATGGTCGTGGATGAATAGCACAACAATGGGCCTCAGGATCTCGTCACCAGTATCTCTGTGCATTCAAAATGCCATCAATAAAATGCACCTGTGTTCGTTGTCCATAACATACGCCTGCCCATACCATAACCCCACCGCCACCATAGGCCACTCGATCCACAACGTTGACACCCAGCAAACCGTTCACTCACACAACGCCATACACGCTGTCTGCCATCTGCCCTGTACAGTGAAAACCGGGATTCATCTGTGAAGAGAACACCTCTCCAAAGTGCCAGACGCCATTGAATGTGAGCATTTGCCCACTCAAGTCAGTTACGATGATGAACTGCAGTCAGGTCGAGACCCCGATGAGGACGAGCATGCAGACAAGCTTCCCTGAGATGGTTTCTGACAGTTTGTGCAGAAATTCTTTGGTTATGCAAACTGCAGCAGCAGCTGTCCAGGTGGCTGGTCTCAGAGGATCTTGGAGGTGAAGATGCTGGATGTGGAGGTCCTGGGCTGGTGTGGTTACATGTGGTCTGCGGTTGTGAGGCTGGTTGGATGTACTGCCAAATTCTCTGAAACTCCTTTGGAGACTGCTTATGGTAGCGAAATGAACATTCAATTCACGGGCAACAGCTCTGGTGGATATTCCTGCAGTCAGCATGCCAATGGGCTATATGCATGGAGCGTTCTTTAGAACTTCCGCATTAATATAAGCCAGCTCGAAAACTTCCGGTGAAATGTCATTTGCTGGTGTGTTGAGCATCAGTAGTGTGATACTTAGTTTATAATCAGAATATAGTTACTTAAATAGTCAGGCATAGCATTCGTTTAGTTATTCAAACGCAAGACGTCATAAAAAATAAATAAACAAAGACGTACCACATTGTTCCTCCTCAGCTGAATTCAATTCGACCATCAGTTTTCACACTTGTGAAAAAAAAAAAAAAGCTGAAATTAAATATTTATTGTGCACTTTAGATAGATTATTTGAATAAAGTTTTTACAAGTGTGCTGAAATCATTGATCTTGCGTTGCACTGACTGACAGAAACATTTGGTTTTACAATGGGGACAGTCTCAGAAGGATGAACAAATAATCTTTGTGGTCATCACATTAAAAATAACATGTGAAGTGCTGGGGGGAAAAATGTGTGTGCGTGTCTAATTACAGATAATGCGTTTTTCAACGGTCCCAATAGCTTTGTCTTTATCGCAATCAATAAAACTGGTTTATTGGAAAATTAGGTAAATGTGATAAGTGCATTAAAATATGAATACAACATTAAAAAGTCAACCATTGATGGTTTTGTGTCGATGTACAGCGACTACAGAATAAACAGCTAACAGTTCACTGGAAATGCCCGAGCTGGCTTAATGACAACCAGGAAGTAACCGTGCATATAGTCCATTGCACGCTCCCTCAAAACTTGCGACATCTGTGGCATTGTGCTGTGTGATAAAACTGCACATTTTAGAGTGGGACACTTAATACTCAACAATATTACTGATCTCCCTGAAATAAACTGAGCTGGACATCAATGTTTTCTCCAGAGCTGCTATATAGATAAATGAACTAAATGAATAACTAATGATTTTTACAATGGAAATGAATCAATACTAAATTGACTTAAGATGGACAATGACTTAATTTTCTATTAAATTACATTTATTTAAAATGTCCACTTAATATTTAATATTTGGTCACTTTCTTTATTAAATGCTACAGTCACTGTAATGTCTTTAACAAGAATATGTGGACAATACAACATGCAAACTCAATTTTTATTTTGAAATCGGTATGAACAGTTTGCATGTTTAGAAACGCATTGACGTATTCTCCTGTGAATCGTGACAGCCCTAGTAAAGACATTAAGTGAAAATGAATGCAAATACTGTTCTTTTTAACTTTGTCGAAGAATCCTGGAAAATGTATCACTTTCCATAAAAATTAGAGGTTGGTTGGTTGGTTATATATATATATATATATATATATATATATATATATATATATATATATATATATATATATATATAAATATATAATATATAATATATATATATATATATATATATATATATATATATATATATATATATATATATATATATATATAATATATAATATATATATATATATATAATATATATATAATATATATATATATATTACACACACACACACACACACATCTGTATATATATGTGTGTATATATATGTATGTGTGTGTATATATATCATTTTGACGTACAGTAATAAATCTGTCATAATCAATTTTTACCCGTTATTTTAATTTATATTTTAATGATAAGACATTTATTAGCTTCTGATTTTGTCCACATTTTCATTTTTATTCACAAACTTACAGGATAAGTAAATAGGCCTAGGCTATGCATTTATTTATATTATGAAAAGATAACTTTTTCAAGAAAAGTTTTCATCTTGAACACTTGTCACGGATTGTGAGTGAATGCGATCATCCTTTCCTCTGTACAGAACGAAATAAACATGAATGAAAATCAGAAAATATGTTGAAAGACACAGTAGCACAGTAGAAATCTAGTGGAATTAGATGTAATTGATACAACCGTTATTTGACCTGCCAAATTTGTTTCAAAAGGTAGTTTGCTCCATTTTGATCACTATCGTAGACATCAGTGTTTAAATACTGACTTACAAATATTCACATTATCACAGAAGTACTGAGATATAAGTTTTAACACAGAAATCACTAATGTGTGGTTCAAAACTGCTCTCTCTGGCTCTCGCAGCACGAACACAGATTTAAACTTTCCGGTATGATTTTGTCAAAGGTTTAATAGACGCGGGTGAATCGTCGTCATTAATTAATATTTTCCCACTATCTGCATCCATTGACATATGGTGCCCTGTGACACAGTAAAGAAGTGAATAATGACAGAATTTCATTTTTGTGTGGCCTCTTAAACACAAGTCCTCTACTAGTCATCTAACAAACAGGTTAAGCTGCAATTACTATTTCTATGGTAACAGCTCTTATTGGTGGTTCTCTTCTCAGGATTATGGGTAGTGTGGTTTTTAACTTCAGATAATTAATGTTTTTTTATTTATTATTATTTTTTTTTAATTGGATCAAATGCCATCATTTAACAAACTCCAAGCTCATGGTAGGTCGGTCTTAAATTTTGCAAATAGATATTTTAAATGGTGGTTTATTTTTGGGTGTTTTCACCTTTGCAGTCCCATTACTAACTGCAACCATTGCACTTAGACTGCACTGTAGGTTTATGATGTTATGATGTCGGCACTTTAACGGCAATTCTCCTTGAACAAAGTTTATATTGCTGTGTGTGTGTGTGTGTTCAGATTCCTGTGCATATAGATGAGCTCTTTGAAAGGGTTTGCAGAATTGCTGCATCAGATTCTTTGCTTACTTTTCAAGTGTGTTGAATAAATGATGATATTTTGGCAGATAATTGGATGGAGAGGGAGAGAGTGGAGAATGAACTGAGGCTAAACACGTCAAAAGTGTTCAGGGAGTAATAGGGGGAAGCTCAAGGTCGCCTGTCAAACGGGCCGAGTCAAGCTCTCGCATGTGTCAAGGCTGCTCTCAACCGTTTAGTCTCTCTCATTGGATGCTGTTTGTAGCTTGTGCAAGTAATTTTGCATTTTTGCCTGTTCAGAGTTGAAAGTATCAAACTCATTAATATGACCAGACTAAGCTTAGCCTTACAAGTGATACCTCAGTCCAATTTATTCTGCTTTTTTAAATGGGAACATTTGTTTACTTTTTATATGAACTGATTGTTTTTTGTTGCAATTATTTTTATGGTTGGCTTTAAGTTGTTCTGGTTAGTAGTTTTTATTCTGATATTCTATGGATTGTTGACGTGTAGCAAGGAACTATTTTTCTCATTCAGTTTCACTGTGAAAATCAGTCACAACTTCTGGTTCATGTTGACTTTAAATGCGTTATTTAGCTTTAAGCATTTATTTATTTTTATTTTTTATTTTTTAATCTGACCATACTAGGTGTATCTTCTTTCAGACAAGCACAATCAGAGATATATTTAAAAATATGGATGGCTTGAGGGTGAGTAAATCATGAGTTAATTTTCATATTTGGGTGAACTAACCCTTTAAAGCCCCGGGTATACTTCGGCTGGCTGCACACCCTATCTGCGCGCAGCCCAAATTTCGAGACTGCGCAGGTGGTGTGCGTGCAACAGTGCACGTGCAAGCAGGAGAGAAGAGTCCACTAGGTGGCAATACGCACAGTACTCAGCACAATGTGCAGTCGTCGAAGAAGTGTGTAAAGAGTGATTCAAAAACAAGACAATTAAACTCAGCATGCATTCTCCATCGTTTTTGATTCCTTTTCTCTTGGTGTATCTTCTGAACTATGTTGCAATGGTGGATGCACTATTTTTCTTCTTCCTTGATCCTGCCCAGCGAATGTCCAGTTGAAGACACTGTCTGGTAAAGGTATAGAAAAAATTGTACTGCGTATGTGTCGAACTCGGTTATCCGCACGCATCCTTGGTTTAGTATAGACCTAATGTAGTCCCACCTCTTTTCAGCGCGGCGCTCTTTGACTTCTGGTAACTATTTCAACAGCGATCTTATGTATTTATGAATTAACTGCTCCTTTTAAAATCTTCCTGGTGTACTGACATTTGTTAAGACATCTGCTTTAAATATTACAATGCTCATGATAACTTTTATTAACCCTACGATAAGGTCCACATCACCAGCTAATTATTCCTCGACAGCGATGCCATAGAAATAGTTACCGCAAAAACGGAAGTTCAAAGACAATATTATAAAGATGGCGGCGTGCACATTTCTCTGGCGCATAAGGTCTATACTTTGAAAGATGCGCGGACGCAACTGAAGTATACCCGGTGGTATACTACCTAGAAGGTGAAGTATACCCGGGGCTTAAGGCTAGCTATGTTCATAGAGTCACACGAGAGCGCCATCTTGTGGTCGGATCATTTTATTCTCTTAACTGTTACCATTGCTGTATTGTCAACATGTCTAATTGTAACATTTACAAATTTTTTTTTATTAAAAATCACAATTTCTCTATTTAAAAATAATAAAATCAAGGCAAAACATTAAATTAGAATTAATCGAAAAAATCGCTCAGCCCTACAATTACGGTTTTCTGTTAATCAAGTAATTTTCTAAAAATGGGTTTCAAAACACAAGCAAATTGTCGATAAAAATAAAGAAACATTACAAGCGTTAAACATAGTCTGCCTTCAGTATCTGAAAGTGATTTTAATTATCTTGAAAATTTTCAGACAAGTGCATTGATAGGTTTTCTCTTTCTCAGCATTATTGCGGTTTTATTATTACTGATGACATCATAGGGCGCTTCTTAATAGCTGCATTCACACTACTGTACAGATCTGTTTTGACATTTCAGATGTTCTGTCAGTTTAACCCCTTAAGACATGACTCATTTTAGTTTAATGCACTTGCAACTCAAATTGCTTTTATGATGCGAAACGAATCTAATCACTTACCTGAAAATCTGTATAGCCTCATGCTGCGAGCGCTCTTCAGAACAATCACAAAAAGTACACAGGCATTTGAGAGCAGCCATCTATGCCACATTCTAAACGGCATAATGTCTTTTGTAGAGCATTTGGCAGAGAAGAAAAAAACCCACTGAAATGCCAGCGAAACATTGTAAGCACTGCAACATCAAGCAAAAACCTGGGTTTCTCGCCACCCATATACTACACAATGAAAACCATGATTGTCCTTGTAATTCACTTCAGCCTTTCCAAATGTTATGTAAGATTAGTTACATTAGTTTATATAGCACTTTATACAATAGATTGCTTTAAAGCAAGCAGCTTTGCAGTATTAAACTTGACAATATTGGTGTGTCGCTTTTGATTAGAATTACAACTTAAATTTCTACTACAAAGCGCCTCTGCAGTGTGTTCATGTATTTACTTGTGTCTGACCTTGACGAATTGAACAGAAGAAATTAACTGGAGAAGATTTCCATGTCAGAAGATGGAGCCTCAGAGCCATACCTACCTGTTATGTAATCACCACGAACCAAGGGTAGTTCAAAGGTAGTTCACTTTTTTTACCAGCTGGAGCTCATTTACAGAAAGGTTCTTTGATTTTGCTTAAAGTATATCGAGCCTTAAGCTATATCGTAAATTCTGATGGTTTCAGAATCATGGAAGAGAGAATCAGAAAATCTTCTCCCACTCTTTTTTTTTTTTTTTTCCCCCACCACTATTTTTAACATATCTTTCTTGACTTTGATTGGGGTGCCAAAAGACAGCAGTTAAGCATCTGATCATAGCGATGTGGATATGTTTGCACCAGCTTTGTAAATCAGCACTCTAGTAAAGTCACATCATGTATGTATGTATGTATGTATGTGTGTGTGTGTGTGTATATATATATATATATATATATATATATATATATATATATATATATATATATATATATATATATATATATATATATATATATATATAAGGGATATATACATATATATATATATTTTTTTTTTTTACATTAGATTGCTTTTAAAGCAAGCACCTTTACAGTATTAAACATGAAAAAACAGGGTCAGTGTCTCTTTCGATTAAAAGTATAACTTGAGTTTCTACTATCTGACCTCGATGGACTGAACAAAAGAAATGAACTAGAGAAGATTTCCATGTCAAAGAAGGCGGAGTCTCAGAGCCACACCGGCCTGTTACATGTCATTTAGTTCTTTCGTTCTTTTATTTCGCTTGAAGTATATCGGGGCCTTAAGAAACATGCTAGTTTCATACTTGTGAGGCAGCTGATGTCCTGTGCTTCATGTGTGCTTTATTAGACTGCTGGGTATCAGATGATGTCATTAGAGCTTGTTCATTGTGCTCTGAAGGTTAAGCAAACCAATTAGGCCACCTGATGTGACGTGGGGAATGCTCAGGAACACACACACACACACACACGGGGCTCCCTTATTAAGACCAATGACACCGTCATAGCTGAGCAGTCAGCTTCTGTCGGCTCACCAGCTCAAATGGAAACTCGACAATGCCAGTGCTGGCTCTGTGCCCTCCTCCTGTGTGTGTGTGTGTGTGTGTGTGTGTGTGTGTGTGTGTGTGTGTGTTTTTTTTTTTTTTATTTTATTCCCCCAGCTACTTTATTAATTGACTTTTTAATTGGCCCTTTTGTGCCACACTTCAGACAAAGCAGGTCTGCAGGAAAACACGGCCCCCCGCACTCACAATTAACGGCGCTATAAAGAACAGCCCAAGAGGCACTGCGCTTCATGTGACAGTCCATCATGCGCCTGCTGGCAAGTGTGATAAGAAATCAGCACAGAGGCGTGAAGACTCATAAAACATGAACGAGACTGGACACGGACAGCCGTCCACTCTCACCGATAACGGAGACGCCAGTCTGTCACTTGTCATGGCGTGAAAATTCTAATAAATGCAAGAATCATAACACTGGGGCAGCCATGTTAACTAGTGGTCGAACGATGGGTTTTTCGTTGGATGGATATTTAACGTCTAAACCAAGTTTCCAGCAATTCTAATCACACAAAGCTTAACATTGCTAATATCTGGTACAGTTTTTGTCTTGGTGTGAACAGACTTTTAGACAGGGCTTGTCAAAATAGGCCAATTTTGAAACAAATATCACTTTAATTTTGTATTTAAACACAAATAAATGTTAAAATCGTTAAATTAATTAAAAAATCTACATTATAAAACAGATCCGAGATCAGTTAAAACCATTAGACACTCGTTAATGTGTTCACAAGATCAACCGCATGTAGTGGTGAACTAGAGTTGCGTGATTCTGGATACATTTAGAATCACTGTTTCTTATTTAAAATGGAGATCATGATTCTTCCATGTTTCTGAATAGACAACTAAACAGTTTACTAGAGGTATGGACAAAATGTTAAAAGCTGTAGCCTATTTAAAAAATTAATTTAATTATTTTAAAACTGTTTGAATGATTTAATGACTCTTAAAAGATTTCACTTGTTTCATTAATTTCTTGAATAAGTCGCTTGTCGCCACCTACTTGTGTAACAATGTAATTGATCGATCTTTATTTGAAGCGTTACTTTCAAAAGGTGCTCTATTTTGATCACTACCGCAGACATCAGTGTTTATATCCAAAGTATAAACTTTTATTCCAGTACTTAATACTGTTGTACTGTGATCATTTGAATATTTGGAACACAGAAATAATTATACTGTTTGGTTAAATATTTTTTGTAAAGCTGTTTATACATGACAACTGCTCTCTCTGGGTCAGCAGCAGCTGAAATACAGATTTGAATGATGCAGTGTGATTTTGTCAAAGTTTTATTAGACGTAGCAGAATCATTGTAATTTAGGAGGAATAAGATCACATGGGTGTTTAAATCGAGATCACAATCTTTTAACGATTAAAGATGCGGCTCTACGGCAAAGCATCAGAATTTTGAAATTTTTCGAAATAAAAGCTTGATACATTGCTTTGTTTTCTGAAATCATCTGACTTGGTGAGTTACATGCTTTAAACTAGGGGTGTCTTTAACGATTATTTTGGTAAGGATTAATCGTCAAGATAATTGACCGATTGCTTGGAGTAATCAGATATTTTTGTGGTAATAAAATAGACCTAAGCAAAGACCTAAGCCTTTAAAATTACTTATATAATAATACATATATAATAACGAGGCAATAATATTTGGTTCAAATAAAGTATCAAATGCAAGTAATCATATGGTTTTATAGAACAACTGTTATAATACATAATATACATAATATAAACAATAATCTTATGTACATTATGTATTATAACTACTGCCTGCAGAGACTGCCCGCCAACGGCCTTGTGTTGCTACACAACATTTAATTCAAATATTTACTTAATCTTTAATATTTGGCCACTTCTTTTAAATAAAAATGCTACAGCCACTGTGATTTCTTGAACATGAATATGTGGACTTCAAAACATACAAATTCAGTTAAAAGTTTAAACTTTTATTTTGAAATCGCGATGAACAGTTCACATATTTAGTGTCGCCGTAAGTTTATAAATGATTTACCTTACAAATCTGATAAAATGGCACACATAGCGTTCCCAGATGAACATTATAAGCAACCCAAACTCACAGCATATGCTGAGATGCCGTTTGAGATGTGCTCCACACATGTGAATTTTAACAGTTGATGTGCAGTAGTATTTACTGTGAACGGATCCGCTCTGAGACATACATAATTCACAATAGCACTATGCTATGGGTTTTGCATGTTTTTAATACATTGTGCGGCCTTAGACAGTCTGATGCGGCTCATGGATTCTCATCCATGGAATTCGCCACTTTTGGAATTTTGCCGGTTACTCAACACTGGTAAATTGTAATTGAGGATTTTTTTTAAGATCGAGTATTCGAGTTTAATCGAGGAATCTTGACAGCCCTACTTTAAACCACTGATTAAAAAAGATCAATAACATTTTCAAAGCTTCATGAAGCAGTGTTTTGAAAGTGTCCATCACTAAGAATGTCTTTGAAAGATGTGTACCCAGTTATTTGAAAACACCATGCTTTGACCAGGATGTAATATTTGTTATTTTAGCACTGTTACTTTTGTTAGCACTTTTGTTACATGACATGGACTTTTCTTTTTTAATATACTCCTTGGTTCACTTATGTTAATAAGAACAATTATTTTTAACCCTCATTCTGACCCTCTGTCTGAAATGATCCATTTTTAAGGGGCTGCTCCTTTAAAGGCTAAATGGCCACTGTTATGATTGGCTAACATTATTGATAGGAAACCGTATCAACACCCACTCGCTATTGCACATGAGTGTTTTGAAAACATTATCTATTTAAAACCGTCATTTACAGAAAAGCATTTACCATACTGTTTGTGATACAGCTGCTGTCAGATCCAACAGAATTGGCTGCTTCATCTTTCAAAAGCTTCTTTGCAATCTTTGTTACTTTGTTCTTTGTTTACAAAACAAAATGCTTCAACCAAACATATAATTCTCACACAATTTGGGACGCCATTAAAATAAACCATACACTTTTTTTTCTGACGCTGGGATCCTTCTGAAGTTCTTTTAATTGTCCATTTGTCCTGTTGTCAAAAGACTTAAATGTGTGGAGTGTGTCAGAAACTAAACGCATCTGTATACTGTATTCAGTGTACACAGCGTTAGTGATTTATAATAGTTCTATTTGCTTTGACACAATTCTCGCATCCAGTGTAGGCAAGTTTCAGCTATTAAGCTACTGAATGCCAGTGGGCGGGGCCTATATTTTGATGTATAACTTCATTGATTTCTTGCTGTAGAGGCAGTCATATGCAAATGTATTGCCAGTGTTACGTCACAGATCCTGCAATATCAAAACGAGTTGTTTTGGAGCTTGATTAAATAAATGCTTTGTTTATAATAGGGAGGATGTTTTAAGCTCTGAAAGTTGCAGGATGTTTTAATGATACAAAGACCTCTTATGTCAAAAGATAAAGGCAAATTTGATTACTCGTGTCATGACCCTTTTATATGGACAAGTGGACATAATTATTAGTTAGTATAGCCAGTCTATAGGTCTTTAGTCAACGTGAGCGTATGAATTATTAATTGTCCCTGTTTGGTGTTTAAGTGCCACTCTTTCTCATTTTTCCCTTCTCTATGAATTTCTTCCCCAGGCGACTGACTAAAGAAAATGTGAAGCCCTCAGGAAGGCAGATCGGAAAGTTAAGCCACAGTAACCCCACCATTCTCTTTGATTATGTGAGTATTTTATTGCTTGTGACGGCCATAATGGTGCGCTAGACTAATGACATGCTTTTACGGGGCTCCTTTATAATCTGCAGTGTGCCATCAATTTTCATTGCTCCTGAGATTAAAAAGCATGTATATGAGCTCAGACCAGTGGCCTAATGCCCAACATCAGAATGAAGGAATGAACACAAGGCTAAATTTAGGCTGTATTAGTCAGCAGGCTAACGGTAATCACATGCATCTCCATCTAATGTAAGAAATTTATGACTGGGCCGACCACGGCTGACAGATCTTCGTGTGCCAGAAAGTTTTCATCATGATGCTCCTTTCTGCTGGGTTAGTTCTAAAGAAGTCTTGTTCTGCTGTCACTGTTCATGCTGTGCACGTCTTCAGCGATGAGAGATTCAACGAGTTTTGCTCTCGTATACTGAGAAGAAAAGATTTGGAAGTGGCTGACGTTGGCAAGCCTTTGAGTTCATTAGCATTTCTGAAAAATTCAGAAGATTTAGTGGTGAAATAAAAGATAAGCTCTGACGAAAGGCTGTTATTCAATCACTGGCAGAGGACCGTGTTTTTCTTATGCCTTTCCTCAATTTATGAATGCTGAGAAAAAGAGACCACTGACTGATGCTGCTGCCACTGAACTTACAAACACTTGACACAGTTGAACATGAAATTAGATGAATTAAATGAATAAATGTCCCTGGTCTAATTGTACAATGTATTATACCACATGCTTAGGAAACATAATTAGTGGTGTGTGCAAAGACAGGCATCACTTACTGTTTAGACATTGACCGATTATTAGTTCACCCAAAAATGAAAATCATGTCATTTATTACTCACCCTCATGTCGTTCTACACCCGTAAGACCTTCGTTCATCTTCGGAACACGAGATATTTTTGATGAAATATGTTGACTTAGTGAGACCTCTATTGCCAGCAAGTTAATTAACACGTTCAGTGCCCAGAAAGGTACTAAAAACATATTTAAAACAGTTCATGTGACTACAGTGGTTCTACCTTAATATTATAAAGCGACAAGAATACTTTTTGTGTGGCAAAAAAAAAAACAAAAAACTACTTTTCAACAATATCTTGTGATGGCCGATTTCAAAATCTTTTGTTTCGAATCATTGGTTCAGAACGCGTGTCAAACTGCTGAAATCAAAAAATGACTTTGGTGCTCTGAACCACTGAGGTTTTGAAGAGGTTTCGAAATCGCCTATTACTAGATATTGTTAAAGTCATTATTTAGTTTTTTTGGCGCACAAAAAGTATTCTCTTCGCTTTATAATATTAAGGTAGAACCACTGTAGTCACATGAACTATTTTAAATATGTTTTTAGTACCTTTCTAGGCACTGAAAGTGTAAATTAACTTGCTGGGAATGGAGGCCTCACTGAGCCATCGGATGTCATCAAAAATATCTTAATTTGTGTTCCGAAGATGAACAAAGGTCTTACAGATGTAGGACGACATGAGGGTGAGTAATAAATGATATAATATTCATTTTTGGGTAAACAAACCCTTTTAAAAAAAAAATAAATAAATACTACTGATACCAATTACTTTTATATGTTTATACCTGATAAGTGGTGTTCAGAACAATTACTGATTTTTATTTAATGTATTACATCTGTGAATACACAGCAGGTTTATTTTTAACTTTTATTTGTGGATCTGATATTACCAAATCGGTATCTGAAGGAAAAAATGCTTAAATATCAGAAGAATATCTGTAAAACCGAATATCGGTTGATCTGTTACGGTTCCTCATATTTAAGGACCTACCAAGCACCCTGGTAACACACTAGCAACCCAAAAGTAACACTCTGGCAAGAGGAGGAGACTTTTACACCAGCAAAAAGTACCTAAAAACAAAAAAGCCAAACCTGATAGACACATAGTTGTAAAATCCAAGTGCAAATGGATGAAATTATGTCCTGCTATATGTTGTTTTGTTTCAATTGAAAATGATACATTATAAAAGTTAAATGTTTAATGTCATTTTAAAGAGAATTATTTAATGTTGCTCTCTTTTATTTCAGATTCTGTCTCAGATCCAGTGGTATGACAACCTGATAACTCCAGTGGTGGACTCTCTCAAATACCTCACCTCTCTCAACTACGATGTGCTGGCCTGTATCCTTTCAGACGGCTATAATAATTACACTCGTAGTGTATAATAATCTTCCCCCTCCGCTAATAACAGCTCTCCCAGGAACTTGCTGATCTCCTCGAATCTCCCGTAATTTGTGTGATTAAAATAGCATGTAATCGCACACCTTGACTTCATCATCATCACCGAAGCTGACAGCTTTGTGTGTTTAAAATGAGGGGAAAAGCATTTCTGCAGTTTGGAGAGCAGCAGAGTAAAATAGACTGTTAATTTTCATTTGAACTTGCCAAAACAATGACTGACCGTATGAGTAATAGTCTGAACAGTGTCTGCCGTTTATAGCGAATATGTTATCTTTAAAGAGCGAGACATGGTGTGTTTGAGCCCTTGACCGTGTGGGCAGATTGCATTATTGAAGCTTTAGCCAACCCAGAGAAAGAGAAGATGAAACATGATGACACGACCATTTCATCATGGCTGCAGAGTGAGTGCCGTGTTTCCTCCCTTCCTCTAAAACGCCTCTTCGATGTGCCGAGATGCTGAATAAATTGAACTTCCATCTGACATTCTTAATGGACGTTAAATGTCATTTCTTTAAATGGTTTGGCCCTGCTGCTGGAGTGTGTCCGGAAACCAATTTGGAGCACAAATGCGTGACATTCTTGACTTGCCCTCTTACAGATTCTAATGCTCATTCTTATGGTAATATTTTGCTTTTATCATCACGTCTTTCCCATAGGTCTCGCTAGTCTTTGTGGAGCGGTTTTCAGAAAATATCCCATTGAGTTAGCTGGTCTTCTGCAGTATGTGACCAACCAGCTGAAAGCAGGCAAAAGGTACGCATGTATGTTTGCTGTTTTGTGTCCTGCCCTTTATTGCGCCACAATGGTGTTTTTACCCCACACTTAATTGAAGCTGATCATGTGTTACTGTACAAAACCAACTGCTCAGGACAAAGAAGGGACTTATAAACAACTTTCACAAAACAAAAAAGTTGTGGATCATCCACATGAAGACACAGTATCAAGTGTATGTAAACTTGGAGTGGAAATGGAGACGTGGAGTGGAGACATTTTTATAAATTCAGTTATTTTGATTTGTGGACTATATGTAAACTTCTGTTGTGTGAAATGGAGTACTTGGGGGCCCTACTAAATAAAATTAACATGCAATTTTTATCATCCCTATTTTGTTAAAATTAACATTTAGCAGATTTTGCAAGGTGTATACAAATTTATCTCTGCAACTGTATATTTCTTATTTTGTGTATTTAATAACCACAAGAATTATAATTATTTTATCTATACATTGAATGGGTCAGAAACAGTAGGAAAATGTTTGAAGTAGAAAGAAAAAAGTGGTTGGTGGTTGTAAAGCCCAAAGTATGCTACTTTTTTTTTACGCATATTCCATTTGGCAATACAGACAGTCGACACATGGTCTAGAAATTTTCATCTTTATACAGTGTCTGCGCTATTTTTTTTTTTTTTTTTTCTTCAGAAGTTGACCGATTAAAAATATTTATATTTTTTTAAAAACTAAAGTTAATAACCTCCTCACACAAGGGCTTGTCAGTGTGGGCATCTGTTGTTGCAGTCTCCGGTATTTTGCTGCTGTTGTTCTGTCACCTTTAGTTTTTTCTATTATGAAGCAATTGTTTGAAAACACAGTGGCCAGTGTTGCCACCTTGTGCAAAACAAATTCAGTGCGCATTTGTAACCTGTGTGTACAAAGTACACAAGGTTTCAAAATCATTTCTGCACTATTCTGGTGACGAAATTTGCATCACGCACTGTACGTGGACCCTTGCGTACATGTAAAAACCGAAGTATACTTTGGCCATAAGGAATATACTCAAATACAAGTACAAACACCCCAAAATTTCCTAATTTCCTAAATTGTTCAGCCCTTCAGAAAAAGTAAAATTTCTTATTTTTATTATTTATTTATTTAGTTTTTGCAGATGCACTCCCCTACAAAATCACTTTGATTGAAATGATTTATTCTTTTCAGATAGAGCTATTCAAGTCATCTGGTGAAAATCCCTGTATTTCCTGTATATTCCGTATTGCATAAAAAAAAGTTGAAATATCAGTTTTTCATGCAGCTCTATCTATAGCAATATACTCATGCGAACCTACAAAAAAATGTAAAGGGGCTTCATGTACAAATTCAGAAACGCTTGTTATTAGCGACACCTGTGGCCATTAAGTTAACAACTTATTGCTTGTTCTTTGATTAGAAGTGAAAGAAGTTGGAAAAACTTCTGCAGCGTTTATACTGTTAACAAACATCCTGATGCTGTCCACACTGCTGAGAACAATGTTTAGATTAATGTGTAATAATGTGCTGTGCACTTTCCTCTCAATAACAAATTAAACAAAAACAAAAATGACAGCAGTTAAGAAAGCATCAGTTCATAGTGATTCACAGTCATGTCAACAAATGAGGTAATTCAAATTACACTATGATAGTTTTATACTATACTTCATAGTATTATATTTTATTTATACTATAGTATAGTTTGAATTAACTCCTTTTCTTTGCATGACACATTGACATTACAGTACAGAATCTTTCAGCATTATCCTTTTACAAGCTGTTCACACATTGGAATTAAAAATGTGATTAATACATGAAAATTCTTGCATAAACCCTACAGTGCTCAGTGTAAATGAGTACACCCCCTTTGAAAAGTAACATTTTAAACTATCTCAATGAACACACAAACAATTTCCAAAATGTTGACAAGACTAAGATTAATATAACATCTGTTTAACTTAGAACATGAAAGTAAGGTTAATAATATAACTTGGATTACACATTTTTCAGTTTTACTCAAATTAGGGTGATGCAAAAATTAGTACACCCCACAACAAAAACTACTACATCTAGTACTTTGTATGGCCTCCATGATTTTTAATGACAGCACCAAGTCTTCTAGGCATGGAATGAACAAGTTGGTGACATTTTGCAACATTTGTCTTATTCCATTCTTCAAGAATGACCTCTTTTAGAGACTGGATGCTGGATGCAGAGTGATGCTCAACTATACAATTCCCCATAGGTGTTCGATTGGGTTCAGATCAGGAGACATACTCGGGCACTGAATCACTTTTTTTTTTTTTTTACCCTGTTCTTCTTCAGGAATCCAACAGTGGCCTTAGATTTGTGTTTAGGATCATCGTCATGTTGGAAAAGTGCACGACGACCAAGGGCACGGAGTGATGGTAGCAGCTTTTCTTTCAGTATAGAGCAGTACATCTGTGAATTCATGATGCCATCAATGAAATTCAGCTCCCCGACACCAGCAGCACTCATGCAGCCCCACATAAGGACACTGCCACCACCATGTTTCACTGTAGGCACTATGCATTTTTCTTTGTATTCCTCACCTTTGCAACGCCATACAGTTTTGAAGCCATCAGTTCCAAAAAACATTTATCTTGGTCTCATCACTCCATAGTATAGAGTCCCAGTAGTCTTCATCTTTGTCAGCATGGGCCCTGGCAAACTCTAGGATGGCTTTTTTATGCCTGGGCCTTAGGAGAAGCTTCTTTCGTGGACGGCACCCATGCATGCCATTCCTCTGCAGTGTACGCCGTATTGTGTCACGGGAAATAGCCACCCCAGTTTGGCTTTCTACTCCTTTAGATAACTGCAGTGAACTTGCATGCCTATTTTCTTTAACGCTTCTCATCAGAAGACGCTCCTGTCGAGGTGTTAACTTCCATGGACGACCTGGACATCTCTGTGGAATGGTTGCAGTTCCATCTTTTTAAAAAAATTTGTACAACTTTTGCTGCAGTATTCTGACTGATAAGTAAAGCTTTGCTGATCATCTTGTAGCCTTCACCTTTCTGGTGTAAAGAAATTATTTTCTTTCTTAGGTCTTGTGACATTTCTCTTCCATGTGGTGCCATTGCTGACAGCATGAAATGGGAAGGGGTTTTAACACCCTTTTATAGTCAACTGTCTACTGGACACCTGTGTAATGAATAATTTGACTGTGGCCTGTGGTTGAATTCTTGTTAAATTAGACATTTGTAGTCTAAAATTTAGCTTTGCTCCTTTCATGTTATAAGTTAAACCAATGTTATATAAAACTTAGTCTTGTCATGTGTTCATTGAGATATTGTTTAAAATGTTACTTTTCTAAGGGTGTGTACTCATTTACGCTGAGCACTGTATACTGCACAAGTTTACAAAAAATATATATTTTTAATTATTCTAGGTTGAATTTAAGATGCTGAAGTAATATGAGGACCACCTCATATGTGCTCTAGGCAAAAACATTTCACAACCCAAATTAGTACTTTTATACTGCTGTTTTTATCTATGTGTCCTTAAAGGAACACTCCACTTTTTTTGAAAATATGCTAATTTTCCAACCCCTCTAGAATTAAACAGTTGAGTTTTACCGTTTTGGAATCCGTTCAGCCGATCTCCGGTTCTGGCGGTACCACTTTTAGCATAGTTAATTAATTCTAATTAGACTGTTAGCATCACGCTCAAATGACCAAAGAGTTTCAATATTTTTCCTATTTAAAACTTGACTCTTCTGTAGTTACATTGTGTACTAAGACCGACGGAAAATGAAAAGTTGCGATCTTCTAGGCCTATATGGCTAGGAACTATACTCTCATTCTGGCGTAATAATCAAGGAACTTTGCTGCCGTACCATGGGTGCAGCAGGCGCAATGATATTATGCAGCGCCTGTGACCCCCTGCTTGTACAGGGAGTGTGCCTTGCAACCATGGAGACATTTGTGAGAGATGCTGCGTAATATCATCAACTTTTCATTTTCCATCGGTCTTAGTACACAATGTAACTACAGAAGAGTCAAGTTTTAAATGGGAAAAATATCAACTCTTTGGTCATTTGCTAATGGTCTAATCAGAATCAATGAACTATGCTAAGCTATGCTAAAAGTGGTACCGCCAGAACCGGAGATCGGCTGAACGGATTCCAAAACAGTAAAACTCAACTGTTTAACTCTAGAGGAGTTGGAAAATGAGCCTATTTTCAAAAAAAGTGGAGTGTTCCTTTAAAGTACAGGAAGACATTTATGACTTTGTAAAAATCTTAAAGACCTAAAAGTCAATGTTCTGAATGTTTTGACATTTAACTACTTCATTTCAAGTATTCAGTAGCCAGGACAGATTAGTTGTAGATATTCTTGATGAATGGCAACAATCACTAAATGTTACAAATATGTGAGTGAGTAGCATTTTGTACAACAGTGTTCATATAAAACTCAAATCTGTTCAGATCAATTTAACATGTAGATGCATGTAATGTGTGTAATGTGTGTTTGCAACACTGGTGCACAGTCCAGATGGCCAGTATAATTTACTATGCAACAATTAAAATGGTATATTCCTGAACTGAAGTGGCTAATTCCAGTGGCTTGCTGAGAGAACAGTATATTCTGCATATGTGTAAGCATCAATGTTAATATGTGGGTTCTCTTTCAAGACTCCAAAGAGACGTGTGTAGGCAGGCAGTTAAAGTCCATGCTGACAGACAGGAGAATTGACTAGCCATTATTCTGAAACCTGGATTGAGCTTCATGCATGTAAATGGGCCATATGGGTTGGTTGGATGCATGTTAGATAATGGATTTGACTGACGATGCTGATTCTGGTGGGAGGTGATGTCTCATTAAGAGATTTTTTTTTTTTTCCTGAACGTAAAAACAATCAAACCAAGATGTTATATTAAAATGTGCCAGTACTGGCAAATTGTTCCAGTTAACAACATAGCATTAACATAGCAGAGTAGTCTTAATTTTGGTTCAAGTTGTGATCCAAAAATGGATCGCAGGTCTATTTTGAAAGCAATGGGAAATAGATCAATTAATGCTGCTGTGCATTAAGGATGCAGAACTTCTAAAATTTGGCTTTGGTTTCATCAAAGTCTTCAGTTATTCATGTGCTTTGTGTTGTGCTAGTTTTGACCTGCTGATCCTGAAGGAGGTTGTGCAGAAGATGGCAGGAATTGAGATCACAGATGAAATGACCGTGGAGCAGCTGGAGGCCATGACAGGTGGAGAACAGCTTAAAGCAGAGGTATGTCACACCTTTTGGAAATATATTCATCATTTTATTTAGCAAACAATGCACATTTACACACTTAAGCCACTCTTCAGAATGTATGTATGTGTCATTACATTTCAGGTGTGGAAAGTGCTAGAAGTGTGATTGTTATTATTTAAAATTGATTTAAAATGCCACTTGCTTTGATATTATTTATCTAAGGTAATCACATTCATACATTTTTAAGAGTGTTTAAAGGGGCCGCTGTGTGAAGAGCACTGGCACAGGTACTTTATTCATAGACCAGGAATGTGGGTAGTAGTGTCGTCTCGATGATATGAAAGTTTGCAGTCATTGAGCTTATCCCAGCGGGTTTACAAAGAGTTATAATAAAAGAAAGAAAATGAAGGTTTGATGTGTTGACCTGGTTAGGATGCAGACATTTGTTTTATGTACTTTTAATTCTTGTAATATATAATGGCAGCAGTGCTGATCACTGACTGTCTCTAATATTAAAGGCATAATCCACTCAATTTTTTATTGTCATCATTTAGCCCCCCTCATATTGCCCAAGACCTGTATGACTTCCATTTGAGAAATGTTTTTTTTTTTTTTTTTGCTCAATACAGTGAAAGTCAATAGTGATCTAAACTTTTTTTTGTTTCCAACATTCTTTAAAATATCATCTTTTGTTTACAGCAGAAGAAAGTCGTACAAATTTGGAACGAGATGAGGGGGAGTAAATGATAACAATTGACATTTGTGTGAACTATCCTTTTAACAGTTTGGGCCAAACAGTGATCCCTTTTTTTAAATCTCTCCTGCAGCTGTATTTCTCTCTCTCGTGTTTTGACAAGGTTCTTTTAATGAGGTGTAGCTAGAGTTCATACATGTACCCTATTAGTCTGCAAACCATCTTGTACCAGGTCTACGCGTCGCAGATGGTGTTTGCTTGAATAATTAAAGTGTGGCCACATGGGACCGTAGGTGTTCATAATGAATCAACTCAGGAGTTGCCTCTAGAGGTCGACCGTGGATTTTACCGATAACAATTACTAAATTGGACCACACTGGCCGATAACTGATTAATCAACCGATAGTTTTCAAATTGTATACTGAATGAAAACAAACATAACACTCCAAGTAAAATAGTGCTGAACTTTATTACAAAAATAAAACCCAGTACTATACCATGAAAATGTACTGTACTTTTTAAATGACATAAATATATAAATTGTAGCGAATTAGCTCAAATAAATAATTATAAGTAATTACAATGGATTATAATTATAACTATATATGGTCTGGATTAGTTTGCAGAATTAGAATTTTTTAAATGAATTTCAAAGAGACTGGTCAGTTTGTCCACCAAATTTATCAGTACAATCTTTTTATCAACTCTTAGAAAGGAGATTATTCTTCTGGCCAAGAGGAATAATTTCCCTATTCTAGTACTAACAGTACAAAAGCATGTAGTGAAAATCAAAACGTTAAAGTGACCTGGTCTGTGAGCTGCACAGACAATCAAGCACGATTGTAATGGATTTTAATACATGAAATACATGAAATATGAATACATACAACTAAATCTAAGCAAAGAATACATATATATGCAGGGTAACGAAAGTGAAGAAAGACGAGAAGACAAAAGAATGGCAAAACGTATATACAATTAACATTGAGAGCCAGCAAAGAATCACATCACCTGAAATAGGGGCATGTAAACTTAATGCATCTAAAGGTCTGGAGTTTGTCGGTTTCTTCTGTGTTTCCATGGGAAGTTTGAACTAAGGTACCTTGAAAGCACTTTTTGCCAGAGGGTGGTTGCCCCCTCAGCGCGATGAGAGACGAGAGAGGATGATATGAGAGACTTTGTCTTTTAAGGACAGACCAATCCCTCCCATCCTTGGGTAAACTGACCAATCCAGAGTGTGTATTTTAAGTAGGAAAGAGTTTCTTTGTTTCCCTTTTACAACCTAATTTGCATGTTTATGGTGGTGTCTCGATTAGTACAGTTTTACCCCAATGTATAGTAAAAATAACACTGCATTTTATCGTAACATAATATACATAATCAATTAAAGCATCCAGAGAGGATTAA
Organism: Elopichthys bambusa; assembly: GCA_037101425.1. Taxonomy (NCBI): domain Eukaryota; kingdom Metazoa; phylum Chordata; class Actinopteri; order Cypriniformes; family Xenocyprididae; genus Elopichthys; species Elopichthys bambusa. The sequence goes on along the minus strand of CM074447.1, from coordinate 8,371,822 downwards.
ATAAAGACCAAATACTATAGGGTGGGAAGACATTACAAGAGTGGTAAATTCTCACCTATGGTTATAAGCATTTAAACTTATCCTACAAATAACTCAATCATAACTAGGCTAATTACACATGAGGACATGCATACATATACTTAATATACATTCTGGGATCATTTAATTATGGAATTTCAGTATATGTGTGTCATGTGTGTATGTGTATGTGTTGTGTATTGGGTCTTCCACAATGTCTGTTGTGGTTGCATGGCGTTTGTGCCTAGCATGGACCCCATCTAGGATATCTTTGAAGTCACTTAGGAGCTATGAGGACGTTCCTGCTTAGAATCTGCCAAGGCAGTTAATGTGACACCAAGGCAATTTCTTACAGACGTGCCGGAGCCAGGTCTGTGATTTACATTAAGAAGTCAAAAGTCAAAAAATTTGCTGAGGCCAATAGTTGATTTGATAACCTCGATCCAGTCCAGACGCTACAAAATATTAATCTCTGTATGAAGCATACAGACTATATTAAAGCGACAAAGACGAACGTTTTGTTGTAAAATGCACAATATTCCAACCTAGGGTGAAGTCATTAATTAATATCATTAATGTCAGTTTGAGACAAATATTATGTAATTTAATGAAAAACTATGTAAGCAGTGCTCTGTGGCGTGGCAGGATTTTGAACAGCCGTAGCTGGGCGCCGTGGGTGTGTGCACAAAACAATGTGTGTGAATTTTAAAGAACTAAAAACATATAAACAGATCAGAAACGCATCTGTGTCTGTCGGTTGCATGAACGTATCAATTTGCTTTCTCACGTCACTAGCTTTAAATATGCAACTTCTCTAGCTAACGATTGCATAACAGTGACCAGCTGGATATAAAATAACGCTAATAGATGGTAACAATCATGGCATTAAACATTTGGGTCGGACTCACATGTATTTTTTTATCATATTGTTTTATTTCCTTGAGGTACTACTAATGTTAGCGTCCTCTCAACCTTGATGGCAAACATACTTCTGTTCTTTTGTCTACTAATGCAGCATCTAGTTAGCAAATGAATTACTTTATAATGATATGAAAACATGTAGTATAGTGTACTGTATACATAGTTTCATCATCTGTTTTAAATCCGCATCTGAATTGTCCCGCTGTGTGCAGCGGACAATCTCGCATGTCAAAACAAACTCCACACGGCGTCAATGATTTCACCTCTAGAGGCCGCTCTCGTGCTGTATAATGATAGCAGAAAAACCCGGAAAAACTATTGTTCCAGCAAAACTGATCAATCGGTTTCTGCTGAGTGCTTGTTGGCCAGGCCTGGTCATGACTTTTGACCCACTCGATGCAGCTGCAAGAACATCCCTCCACCTTGTGCATAATGAACTCCATATGAATGGTATGGTAATGGATTGATTTTTATGTTTTGCTTTCTGTGTGTAGGGTGGCTACTTTGGGCAGATCAGGAACACTAAGAAGTCTTCTCAGCGTCTAAAGGATGCTCTTCTGGATCATGAGTTGGCATTACCGCTGTGTCTGCTGATGGCGCAGCAGAGGAACGGTGTGGTCTTCTCTGAGGGGGGAGAGAAGCATCTTAAACTCGTGGGGAAGCTTTACGATCAGGTATGATCAACTGATGAGCGAGACCATGATGACTCAGATTCATGCAGTCCCCCTTAATTCTATCACTGTAATCTCTAAAAAGAGTATAACTGCTAATTAAACATGACATGCAGCAGAACTTGTCATGCAAGTAGAGCTGATAATACACTTAAAAATGGTTTACTTAAAGTTTGATGCCTGTTTACTTTTCAGACAAGTTAAAATGCTGACATGATATAGACACATATGCTCCTGGAGGGGATGTTCAGAAAGAAACGACATAAAAGTTTACATTTTAATGAGGGAAAGACTGCCAATTAGGAAAGATGCCCCTATTAGATGAGAAATGACTGAAACATCATGCTATCGGAGTTAAACATAGCATGACCCTTTATCAGTGTCTTGTAATCACTGGCATTTGACAGCCTGTATAAGTGGGCAAACTATTAAAGGGATAATGAAAACTGTTATTTACTCTCAGGTTGTTCCAAACTAGCATATTTCTTTTCTCTGTGAAGTAATTAACTAGAACATTCATGCTGCTCTTTTCCAAGCATCAAAAGCATAAAGCATATTCAAGCCTTTGAAAGTACAAAACTGATCATAAAGACACCATAAAAGTAGTTCAGGTAAAACCCCCCCTCAGATCTGCATGTTTACATATCACAATTTGTGCTTTTTTCCTCAGAATTTTGAGTTTTTATATCACAAAATGCATTTTGTGATCCAGATAGACTCTCTTTCCCACCAAATTAGATGGGTTGCCAGATTTGGATTGGTTATCTAGAGGACTTGGAGAAATCATGGTGACCTAACAACTGTTTTGGCCCTCTGCCTCACCCATTTTATTTATTTATTTACTTATTATTACTTTATATTATTTGCCCAGGGCCGGACTCACACACAGTTGTATATTCAACATGCAATTCTGAGAGAGATGTTAACTCAAAATTGCAATATGAAATCTAGAAATGAACAGAAAGTCGCAGTTACATTTATGTAGCTATTTTTTAATTCAATGGCAGAAAGGGGCTTGCATAACTTTCCATCATAATTGACGTCAGACTAGGAGCAACGTGTCCGTATTTGACTACCTGCGAATGATAAACAGATTGGGAAACTGTAGCTAAAAGAAAGATTTTCAGTGAATATGGATATAAATTTGTTTTTTCCTTGCAAAAATCTATTATATGGTTTCAGAAGACTGACAACACAAGTCTTATGAACTACTTTTTATGATGGGCTTGACAGCCTCTGATCACTGTATAATCTCACTTCATGGAAGAGGGTTGCGTGAACTTTCTGCAAAATGTCTCCTCCTGAGTTTTTGGGTGAAGTAATTGAAATGCTGTTTCCCAAAGCAAATCAAACTGAATGATTTAGTTTTAGAAACTTTGTGGTTGTCATTGTCGCAGTGTGGAAGTAAAAGTAGCCCGTATCAGCCATGGGAAGACTCACCGAGGGAGTTGTACAGAACTTCTGTGATTTTCATCCACCCACATACACTGGCAGTTTGCTTTTCATGTTCAGCAGCTGCGTAGCTCAATTACTCACTGGGTAATCCAATTGACTGTTTCCTCTCTCCCCCCCATGTTCTCTAGACATGTCGCAATTCACAGCAGATGGTGCTAAAAACTAACATCATCAGCTCCATTCTGTGTGGGACTACGAAATGATGCCGCCGGTCGGTCTTCTTTGCTCTTTATTTATTTATTTTTTTTCATCTTTTTTCTCTCAATGTCTCAAATTAGAGCCTTTAGCAAATAATTCCCTCTCGCGATGCCAAATTGTCTAAATAATTGCTCATGGTGTGAATGAGGAACACGCTTTTTCCTGACATCAGTGGGGAAGCTTTTAATGATTAATTTTGGCTCTTTTTTTTAAAACTCACTTTGCAGGAAGTTGTGCGCTGCTCATTACAATCAGCAGAAATGTGTGGGGCTCCTGTGCCCGGCTATCACCGCCTCTGATGCACCACAGAGATTGATTGACTCATCTCTGAGACTAAATATGCATTCAGTATGATTGCATGATTTATGCATAAGCACCCTGAAAAATATTAGAACAACTTAATAATTTGTATAAATTTGCCTTATTTTGCATGTTAAATCTTTTGGCATGGTGTTTAAGAGTAGCCACCTAATATATCCCAGTGTTTTATATTTTGTTAGTGGTTTATGCGCAAAGGCAAGCATCAGTTAACTTGTGCATTTTTTTTTTTTTTTCTTTCTTTTTTTTTTTTTTTTTTTTTTCTTTGTGTTATGGTCATGAATGAAGCTTGCTGAAGAGAGGGGAGGGGGTGTTGTCACAATGCATTGTTGTGGCCTTTGCATTGCATGAGCAAGGACCACTTCAGAAGGCAGAAACTTCTGGAAATGCTGGGAAAACCCCATTTTCTTTCTCCTAACTATGACTCAAAGCAACTTGTTAATGCATTTTGTTAATTTTCTCTCTCAAAATGAGAGGTGGAAAAGTGAGGTGCGATTTGTGACAGTGAGTTCCTCAAGTGGCGTTATGTCAGTCTGAACTGATTCGAGCACTGAAAGCAGGCCAAACCAATCTCATTTTCCTTTGATGTCCAGTTTTGTTGTTGGCACATGCAGGGCAGAAAGAGTATTCTGTGCACAGGTTTAGAGAGGTATCCCCTGTTCCTGTTTTTTGCATCAGTTTCTGAATAGATGCCGCTAGATTGAGTCGCGTTACCCTCACATGCATGGACTTTAGACAAAGTCTGGTCTACACTGCAGCATATTCTAACCAAGATTTTTCACACCTAGCTTGTTTGGATTGTTTGTTTTGGTACCAAGCACGTTTGCTTTGTTTAGGCAAATATAAACGCAGCCGCCGTGCTTGGACCAAAATAATCGGCCTGAGATTACCTAAACAAGGTAAGAAAGCAATCTGACCAACAAACCGAGCTGTATCATAATTCATAATGGGAAATGCGGTATTCAGAAAATCAGCAGTGTCTGATTGTGTAGGTAACTTGTCAATTCATCTTGACACTATGAGGGCATTCTTGGAACATAACAGATTCATTCTGACCAATGAGAGGAACGTTTTACTCACTTTTTTAAAAATGTAAGTGCCTGTTTCAGGACTAAGCAATCTGCAGGTCTGCAAATGCACTTAGTAAGGCAGGGGTTGATGATGTGTTAAAAACCATGGGTGCTGGTTGTAAATATTGACTTAACGAATCTCAATATTGATTCTTACAAGCCCAAGATAGATATTTCTTAATTTCCTGCACTACTTTTCAGGGTCAGCGCACTCCTGCTGCTGAAACTACAGCCATGGCGAAATAAGTCATATTTTACCCAAATTTGCAGTCTGAATTCAATGATAAAATATTGTGTGTGAGAAATAATGGCACAAAAAGGTTATTTTTAGTGAATCAAAAACATACAGCTGAAGCGCTGTAGTCTAACTCACAAACAAATGACTCCTTTGAGCAGGTCCTTTCAGTGAACCATTCAGAAAGCCTCAGACTCAGGTGATATCGTCTGAAATGAATCAAATGTAATACAAATCCCAAATAAATAGAATCAAGAGATTGTAGATTGCAATCAAATCAGAAAATGTGCAACAATAATTTACATATGGGAAAATCTGAAATCTGATATTACTCTTAAAACAAAGCAGAAGATACATGCTGAAGCTGGTTCACTCACTACTAATTGGTCTCGGAAATCCGGACCCAATCTTCATTGGAAGCAATTTGTAGCAGCATATATGACTTTCCATTCTGGCTTCCTGAAATTAAAGCCAGCCCTTCAAACATTTTTGTGTACCTATGCTTATGATGCAGACTAAATTTGATTCTTGGTAGTCAAACCTCTTTTGCTTTCATCTGCTCTGAACTGCTATCGAAGACATTGGTGCATGACGCACACTCCAGTCTGAAACTCAGACAGTGTTGTTCTATGTTAGGTCTCTAACTTTGTCTAGTAGTAAAACAACTGTATGGGTACGTTTGGGTAGTTGACCCAGTGGTCAGGCCATACCTCCCTTCTTCAGGAATCTCTCCCCAGTGTCTCGCTCCCACTAAATTGCTTTACTGTGCATCCCATCGATTCCGATGTAGAGCCTGTGATGAATGGCTTTAATAAAGCGAGGTGCAGTTCCCCAAATAAATGAGCGACCTGAGGATTTATTAAGAGCATCTGCATTTGGCTGGGATACAAATGTGGACCAGAGGGAGAGATGGTTAATGATGGATGCTCCTCTTTCTGCTTCTTCCCCAAAGTGTCACGACACACTTGTGCAGTTTGGTGGCTTTTTGGCGTCTAACCTCAGTACAGAAGACTACATCAAAAGGGTGCCATCAGTCGATGTCCTCTGCAACCAGCTTCACACGCCACACGATGCCGCCTTCTTCCTGTCTCGGCCCATGTATGCCCATCAGATTCTGGTGAGTGATCAAACCAAACTCTTTCACACCCTAGTGCAGTGGTTCTCAACCATAGTCAGAAACAGTCTTAAGACAGAATCCTAACCAAAATGGATTTGATACGCTCTACAAAGGCAGCAAATTAAGGTTCTCTTAACATGAATAGCACTTCTCACATGAAACACATGACATGTACTACTAACACTTCCATTTGATTGCAGCTTGATGTTAGCATGTTTGCTAAGCTAATGAATTAATCAATATTATAAAAATATTTTAGTTAGAGGAACCTTTTTTTTTTTTTTTTTTTACTTTGCAAAATTAAAGTGTAAGTGTCCCAATTTGCACACTTACAAAAAAAAAAAATGCCATTTATAAAAAGTCTGAGTAGTATGTTCACACTGGAAATTCCAATGAGGAAAAAGTGCACTTCAAATATTCAGATGTTGTTAATTAACAGAAAAAAATGTGTGAAGTGTTGACCACTTAATTACGTAGCCAAAAGGGAGGTGCTATCAGACACCAATGCTGGATGACAAAATAATCTTACTATGCACCGTACTGTCTAGTGTGTGAATTTTAAGTTCATAGTGTATAGTGTGTTATTTGGGACACAACTTAAATTTATATTCAACAGATTTATTCTGCTATCTTCGATGATTTTTGATGCAATGCATTCTGGGAATGTTTACTCTGCAAATGGATATATGTAGTACAGGCTGGTTCACACTGACACGAATATTCGGCATGAATATTTGGTCCTGTTTTAGCGTTGTTCAGTCCAATGCTAAGAATGTCTGAATGAAAATGCAGAATCACTCTGACAGTAGGTGGTGCTTATAGAAATGGAGAAATACCCTGGTTACTCTGGGACTTGATTATTATTTTTTTTGTGTGTGTGTTTGCTAAAGAGGGCCAGTTCCAGATTCTTCATCTACTATTCAGTGTCGCATAGCACAATAGTCTGTTTGTGAGCGTCATTCGAAGTTTATGTAACCGCAGTGGCTCTGGATATGTGACCAAAAGCATGGAAAAAAATTGTGGAATGTGTCAGTCTAAATAGATACATTACCAGCATCATTTTTGTATGTGTAAAGCAGTGGAAAAGTGGAAGAGTAGAGGGTGGGAAAAGGGGAGAAGACCAATAAAACACAGTACTGCAGCACACTCATTATACAGACACATAAATATTAAAATATGACCATGGAGGAAAAAACACACAAAACAGATTTGAGGGCACCTTAATGCATTTAAAAAATATAACCCGTTCCTATATGACAACAAACTCCCAAGAACGAGGGAGAAACGCAGAAGAGCATTAAAAGGTCTAATAATATTTTCATTACATTTACAAGAACTATATAGTCTCTATATAGTCTCAAAACGCATACGTTTAACACAAAACAAAAGGCAGTTGATTTTTTTTTGTCGATTGCTCTTTTAAATTTCGGTCTACATCATTGTCTTCTGTGTAGCAGAATGATTCCTCATGTCATCGCGTTCATGATCAGACGTACGGCTGTATTAGTGTCCTTACTTGCACATATATTTCATTTGAAAAAAGACGTGATTAAATATATGCCCATACGTAGGGCTGCATGATTAATCATATTTTAATCGCGATAACGATATCTGCTTCTCTCGATTGATTACAAATAATCATCACGATATTGGCCCGCTCGTTTTTTCTTTGTGATTTGCGTGATCTTGCATTGGTAACAGGCCTCCACTAGCAGTCATTCTTTTGGTTGCCAGATGCAAAGAGCTTAAATCCCCCAAATAGAGCTTTTCCCTTAAAGGTCCCATGACATGCTGCTTTTTGGATGCTTTTATATAAGTGGTCCCTAGTACTGTATCTGTAGTCTCTTTCCCGAAATTCAGCCTTGGTGCAGAATTTCAGCCACTATGAGCCAGTCCCACAATGAGCTTTCCTTAGGACGTGCCATTTCTGTGTCTATAGCTTTAAATGCTAATGAGGAGGAGAGAGGCGGGGCCACCAGCTTGCGGTCACGGTACCATGCGCTAATGTTGACAGTGGATGTATCACAATGGCTCGTAGACACGCAGTCGTTCAAGCTTTTTTAGTTTGACCCAGAATCTGATCCGGATGGAGAAGCACCGGATGAAGAAGTTGCAACTCAGCGGCTACAGCAGGACATCTCCGAATGGTTTGTTTAAAATATTGTGTCTGGATACGGTACTTTAGTTGTTTTATGTGTGTTGTTGCAGTTATCATGTAGCTAATGCTAGCCTGTGTTGTTGGCTTTTCATGTTGCTCTGATTTGCTTCACTTGTTTGCAAGCCATGATGTCTCTCAAGAAAAAAAAAATTGTTGCTCTCGCCTCGCACGGTAGTAGCTAATTTTCTCATGGACGGGCAAAGCAGAGAAAGGGGAGGTAACCTTTCCCCGTATGACGACATATAGGGAAGATTCCAGATTGGGCCATCTGAGCTTTCATTTTCTCAAAGGCGAAGCAGGACACCCAGGGCTCGGTTTACACCTATCGCCTTTTCTAGCCACTGGGGGACCATAGGCAGGCTAGGAGAACTCATGTTAATGTTAAAAAACCTCATAAAGTGAAATTTTCATGCCATGGGACCTTTAAAAGGATATACTTTTCTTCCTGGTGTTTTACTTAATCTGTGCAATCTGGCAACTCTGTGCACGCGCTCCCTCTAAATGCGGAAGAAGCGCTGATGATCTGAAAACAAATGTGTGCTGTAGTTTAGCGATCCCCACAGCGAAATTCTGCTTCAGTGAAAGTGTCGTATAGCCAGTCTTTTTCTTCACAAGCCACTTGTACTATTTGTGACTAGATCTGCCATGATCAAACCTTCAGTGATGAATTTCAACAAATGCAACACGGATCTCCACCTTACTGTTTGCAGAATTTTTTCAGTGGACCAGAATTCAGTCAGGAAAATGAACATAATTCGGAATTATTGGAAATAATTTTAGGAGTTTCACAGTTTTATCTTTTGAAGTTCCTAAAGGTTTAACCAGTTTTCATAATGTTAATCAGTTGAACTGGGACTGGGACATTTTATATATAAAATTAAAATTGAGCAAAATAATCGTGATTATCAGTTTAACCATTATCGTGCAGCCCTACCCATACACGGTGCTGGTTCATGTTTAGAGCACTAGAGAATGTAAAATATGTCCAAAAACACTTGAAACATGCTTACTCCAGTCAGTATTGGATGATCTTTGATCCGCATAGTGAGTGTTGTTAAGCTGATCGTGGTGTTCCGTGCTGAAACTGCTTCTCTGCTGTAATGCGATCGCATGCATAATTGAATGCAGTGATTGGGTTAAAAGATATATATGTATATTATTTATTCTCATGAATAAATGCAGTGAAAGCGCTCAGAACCAGGTGACGTAGAATCATGCCTCTCCAGCCCCAGCAGCAAATCAAACACTCCAGATGCACTCTATGTCAGATTGTGTGACGTTCGACTTTCCTTTTCAACCCGGAAGAATGAAATTGCTCAGAAAAACGCAAAACAGTTTCCACTTTTTGGTTAACTTTGAGTGATTTTAGCGTTTTCATTGCAGTCTGTACATATCTGTTCACATCTTAAAAAAATGTGTTTTATGACCCTTTAAGTGCGGTTTAGGTGGCAGATCACAAGGTTGCAAGCAATACATCATGTTCTCTGTACATTTAACACACTGGCTTTGAATTTTTACAATTAACACATATATTTATCTCTCAACAAACAATATATCATTGTTTGTTTGGCGTTTCTCAAACAAAGGTGTGATTTAATGTAAAAATGTTGTAAGACAATAACAATTGGAGCATGAAAAGTCTTTAATAGTGGTTAAAATTGCGAAGGATCCAAAAATGCAATATTACCACAATGCTTTGCTCTTGCCTTAATACAAATCTTGTAGTGCAGTAAAATGTATTTTTTATTTATTTTTTTTTTTTATTTTGCAGTATTATAACTCTTATATGTCACTGGCTGCCTAATAAATATTTCATATAGAGCTCATTTTGTGTTTTCCCGCAACGCTAGACCCCCGCTACAGCTCTCTAGGGTGGCGTAAAGTTAACCCCATCTTTCTTCACCTCTAACAAGATTTACCACCCCCTAATTTCACGTGCAGTCCTCTGTGTATGCACATCTTCAGGTCTGTTTGTTGTGCTTGAGTGAATTATAAAGCTAGCCTGCTGTCTTTGTGTTCCCATCAGTCCAAGTATGACGAATTGAAGAAGGCAGAGAAGGGCAACCGGCAGCAGCAGAAGGTCCATAAGTACATTGCAGCCTGTGAGCAGATTATGTCCCCTGTGCATGAGGCTGTCGTGTCTCTCCATTTGCCCAAAGTGTGGGATGATCTTCGACCCCAGTTCTATGCCACCTTCTGGTCCCTCACCATGTACGACCTGGCGGTACCGCACAATGCCTACGACCGGGAGGTCAACAAGCTTAAGATGCAGATCAAGGCCATTGATGAAAATACAGAGATGGTGAGACACTTTATGTTATACAAAACTCTCCTATGTACACTCCCATGTATTTGCGTGCATCAGTGGCCTGTTTCACAAAATCAGTTTTAGTGGCTAGCTACCCAGGTAAGTGAGTTTAGTTACACAGGTTTAACAACTTTTTTTTTTTCAGGTTCAAGAACATGAACTGGTTTTTAGCATGTTCATCTCCATGGTATCTTATGCTACACTACTGAGCAGGTTTTATTCTGGGTAAAGGATCACAGTCCAAAACTGGACCAGTCTGTGTCATGCAAATATATATAATATATAATATAATATATAATATAATATAATATAATGTATAATATAATATATAAAGTAAACCCTAATTTGAGTCCTTAATAGGGTTACGTTCACACGCAGTACAGTTATTTATGGGAGTGACAACCAGATTCTATAACAGAACTCACCCGTAAATTTTCACAACCGCATTCTCAGAAATTCCAAGCTGTGTGAACGGAACAGGACTGGACAACTAGTTGTCGGTCATGTCATACAGTGCGAGAGAGCCGCTCTTCTAAGGTGTTTTGTGTGTGGTTTCGCTTTCGGTACCTTACAGTAACAGAGATATGAACTGTGTGTTATCTTAAGGTGTTAGATCCAGTCACTGTTCTCCACCGGATCGGCTCCTGTCAGTTTTGTTTCTTTTCGAAATTCAAATGCTGTGTCATGCGCGAGACGTCGCAAAGGACGTGACAAGCGAGTGCAACGGTTAAAGACTCCAGTTAGCGCATTTACATTGATGCTGCTGTTGGTTAATGAAGTTTGAATGGTTCACTTGGTCTCATGTCATGTCAAAAGTGATGAGACTTTTCAGTTTTATGGACGTCGCCATATTTAAAATTACGTTGGTCACTGTCATTATGGTTACTAGTAAGAGACTCTAAACCTACACTGAAACTGTTTGCTTAAAGGGGCTGTATGTCTTTGTTTTGGTCTGTGCTAAACCGCATGCTGCCAGTTTATCTAATAGTATTTCGACATCACAGGTTGCCAGTTGGCGGAAAACACCACATATTGCAGCCATGGAAACCAGCAAACAAACTGGGTCAGAGAATCGCAGATTCTACCTGACCTAAAAAGCCTCTACATCCATCTAAAAATCTCTGAGCGACAGCATATTAAAACACAGTTAAATCAACTCATCAGCTTACAGTGTGTAAGTCTCCTCAGCTTTCGTTGTCAATTGCGTTCCCTCTTACTGCGTGTCCTCAAGCTGGCAACCCACGTCTTTAAAGGAGGGGGCGGGACAAACAATATTTTGAATTTGGACTGCAGTACCTATTTTGACCACTGGGTGTCATTCCTACATATAGCCCCTTTAACTGGCCACCAATGTCAGTCCTGAGTCTGTGCTCTAGACCTTGCAAGTTCAGCCTAGTAGATCTGCTGCTGTCTGTTGTTAAAAAATAAATTATATTTAAAAAGCAATCACATATACTGGTGCAAGACAACCAATTACTCTGTTTTATTACTCACTGTTGAATTATTTGAATTAATACATTTACTTAAACTTGAAGCAGTTTTTACTTATCAAAATACTTAAATGACATGCATTTAATTTTTATATTACTATTTAAACTTTTTCAGTAGAGAATTGTGTTCAGTAGTATATTAGTTTTTGCTCTCAATAAGTTTAATTGATATTGGAATCAGCTATTGAAACTCTGGTAATTCTACCTACAGCCTGTATTTTGATGGAATAATGCTGCTATGAAGCTGAAGTTTTGGCTTAAAATAGTTCTTCAGTTGTACCTCAATAGTTTTAACAGCTCTCTTCATCAGTAATGCTGCCAGTCACATACATGTATATATATGTGTGTGTGTGTGTGTGTGTGTATACAATATAATATAATGTATACATACACACTAGTTATAAATACACAATACAATAGACTCTCCCGCAGACAGATGTTGCTCATTAAATGGTCTTCTCTTTTGCAGCCCCTGAATAAAAAGAAGAAAGAGAAGGAACGCTGCACAGCGCTGCAGGACAAGCTGCAAGAAGAGGAGAAGAAACAGCTGGAGCATGTGCAAAGAGTTCTGCATCGCCTCAAACTGGAGAAAGACAACTGGTTACTCGCCAGTGAGTCCTCAGATAACTCTCTCAGAATCTCTTCAGTACTCAAAGGCTCTTCGTGTATCACTCACCCTGTTCTCGCTCTATTCTCAGAATCCACTAAGAATGAAACCATCACTAAGTTCCTGCAGCTCTGCATCTTCCCCCGCTGCGTCTTCTCAGCCATTGACGCAGTTTACTGTGCTCGCTTCGTGGAGCTGGTACACCAGCAGAAGACGCCCAACTTCTGCACCCTACTTTGCTATGACAGAGTAAGTCTATTGCAGTATGCAGAACCATTACAGCCGATTTCCATCAATAGGCTACAAATTGGTCGTCTTTTTCCTTTTTTGTCTTAAAACAAAAACAACGCAAATCCCATGTTCTTTAGAAAGAGAACCATTTAATAAGTTAAGCAATTATCTAACCGTTGTGTATGAAAAACCTCATTTTAAATTGCACGTCATAACAGTTTGAATTTGTTGAGTAAATTGTAGAAAGTTTTAAATATGCACTGTATTACCAAAACAAACATTTATCAGTGTCACGCTACAGATAAGACCCTTTTACCACATAATTTTGCGTAATTAAAAGATAAAATATTCAATATATGATTGACACCTACCGCATGATAGGAACACAAGAAAATTAACTTCCATTTTCAACGTTTTTACACATTTCAACATTGTAACTCAAGTTACTGGCACAAAAATATTCAAAGATATATGTATCTTTATGGGAAATATGGTTTTCAGTAACTACAAACCAACATTTGTTCAAAACCATTTGGTGTCCCTATCAAGTGACAACATAATTTAGCCTCAGTCTGCAACCCTGTTACCATTCTGGTGCATTTTAATTTGATTAGAACTTTTAGGCTAGACTTTAGTTTTGTTTAAACTGCTCAGGCATGTCCCAGATTTTGGTAACAAGGTTGCAAATGTTTACTAACCTTGTGTAGTTTAAAAAAACAAGACATTTAATTGACCTTCTGACAAATTATGTTAAACGTTAAGTTTAACTGAAAAACAAGAATTTGACTTCATATAGGAGTTTCCAAATGGTCTTTGCTGATCTCTTCTTGGAAAGTGATATTGCAACTGATGACAGCACGGTTTAATGTTTGGTTGACCAATCAGCGGAAAGGGGTGTTTTATTCCTGCCCACATGTTGAGATCAAATATTTAAGTTGTTTATTCATTTTCTACCCCTGAGCAAAAAATTAAAAAAAATCAAGCCGAATTTTCCAATTTCTATATTAAATCAAAAAACGAATGACCAAAAGATACACTTACCTAGTTGCTACAGTCAAAGAGATACAAGCTTAACTTGGATTCTGTTTGTTAATGTACTGCTCTGTTGTGCTTTTGTCTAAGTGTTTGAAGTATTTCCATTATGCCCAGAGAATCATGAGATTGTGTTTCTCATACAGCCTACTCAACCTTCTCATTCTCATTCTGTTTCTGTCCTTATCTAGGTTTTTTCTGACATCATCTACACGGTAGCTAGCTGCACGGAGAACGAGTCCCGCCGCTACGGTCGTTTTCTGTGCTGCATGCTAGAGACTGTGACTCGATGGCACAGTGACAGAGCAATCTATGAGAAGGTATGGTGTGCTTTCACATCTGATGATCAGTTTAGACTCTTGTTAAATTATTCTGTCAGTGCGGTCTCTAGCGCATCCTAGTTGAGACTAAATTGGTATCTGTGAAAACGAGTTGGCAGTGTGTCCCTTCTTTGAAGGATCAGAGTATTTAAGTGTTCGTTAGGAGAAAACTGGTCTTTAAAGCTCAATCATCTTCCATTTCCAATTTTTTATAATATATTTTTATCAGCTAAGTGTTTCTCCCTACATATTTTGAGGTTTTAGGTTAAATGTGCCTGTCAGAAACCATTGGTATTACTGGGTTGTTTTGTCTTATTTGTTTCTGGTTTCCTTCTTTAGGAATGTGGCAATTACCCTGGGTTCCTGACTATTTTCCGAGCCAGTGGTTTCGACGGAGGGAACAAAGCAGATCAGCTGGACTATGAGAATTTCCGGCATGTTGTCCACAAATGGCATTACAAGTTGACTAAAGTTAGTGTTGCACTCCTTGTAGATTTTATTGAGCTGGGTGATTTAAAATTCTTAAAATGTTTCAACACTTTTGACAAATGTATAAATGTGTTTTATTCCCCCCCATTTTGCTAAACAGGCAGAATTGTTTAATTCAACTACTAAACTACAGCAAGTCTTTAAGGCATGTTTTTGACCGTTTTCTTTTTGCTTTTTTGTTTATTTTTCAAAGGATAATGTTTGATAGTGCCATAGTGTTGTAGCTATGGCCTAGTGGTTTGTGTTGTGGCACGATATATTGAGTCATGCAAAATGCACTACACAAAAACTCTGCGGTTCTCATTTAGAACATTAATGGTATTACAGACTATTTATATAAGGCTTTATGTTTTGTCTAAATGTGTCTTTGTTATCGACTCTGTATAGAAAAGCTCTGATTCTTCCCTCAGGCATCAGTCCACTGTCTGGAGACGGGCGAGTACACCCACATCCGCAACATCCTGATTGTGCTCACCAAGATCCTACCCTGGTACCCCAAGGTGCTGAACTTGGGCCAGGCTCTGGAGTGCCGCGTTCACAAGATCTGCCAGGAAGAGAAAGAGAAGAGGCCCGATCTCTATGCGTTAGCCATGGGGTAACTGAGCCGAGAGCCGGCTGGCCTCAGTATTCTGAAGTGCTTTCACCACACTGGTTATCTTTCACTTTCAGGAGTCTTAACTGGTGGTAGTTTATAGTTTTCTACGTTTCAATTGTATTTGCTTAGTTTTAAGATATTGGAAATGTTCAGTGGCTTCCTTTCTAAAGGTGTGTAGACATCTATTATATCTTCTAGCATACTGCTTATGATGCAGTTTCTTAATAAGTTTTTGCAGCCCCTAGACAAAAAGTTGTGAAATTTGGCCCACAATTTGGTTGAGCTTTGAACTGAAGGACTAAGTGACACAATTTGACTTTTCAATCATACAATTTCTCTTAGATCATCCCCAAATTTCTGACAATTAAACATAATCAAAAGTTATTAAAATCTGATTTACCAAACCATTTGCTTGTAACACATCATCGAATTTGGCTAGGAGGATCAAACACAGGATGTGAGGCTGTATCCTTGCAAGGCTTTGACGTAATAGTATTAAACTTGTTTTAAACATGAACCTCTATTTTATCGGGTTTTTTGCTCCCCACATTGAGTTTGCAAGAAAAGGCTCGGTCACTTTTTTAGTCCAATCACTACAATTCAACCCAGTTCTCAAAAAAAAAAAAAACTTTAATGAAGTCTGTTTACGCAAATCTTTGACACATCATATATGCAGTGCATTTGCTACAACAGTCTCTTTCCCACAGAAATCGGGTTACTGTTTCTCCATATATTTACTTATAACTTTGAACTGCTTTTCCTAAATGTTCCGTTGGGGGTGCTGTGACCAAATAAATCCACTCAGCCTTACAATGTGCATGTGCAGGTAGGCTTAAAACATTACTGGTAATTGCAGAAATCATTCATTAATGAGGGTAGTCCTCCTATGCCAACAATCAGCTGTTCCTTAACAATCAGCAGGGAGTTACTGGGCATCTCTCTTGGCAGAGGTTAGCCACATTAAGGCAGATTTTTTTTCTTTGCTCTTTTCTACGGCTTTTAGCATACACTCCACAGTGGGATTGGTTACATGTGTACGGACTGGTGCCGTTAAAGACCGTCCAGAGTGGCTGGTCATCACAGGCACATGAAAAGAGATGAAGTTTGTTGTGAGGTTGGTTGAGGGGGAGACTCGAAGGCTCATAATTCAGTGCCATCAATCCAACTAGAATTGCCAGAGAAGGTTTGGCCTCTGAAAGAGCCTCTGCATTGTTGCTTAATAACCACAGTCCATTCAGCTATTGCACTTTGCCAATCGGAAGGTCTTTAGTGTCATGATAAGGCAATCTTATTAATTATCAACTGTAATGGGCTGTTTTGCTCCACTGGAGCTAGAATTGGTGACGAGGACTTGATCATACCCCAGTGATTCCCAAGGCCAACTGCTGTTCCCCTGAATGACACTGCAGCTCTGTTCCAAAACCTTGCTCTCTGCTCCCAACATAGGCAGCTACGTTTAATAGCTAAAATAGTATTTCCGCAGCACTTATCTTCCTCACAACTCGTATGGAAGAATCAACCTAAATGATTCCAATAGGCTTTGATGTTAGCATGCTGCTAAACTAATGACAGGAATCAAAGTACACAAATATTCTATTTTATTAACTTTTTGTTGGTGATATTTTAGTGTTGAATGAATGTATATTTATAGTCCACATTTCCCATCCGCCATTTTAAATGGGCTTGTTACAACGTGTTTTAGAAGGTGGCATAATACTGTGCACATACACTATCATTCAAAAGTTTGGGATCAGTAAGATTTAGTAAGAAAGTAATACTTTTATTCCACCAGGGCACATTAAATTGATCAAAAGTGACAATAAAGGTATTTAAAATGTTATAAATAGATTTCAAATAAATGCTGTTCTTTTGAACTTTGTTCATCAAAGAATCCTGGAAAATATTATGCATCATGGTTTACGCAAAAATATTAATCACAGTTTTTAACATTGATAATAGTTTGAAATGTTTCTTGAGCATCAAATCAGCATATTGAATGATTTCTGAAGGATCATGTGACACTGAAGACTTGAGTAATGATGCTGAAAATTTAGCTTTGCATCACAGGAATAAATTACATTTTAAAATGTATTACAATAGAAAAGTTATTTTAAATTGTAATATTTCACAGTATTGTAATTTTTACTGTATTTTTAATCAAGTAAATGCAGACTTGATGAGCATAAGAGACTTAATTTTATCAGAAACATAAAAAAATTGTAATGATTCCAAACTTTTAAACAGTAGTGTAAATTGCATTAAAATTGCCTTTCCCTTCATAATGAGGAACTGATTTCTTTTTAATTGGCATATCTTCCAAAGCAGAAGTCGTAATAACTGTTGACATGTAATTGTTGCGTTCATGCCACCAGTGGGATTTCTCAGCACACCTCAGCTAATTGGGCAGACGTGGGCCCTGTTCTTTGTGTTTCTCTGTAGACACAAGGAATCAACAAGAAATGAAAGGGGGGAATCAGACCTTGTGTTCAGCCTCTCGAAAATATGCCAATCTAGTTACGTTAATATTGTCATGAAACCTGGTCTCGATGAACACAACCCCTCTTGAGGATTTCTTTTTGAATCCATTCATTTCTGAGTGATTTTGTTTAAGCATTATACTTCGTATTACCATCTGCTGTGATTTTAACCATGTATGTGACTTGCAGCTACTCTGGCCAATTGAAAGGCAGGAAAGTGCACATGGTGCCTGAAAATGAGTTCCATCATAAGGAGCAGCCAGTGCGCAGCGCCACGCCTGGCAATCTGCAGAACGGACCTGGCAACACGGGCAAGCCTGCGACCACTGCCGCTGCCAGCGCTGGCAAAACTGAGGAGGGGGCCGCCGAGGATTCAGGTGACTTTATTTTAATAATTTTCGAGTTGGTTTATGCAGCTTCAGGAATTGATTTGGTAGCATCTGGACTTGTTTGTACATTTATTGAGAACGTCTTGACACTCATTTAAAATGAAACGCGTTGCCATGGTGTACAACACTCACTGTGGGAATTGCCACCCTGAGGGAGTTAATTGCAATTACTGTGTGAATTGGGGTAAAATTGCTGAGGATATTAGAACAGAAAAGCCTCACACAGACCCATTAACACAGAAACAAGCACACCACAAGGATTGATCACAACAGCAGTGCAGGTCATATGACTTCAGGCTCTTCAGAAACAGGTTCTGTCCACCCCACGTTCAGTTGTGTGATTGCTCTAAACATGTTAACGGTACAAACCTATGTGCCTTTTAAATCAAATGGTTTTCTATAGCATCATAAATATCATTGACTATGTGAGGGCTCAAAAATGAAACAAAAGGTTAGGAATTAGTGTCATGATGACCAGTGCTTGCGGAACTTGGAGAAGACAGCATTTATTTGATCAAAAAATACAGTAAAAAACTGTGACGGTATATGGCAGTAAAAGGTTGGGTTTTGACAAAATGTTAATTGCTGAGTATATTTGGGGGGGGGAGGGGGTGTTATTTGAATTATTATTTTTAAAATCTGTTTGAATGATTGATTCACTCTTTCATAAGGACTTGTTTCATCATTGGATGAATCAGCTTTTTTTGAACAAATCTCTTCAGTAAATGATTCAATGACTCATAAAGACTTTACTTCATTACTGCATGAATCAGTTTTTGAATGGTTCAATTAATACATTTTCTAACAGTCACTTGTCACCACCTACTGGTATAACAATGTAATGATACAATCTTTATTTGAAGCATCATAACTAGTGATCAACCGATATTGATTTTTTTTTATTTTTTTTTTAGTACCGATAATTTTTGTGTTTGTGCCCGATAACCGATGTGCAGAACTGAAATTTATTTACTGTTATATTTCTTTTTTTGACATGATTACAACTCCACTGAACTGAACAAACCATTTTATTTATAACAATCACTCCCTCCTTGCATAGAAAACAAAACAAATCTTATTTATACACCAATAAATGTAGTTAATTTTAATCTTCATATTACAAAATTAATTCTACTTATAAAAAGCATTAGCAGCAACACTAATGTTAACAATAAGCAAAATAAATGTAGAATGTCTAATGTTTTAAAATGGAGAAAATAGTCATATGAACTTTGCAGAAATGTAATACTTAATTTTAAACTACAGTTTTAGTAGATTTATAACCTGTTTAAATAGGCTAAAGAGTGAAGAATAATTCGCTCGGTGAACTGCAAAATGCAGACGAGACTAATGATGAGCATAGACAACAGAGGAAATTAATTTGAGCGCTTTTATTTCCAACATGTGCTCATTCATGGCTGTATTATTTAATTAATGCAAAGTTACATCTTTATTTGGACAGGACTTGATGGATTATCTTACGTGACCCTGTGAGCTTGTCTCTCTTTCTCAGAGACAAGCTGCAAAAACTAGCTGCATTTCAGGCATTTATGTAGCACATCTAATTTGTGCATTAATGGCTGTTATGTTAAATAAAGTTTACTAATTACAGCAAAGCAGGTAAGTATACTTTACCTGTGCACGCCGTTGTCTCGTCTCCCCTCAGATGCGCTGGAATGGCGATCCTGCGCGCAATTCTCAAAACACCCACAAGATGGTGCCGTTTATCGGTAAATCCGATATTACAAAACTGATATCCAATTGTGGTAAAATGCTTAAATATCGGGGAAAATTTCGGTAAATTGATATATCGGTCGATCTCTAGTCATGTTGATTTAGGCTAATTTCATTGCTACCAGTTTTTTAATCTCCGAACTATAAACTTTTATCCCAGTACTTTTGTGATCATTTGAATTATTATAACAATGATACTGTGTGGTTAAAGGGACTGTTTGTGAAGCGGTTTCATACCTATACATGACAACTGCTATTTCTGGGTCAGCGGCAGTGCCAACACAGATTTGATTGTTACTTTAATCTTTAATAGACGTAGCCAAAGCATTGTCATTTAGGAATAATATCGCGTAGGTGTTTGAATCAAGGTTGCAGTCTTTTAACATTTAATTGTGCTGCTCTAGTAGTGTATATCCACTTTTAGGAAATGCCCAAAACCTTTTAAAAGACAATTTTGTGGAAACGACTATGTTTGGCACTAAAACGGAATCCACTAAAAAACACATACAGCCCGATACCAAAGTAACAGCTCCTCTATTATGAAACATGGTGTTGCTACAAGTTCTTGATGCATTTCAGCAGGAGTAACTGGCCCTGCCCATTGCAAGATTACATTAGTATGTGAAGAGTTAAAATCCCTCATCATCACTTAAATTCTACCTCCCATTAGTAGCTGTGATATTAATTGCTTTGAGTATAATTTATTAGCACTCATTGTGTATGAAATGGGCACGAATTGGTAACAGTTGCTTTTTAAAATCTAAAAATCCCATCTTTTGGAGTAAAATGTTGCTTTTGGTACACTGCTGTAAAATGACCATTGTGTAACCTCTTTCTTTGACATTTTTTCCCCCTTCAAATCTCAAAGGAAATTTTTGGGTGTGTTTAAATAATTTACTTTCTGTGAAGCACAATCTGTGTTTCATTCACTTTTAATGAGATTTCAGTGGCACACAAAGAAGGCTTGCAATTTCCTAGCATACTTAACACACATCAGTGGTTATAGCTGTGTATATTTAAATCAATTCCATAACTACTTGACTGTTTCACCAAAAAGAAGAGGATTGACTATTTGACTGTTTTCCGGCAGTTCTGTCATCTGTCAATTAGTTTGTCACGTTTGGTAGATATGGACAAAATAATGAGGTCTGCCCTTGTGTGACGTCCATGTCGGCTTGGTCTATTTGCAGATAAATCCAAGGACAAATCTCAGACGGCTCAGAAAACTGCCAGCAAAAACAGCACCGCAGCCAATAAAGTGAGCAGCAGCAACGGAAGCAGCACGCCAAACAGGTACTGCACCCAAGGCACGACTCGACTCACTACACCACGCAAGCTCCCTCGCACTAGGCAGCGAGAATGATATACTGCTCTCATCTCTTATATAATGTCATTAAAAGTTAAAGCCCTGGGGTGAGAAAGTTTAGCAGGGGCTTATTATTTCAAACTACTCGCCAAATAAATCAATCCTTTATCAAAGTCTACCTTTCTTATGAACTGTGTAATCAAATTGAACAGTATTCCAGGCAAGAATCCTCTTACAATTCTATTAAACTGAGCAATTGCGGAGAGAAATGTCTTGAAAGGAACCATCTCTGAAAGGCATGACTGTTACAACACACAATTGCACGATGGCCCATCAAATTGGCTGTGTAAAACATAATTTCAAAAGAAATACTTCAATGTGAGTCACTGGGAGACCAGGGAAGAAAGGTCCCCATTAATTTCCATTCAGGAATTGTGTGAATGGAATGAGACTGTAATGGATTTCTTAGTGTTTTAACATGGTTTGGTGGGGTCAGGTAGAGTGGCCTAGTCAGGAATAAGTAATTTACCTGCGATGAGAGGACAGAGAGGTCAACAGTGTGCTCTGTTTACATAATAAATGATAAAGCCGAGAGAATTCAAGAGCTCAGGGGCTTTAAGAGAAAACAAAGACCATAATATTAGCATCTTTTTGTTGAAAAGGTCATATTAGCTTTCAGACATTTGGTTTACACTTTTTCTTTTTCACCTCATTTTTGCATGTGTGCATTTTGATTCATTTTGGCTTCATAAATTGGTTTTCTTATGCACAAACAGGGTACAAAATTGGCCTTAAATTTTAGGGAGTCAAAATTATTTATTTTTAACAAAATGGGCAGTGAAATGAGGTGATTAACCTTAAAGAAATGCTGCTAGTAAACCTCAGGATGTCAAACTGTGTAATGTAATGAGCTCATGTAATATTACATCTATAGATTTTAAACATTTATGACATGGTACCAAAATTTAAAACATCTTAATTCTAGTTAACCTTATTTGTGTGATTGTTCTTATAGAAAACAAAACATATGTTAAAAAAAATTAAATCAATAAGCCGGATATTGGTTTGTAGTTAAGTATATCAACTTTAAAGCTACACTATGTAATTTTTGTCCCTCTAGTGGTTAAACAACACTATGCAACATTGTTTTGGTTGTGCTTCGGCTCTGCCTCACTGTGCAGATGAATATGGTTCTTTGTCATTAATAAAGAAGAGAGAGATTATCCTGCTGCTCATAAAACATTCACTACTAGGCTTCATAGATATAACCAGTTTAGATGGAAAGTAGCTCAAGCTGACTAGCTGAAGACGTTAACTCTAGCTTTACCCATTCATAGACACTGTACTTCCTCGAAAATAAATTCCAGCACAGCGCTACAACAACCATAATTAAATGAGCCTTCACAATAGATAATGCTTTACAATGAACTCTGTTAGAGAGCTACGTATGGCAATTTATCTGTTCAATAAAACACCTTACTCACCTGTTGAATAATGAAAACGACATAATCTCTGTGTCGCTTTTACAACATTTCAAATCCTTCAGTTCTCGCCATCTCCGAATAGCCAAGCCATTGTTAATTCTGGTTTTATTACGAGCTCTGTCACGTTCTCTTTTTGCCAGCAGACTCTCCTCTGTTCGGCGTTTGTTTAAAGCAGGTGATTCTCCAGAGGTTGGAGTTTTAGCTGCTCCATGTCAACCTTTCTTGCTCGTTGTAACAACTAACCTATGCCACTCCCACACCAGACAAGTAGCCAGAGCAGCTTTTCTCTATTTACTGATATGACAAGACACCACTGACGTATGTACAAGATTTCTCTCCGAAAACCATCCCGTCGGGTCTAAAATATAAACTTATAATAGGCTTGATTTGGAAGAACAATTGATGTATTGACTCATTATTTAAATTTAGTTAATTATGAACAAAAAAGTTACTTAGTGTACCTTTTAAATTAAATATTTCCATTAAAATAAGGAAACGTCTTTTTTGTTTCTTAAAATAGGACTGAATGGAGTCAGCATTGCAGGTTGTGGAAAAATTGGGAGTTTATTCATTTGTCTTCCTTACTGTAGGAAGGGTCCAAATCATGTCACTTCCTGGGTGTCACATTTTATGGAAAATCATGCTGTAAAAGGGCAGTTACACTAGACTTTCAGCGAGCAGAATTTCTTCGGACACTGCATATGGTGTCACACTATGTGCCAGCTCTCTTAAATCTTATAACAAATGATGATAAATCCAGTATGTCAAAATATAGGTTAGAATCTCTACTTTTCTGCAACACTGCAAGTCTGCATCTTGAATTTCTTTTTAAACTGAGATGTTGCACTGTGGTGTATTGATCAATGTTCTTTTGGTCACACATCTTCACGTGATATGAATTTGTTGGTCAGAGTTCAGCAAACTTACATTTTTGGAACACCGTAAAATACAAAACTTTGCATAAGCTTGTTTTCAGTCTTCTGAATTTGCAAATATAGTGAGACTTAAATTTGTAAATTTAACATCATTGCACACAAAATTACTATTTTAATTTATCACAAATAATACAATTAAAGGTTAAATACAATTAAATTATGATTTAAAAAAAATAAGCTCACTCTTTACTACAGTAATTTAATATTTTATCAATGACAGAAAACAATGTCCCAAAATGATCAGATTGTTGTTTTTAATGCATTCAAGGCCAAAATCATTTTGAAAGATCTTAAATGCAGATGTTTTTCTGTTCTAAAACTAGCTACTTTTCCCTACATTCATTTTAGATCAGATTAGAGTTTATCTAACATCACTCTTTCCCCAAACAACATAAGATTTATGCCTCAACTTTAAGTTTCTTGCTTTGAAAAAAGTCAAGGAAGACCATTTTTATAACATCTGAAATGTTATGTAACATTTCCCACAAGTCAGTCCCCAACTTTTGAATTTTTTCTAACAGTATTTTGCATGGCCATCGAATGTCAATTTGTAATTTTGTTTTTTTGTTTTGTTTTAAGCTTTGAAACCTTTCAATATACTTCAGTTGATCCCTGATCTCTCTCTACAGCACTAAAGGGAGCAAAGAGAAGGAAGATAAAGAGAAGACCACAAAGGAGAAAAAGGAGAAGAAAGAGAAGAACCCAGGAAGCACTCCAGAGGCCAAGGCAGGAGGGAAGGACAAACAGAAGGAGGAAAGATCCAAGGAGGAGAAGCCCATTGACAGCAAGGAGAAGACGCCCAAGGCCGAGAAGGATAAGAGGAAGGATGACAAGAAGGAAGAGAAGAGCAAGATCGATGGGAAATCTGCTGAAAAAGAGTGGCCCAAGGAACGTGACGTGTCCAACGACAGCAAGACAAAGGAAAGCAGCAAGGTGGAGAAGAACGCTGGGGCCGGAAGCCTGAAGTCCCTTGTGCCCAGATCTGAGGGAGTCGAGTCTGAACGGGGTAAGACAGCTCTAACTTGTTAAGTATGGTTCATTACTCTTCTGTGACTCTGTTTGGACTTTATTTTAGTGGTAATGATAAAATTAAATTTACCCGTTGTCTTTTCAATCTGTTAGTAGATGCTACATTTGCCCGTAGCACAGCACAATATATAAAGCAAAAAAAGTTTCTAGAAACTGAACCTTGAATTTCGTCTCTCAGCAGAGCAAAAAAGACGAAAGCTTGACACTCACTCGTCACCGTCGCACTCCTCTGCAGTTAAGGTTAGTATGGCCTGAGGAGAGCTGTGCACTTCTTTCCTCTTGTCCCTACCTGTCGGAGATCACGTGTTTTCCAAACCTTCCTCGTCCCACCCATTGGAGTTTGAGAGAAGGCCTCTGGAGCCCAGCCGTTGTAGGAGAGCAGTGGGGGGGATTTTGCATCCTATGGACTATTTTTTTGGAAAAATATTTTTCAATAGATGTCAGATTTTTATGATAAAATACCAAGGACTTGCCAAATTCTTAAATTCTAGCACATGCTTCATTTTTGCTCATTACATGCTAAGAGAATCTACCCAAGTGCCTCAAGTTTGTTCCTTTTCGTATACCGTACTTTTTGTAAGATTGTAAATATAAATATTTATTTTTGTAAATCACCCTCCCCTTTTTGAGATTTTTTTTTTTAATCATAGCATATTACTTGCTGAGAAAGCAAAAAAGTAAGAAAAATAAATACAAATCAGTCTTTTTGTTTTTTAAACTATACATGGAGACAAGAGAATGTTTCCACTGGAAGAAATCCTGATCAAGTCAGATGCCCTTCACGCTTGCAACTCCTGGAGAAGCTGGAATGTTTTCCTTGTTTTGCTGCGTCACAGATCCAGGATCTCCAACAAGAATATGCTCATCTGCTTGCCTTTTTTTTTTTTTTTTTTTTTTTTTTTTTTCCCATCCTGCTTTTTTTTTTTTTTCCCCGTGCCCGATTCACTCTCTGCCGTGGAAGGGTTTTCAACAAGAGTTCCGCAGACATCCATGCGAGCAGCAGACGGCTCCTTCAGCATCCAGAGAATGGCGCATCACCAGCAACTACTACATAAAGAGAATGGCAACCAGGGAAAAAGTGTGGGCATGGCCTTCCCAGAGGGATCTGTCTGTCCGTGGCCAGGAATCTTGTTGCAATTTTCTATGAGCGAGGCCTTATACCAAAGTGTACATGACCTCCTTCTATTCCCTTTATTTATGAATCTTAGCTGAGTTTAGCTTGTTTTATCATCTTCAAGAACTCCCATAGTTAGTTTTCAGAATGTATGCTCTATTTTAGACCAAAGATACAAGTTAATGCTCAGTTGATGCTCAGTGCAGTGACATTCTCCAAGCACATGTAGGTTGAGATAGCCCAGTGCAGACTAACATTAGGCTCCCATAGTCCAGTCTCTTCATCTCTAACCATGTGAAAGTTCTAGTCTTTGAAGGTCTTTATGGGGATGTGTTGAGTGACGGCCAGCCTCCCCCACCCTTTCTGCTGCTGTGTGCCATCCTCTCCAGCTCATCTGTCATCTCCATTCATTCCTACAGGACAATCTCAACGACCTCAAGGACTCTGCTTCAAAGGTTTGGACCTTTTTCAACCCTTAACTCTGAATGTGTCTCCAGACCTAGTGAACTGCCTACCCAAACCATTCAAACAATCATTATAAACTTATGCCCAATATTGGCATCTTATGTAGGCAGTATTCGCTGATAACTTTTAAATAATACCAAAAATGCTGTTATGTAGGCAGTATTTGTCCCAAACTCTACCTATGATGGCCAAATATGCAGTGTAGTTAGACAACATTTGTATTTGAGCATTTTGAATGCTTCTATGATGCGCACAAATGCAGTCTAGGTAGGCTGCATTGCTTTGAAAACTTTAAACCCACCTGTGGTGCCCTAATAAGACCATATGATTTCCGTGAAATGTGGATGGAATTGTGGAATCCAGTTATAAAAATGAAATTGTGGATGTGGATATCAAGGAGTTTAGCTAAATTTGGATGAATGAATCAAAAGTAGGGGTGTACACAAATGCATCAAATCCTGACATGGGCTAGTGTCTGAATTTGAAAGAAGCGGAAGAAGATTTTAAAATAAAGTCTGCATGTCTCTGTGAGTGGCTCATTTGATAAAACTAACGTCAGATACATGCATAAACTCAAAGGTCAAAGGTTTAATCTTTCATTTTGAAATGATGAACAACAATTGGCATATTACGTTTTTTTCCCAGAGGAACGTCATAAGCAACCCAAATTCACGGCATATGCCTCGACGAGAAATATATAACGCTCTAATGCGAGATTTCGTCACACCCTAATTACTATTGTACAGTAGAATGTACTTAATAAAAGTGAAAATAACAAATGATTTAATAAATTGTATTAAGCAATATCAAAGCAAAGGAATTGTTCAGATTTCATCTTATTACATTTTAAAAGATTAATTAAATTGATAATGTTTTATGCATTCATTTGATGACCACCATTTTTGATAAAAGATTTGTATTATATCATAAAACACAATCCATAAAAATGAAAAACAAACAGAATTTCTGAAAAAAATAAAACGAACTTCATAGCATACTTTGTTGGTTGATATACTGTACTGTCAGTTGATTAGACATCCTTTATGATTATTAATTTAATTAATCCATTAAAATGGAATCCAAATCTTAGAATTTGGTGAAAAATGAAACCGATTTTATAGGGCATAAGCTAAGATGTTCTCGAAGTATACGTTGATGCCAGAAACGCCATCTAGGTAGGCAGCTGTTGCTTGGGCGTTTCAAACCTGCCTGTGATGCCCAAGAATACTGTCTATGTAGGCAGCAATCCTTCAATTGTTCCAAAGGATGTCCAGAAATGTTGTGTGGGTAGGCAGCTCACTAGCTTTTTAGATACTTCCAATATTTATCTCATGTTGGTGCGAAAACTTTCTTCACAGTGTATGTCATGAATGCGTTTATAGCACATTTTGCGCCACATGCCAGGTGTTGAATTTTTATAGTGGTACATTGGTCTTTAAAAAGTCTCTTTTCCCATCAAAAGATGGCAGAATATCCCTGAAACTTGCGTAGTGTGCTTGTGCTCGCACATCCCTCTCCTCCTTTGCCAGGACATTTTATATTCTGCTAATGTAATTTCAGCCCAACAATATCCTCCATTCTTCCCATGGCTACGCTCTCCTGGGCTCCTCTCACAGTCCTCGGAGTCTGATTGGACTCTGGTCTTCTATTCCTCCACTCGAGTCTCTTTTGAACAGCTCCTGTCAACTGGCAGGGAGATAAGTGTTTTTGCAGTTTGGTCACTGAAGGATGTTTGAAAATATGCTGATGGCACCACCTGAAAAAGCAATACAGCTGAATTTTGAGCAGCCTGTTATTTTATATAGCCTCTCTCTCTTTCTCTCTCCTGGCCTGCTGTCAAAGTATTTCTCCACATTAACTGCAGTATCATCCAGATATTAAGAAAAGTGTCCTTATAGAGCCATGGAATAGATGTATTTATCTTTAGTTGAAAGATCTGTTGTTTTCCTGAACCAGCCAGGTTTATCTTGCAGGACTCGGTTGTTTTTCGAAGGATATTGTGTCAGCTGTGTGTATGTTCTTGTAATTCAGTTGAGATTCTGTTGTTGAAGTGCTTTCATACATGTGATTAATTCTGCAGTCATTCTCTCTCAGGGAGTTTGTGTTATTAATCTGTTGTTGAGAAACACACCAGATTCCCTGATGTACACGTTTGGAATGGAGATGTATATCTCTCAGAAGGCGAATTAGAGACGTACTCTATGTTAAAGTGTTAAGCACAATAAGTAGGGGTGGGCGATATACTGGCAGACACCATTATTTTGGACTATCGTCTCTATTGCTGTTACGCTCACGTGAGGTTGCTGTGATGTGCGGTCACGAAAGCTTATCGTTTGCATGCGTTTTTAAGCATTGCGGTTTAAAAACAAGTGGTTTAAACTATTAAAGCGCAATTAGCAGTGAAAGACAACATATTTCAGCATATGCACGTGCTCTTTGAGAGACTGTTTTTCAGCGCTGTCTGAGAGACGCCCGACACGAAGCTGCTGCTCATAGAGCGTGTGAGGAACTGAGTGCTTTTTGCCGCCTAATTGGGATTGAACGGTTAAATACACATACCTATGTGTCAAAGTGACCATGTATTTGTTTTTTATATATATATACCTTTAATTACTTTATACATTTTATGTAGTTTTCACCTTGATTCTAAATTCTTTTGCAGTTAACATGTCTTTTCTTCTCCAATAGTTAAATCTTTTTTTTTTTTTGGCTAATTTTATCTGTCAAAGAAAAC
The DNA here is from genome assembly GCA_037101425.1 of Elopichthys bambusa. Taxonomy (NCBI): domain Eukaryota; kingdom Metazoa; phylum Chordata; class Actinopteri; order Cypriniformes; family Xenocyprididae; genus Elopichthys; species Elopichthys bambusa. Next base: position 8,342,922 of record CM074447.1, on the reverse strand, counting down.
CTGCTTCATAATTATGCACACCTGAATATAAATCATTTTTCATTTCCAGCCTTCATGAACAATTATATATCACTTATAAATGATTAAATACAAAATTAATAGCATTTATTAAGATTGATGTGGTTTGGAATTGGTAAAATGTAATATAATCAGAAAATCAACTTGCCTAATACTTCTGCGCAGTGTGTGTGTGTGTGTGTGTGTGTGTACCAGTTTAGCTGATCAGCTGAAAACTCAATACAGTGGTTCTTTCACAAATCAAAATAATTTTTCTTTGAAAGGTCTTTTAAAACTCTTCAAGGAGTCTGAGAGGGTTCAGTAAACTCATACAGAGCAGCTGACCAGATTTAAAGTGAATGCTTAGGTCATGTGAAGAACAATCGTTAACTGCTCCAGATTCTTCTCACCGCCTTCAGGACAAAAATTGTTTGTTTCTCTCCCCCACACTTATCAGTAGATCATCTTTGAATAGGTTGGAGAGTATGAAATGGCAGTTTTCCAAACACTAACCACATGCCACCAACTATTGTTACGTATCAAAGCAATAATCATTTTCTCTGCTTTTATGGACCTATATGACACTCTTCATATAAAGTATTTTTTCTTTATTTACTTTTTTGGCAAGATTTAACCTGTTTTCAACAAATGTTTGCTCTGATCATCTGTTTAAGTTACTTTATTCTGTATGCCTCAGTTCCAGCTGGAACATGTATATTCTGCTAATGATCTGCTTTAGCAGTATGCTGTAGGTTTATTTTATTTATTTATTTATTTATTTTGTGCGCAGTGCTGGACATGATGTGGGCAGTTCAGTTACTGTGTCTCACGAGTTTGGCAGCTTGTGTTGTCTTAAGGATAAAATTAGACTCTATATACCGTACCTGATGCCACCTGAAAATACATATTCATTAATTTGCACAGATGCTCTTTACAACAGGTTTATTTTTAACCTCCCCCTGTCCATTGCTGCTGTCAACAAACCACAGATGAATTGTCAGGTTTACATTTAAGATTGTTATATCTTATAACATGAAGTAAAGATTATTTTGACAACCAACTAATCTAATGATTACGACTATTAAATTTTTTGCCAGTTAAAGCTCTGTTAGGCATGTACAATGTGACTTTTAAAATTATTTTAATGATCTTGAAAAAAACACTTGAGTGATTTTTAGAAATGTAGCAACTTGTATGTAGAAGCTTGTAGCAAAAAAAAAAAAAACTTTAGAGGAGGGTTGGGTATTGTCAGTTACCTCATGGTGTCTCTTTGGTTGTCATTATGTATTTGTTTTAAATGGGCCACCACTTCATTTTGTGTTTCCAGAAGAAGAATTGCATGCTCTCTAAGAGAAGTTCAATTCACTGAGGAGGGAGAAGTTTTTTAATTTGAATAAGAGATTCAATTATTTTAATATATCAGGGTTCCCACGCATCTTGGAAAACCTGGAAATCCTGGAAAAATAATGAACAACTTTCCAGTATTGGAAATTACATGGAAAATGAGAGAAAATTCAATATCCTCAAAATCTGGTTGTTCTAGAAAAAACTTTCTTTCAAAAAAAAAAAAAAAAACATTGTTCAGTGAAGAGCAAACAGTTTACAATAGCTCTGAAACAATTAACGTTAGTAGCGGAAAGCACTATGTTCAGGGGCACTAAATTTTGACATGTGACAGCAGTAATTTTTAATTACGCGGTTTAATCTTGCTGTGATGTAGTGGCACTGTCTTGTGTTGGCGGTTACAGGAGCTAGGTATTGTTAAGTGCTCAAATGTTTGTAGCGAATGTAGGTAACTTGTTAACCTTGATAATTTTTATTCTTGGTCTGTACAGCTAACTACAGCATGCATGACCGCATTGGCCCAAGAAAGGGTAGCAAATCGATATGTAAAGTCTTTCTGTTTTGTTTTAGAAATCTCCCTGACAAATTGTTTTTCATAGTAATTCTTTTACATAGTCCCCCTAGTTTTTAGTTCTCAGCGATATGGGAAGTCATAATGAGATGCTGATGCACCATGAATTACACATTCAGCGATTCATTGCACACTCCTAGAGCAGCACAGACTAGTGACTTGTGAACACGAGGCACAGGCAAATGTGATTCTGATTTTCTGCAACAGTTCACTAAATAAGGTAATGTACACATAACACGTAATATAAGTGCCTTACATTTTAGAAAAAAAGTATTGTCTGTTTTACCAACAAAAATGGTTTCAAACAAAACCGGAGTGGAACGCTTCTTAGCGTGAATTACTCTACAAAATCGTTTAAGAAAGTGATTCAATTACCCATTCATAAAGACCTTCATTTGCTTCGTTCATAAATGAATAAGCATTTTGAATTAATCGTACGAAAGATTGACTCCGACTCACTTAGGTCTGTTGTTTGCCACGTACTGGCGGTGTTAATTTATTTATTTTAAAACAAACTCATTGCATTATTTAAATTGATATCTTATGTTATATAAGTATATATTATGTAATATGTTTATATTATATTAATACACTAGATTATTACTAATTGTTTATATAATTGTATTAAATCGTTGTTTTTAATATATGAATACATTATAACAATTTAAGATGAATATAGAGAGAGCGTTTTACAAAGGAAAAGACAATGAAGTACAATGACTGAATAATGTCAATAATATAGTAAATTTAAACAAAATTAAAACAAACTATACCTGTTTTTTAAGACTTCTGAGAAGAGGAATATATTACTTTAGGCCGTGAATTTGTGATCCAAGTCTTTTTCCCGTCGTTTAAAAAGTTTAAAATGTCCTGGAAAAGTCCTGGAAAATTATCTCCTGAAAAAGAGTGGAAAACCCTGTATATTAATAATAACTTTTTTTTTTTAGTCAACCCCTTGAGGCCCCCAAGTGGGTCCTAAATCAAACATTGTATTTTGCTTTATCTTGTACTGCTGCGTTCTCTTGTCATTTGATCACTTTCCACATTGTTCTCCAAAAGAATGTCTTTGCTTTGTTTCTCAGATACATTTCAAAAGGAAGATTTCATCTGAAGAGGTTTTATTCTTGAGGGGCATTATGAGGTTTCATAACAATATTGTTCAGTGCTTTGTTTTGTGAGATCATCTAGTTGTTGGTCAGTCAAAACCCTTAAGGCCTTTCACATGAATTGTATCATCGTTTCCTAATGCATCGATACATCAAGCTGCAGTGTTACCCTGTTGCCACAATACGTACAGGCCAAGTGTCAAGTACCCTTTTTTTTTTACCTTTCATCCTTTTGGCCTCTAAAAAAACGTATCTGTGGCCACGGTCTTCTAGACAATATTAGTATGATCAGTAAGTGGTTGTTGTCGGCATGCAAAATCAAAAGATGAATTAGGGGTGTGCTATAGATATATAATCTACGATATTATTGTGATTGTTTTAACGATGTGCAATCTGACCGGTCTCTTTTATATTTATATAATTTAATATAGTTAATATCACACGAAGAGTGATTTTGTTTTTTGTTTTTTCCCTCTCCAAATATCAGCATGATTACAAATGTGATATTGGTTTTATACAACAGTTCAATAAACAAGTTAATGTTGAGTGACTTACATTTTAGTGTAAATGCAAAATACTACTTCAGATGAAGCTTCTGTGTCAAAGATAAATTTTGTTGATATTGATTTAATTTGGTTGCAACAGCTCTATTGTGTCTTAGTATTGTAATTGAATTAATTCATTAAATATAATAATTTGACACAAAAGATGATGCATTCATTTTTTTTTTAGTTTAAAAAATGGTTATATAAAGGTTAAAAAAAAAAAAAAGCCCATAAAAGGTACAAATCAGTTTAAACTTATTAAAAAAGATCATTTGTCACTGCTGCGACCTGACCACCATAGAAAATATGAAGAATATCAAGAACTTTAGGAATCAGTTGTCCACGGCAGTCCTAAAGCTACTAAAATCTAAAATCATCATCTGATCATCGTTATCAATAAAAACCAAGAGAATATTGACAATTTTTGTCATTATCACACACCCCTACCTTCTATAACACTTCACATGGAGGTTTGGCGTTTGTTTTGAGGTGCGTTAAAGCCCTGATGTGAGGCATGTGAATGGGTTGCATATAAGTTCAGCAGGAACCTTGAGCTTTTAATAGAGTGCTTGGACTTCCTGTGGGTGTGTCTGATAGCATTGTGAGGTGTGAAGACTCATGGGATGGCAAGTGCAGCTCTAATGGAGCATGCTAATGAAGTGGCAGCAGGCCACTGTGAGTGCTGTAGCTCTCTTCCTGTGAGATGTTAACCCTCTTGTGTCTTTTCATCCAACCCTCAGCACCATCCTAACCACAGCACAGTCCTGTCCAAGAGCAAAGAGAAGGACGACGAGAAGAAAGAGTCTGACAAATCCAGGGACCGCTCCAAAGAGAGGGAGAAGAAAGAAGACCGGAAGGAAAGAAAACGAGTAAGTGGTTCCTTCTGTGATGCCCTCTGTATTTAGAAAAGGGTTTGGGCAGGGGGCGAGTTTTATGAAGCACTATTCTCAGTCACAACACGCACGTCTTTGAGTAAATATCTGCTATTGAATGCCTGGTGAAAGGTGAAAAGTCAAACCGACAAGCATCATTTTGATTTGTGCGGTTTCCCCCCTCTGCGCTTCATCTAGGACTACGCGAACAGCGACCGTGAGATGAGCCAGGAAGCCAAGCGGCGCAAAGATGAAAATGGAATGAGTGAGTCGATAATGCCTATCTTTTAAATTTGTTTTGCCCGCTGCCGAGAGCAGGAGAGGCGAGCTAGCGAACCAGAAAGTTCTCTTTCTCTGCGGCGGAGGCAATCAGAAAGCCCTCCCCATGGCGTCTCGGCTCTTGTTATCTGCCTCACATGGCTGCTCACTCTCTCTTTTTACACAGACTCCTCCAAACACAGCAAGAGCGCCAGCCCCTCCGAATCGCCACACTCCAACGACAAGGACAACAGTAAACGCTCCAAATCCACCAGCAAGGACAAAGGCGATCTGGCCAAACCAGAGAAGACCTCTGGAGGCAAAAAGGTCTGTGACTCTGTCCTGTTACACCTCCACAACCACATCTGTCCTGCATCAGTGCCGTTTTCCAAGTCAAGCATCACTATTAAAGGGTTAGTTCACCCAAAAATGAAATTTCTGCCATTTAAGTACTCACCCTTATGTTGTCCCAAACCCATAAGACCTTAATTTGTCTTCAGAAAACACAAATTAAGATATTTTTGATGAAATCTGAAGGTATCTGATCCACACACATGCAGCAACGACACTGCACCTTTTGAGGTCAAGAAGGGTACTAAAGACATAGTTAAAACAGTCGACTTGACTACAGTGGTTCAACCTTAATTATTATGAAGCAACAAGAATACTTTTTGTGCAAAAAAACAAAACAAAAATAACGACTTCATTCAACAAATTTGTCTGTCCCCTGTCATACACACGTGTCGTGCTGCTCACGTGACCAGAGCCGGCCAATACTGAACTGCCATTCGGATGTAAACACTGAAGCTCTGCAGCTAAAATAGCGTAGCAGTATGACTGGATAGATGAATTTGTTGAATAAAGTCATTATTTTTTTTGTTTTTTTTGCACACACAGTTTTCTCGTCACTTCATAATATTAGGGTATAGTCATGTCGACCAGTTTAACAATGTCTTTAGTAACTTTCTGGACCTTAAAAGGTGCACTGTCGTCGCTGCCTGTGTGTGGACCAGAGACCCTCGGATTTCATCGAAAATATCTTACCGAAGACAAATGAAGGTCTTGCGGGTTTGGGACATGAGGGTGAGTACTTGATGGCAGAAATGTCATTTTTTTGGTGAACCAACCCTTTAGGGTCTTTGCACACTGAGTCAGAAATTTTCGTATGCGTTTTTTTTTCTTTTTATATATATATATATATATATATATATATATATATATATATATATATATATATATATATATATATATATATATATATATATATATATATATATAAAATATTTGTCGTCCTAAAAATTAATCATGCACAGAAACCTTGCACACTGACTTTTGCGAAAAATATTCGCTAAAAAATGAAGTCTTAAAGCAGTGAGGATGATTTTGTTGTCCTTTCTCTTACAAAGAGAAAAAGAAAGGAAATATTGGGTCCATTCAATCCTGAGATTGAGAAGAGAGGAAGGAGAGTTCCACCTCCTTCTTAAGGAGCTGCAGGATTATCCAGAGAGTTTCAAAGTTTACTTCAAGATGTCAGTGGCTCAGTTTGATGCTTTGCTAGCGATACTGGCACAATCTGTCTTTATATTCCGTCTCTTTGTATTCCACACTTTTTGTCATACAGTGCTTTGTGCTCAACTTGCATCAACTTGTCAGACGGCATTCTGGATTTTGGCGTTCGCTTGTACGGTTCTGAATTGTCAAAATGCTTGCTACAGATGCAAAAATTGCAGAAAATTAAACTCCTTCTGAATTTTATGACAGACGAAAGTTTCAGAGGCAGTGTGGAAACGTGATTGACACAACGTGAGGTCATATTTATTTTTTAACGTGCAAAAAATTTGGACGCAAATTTCAGACTCGGTGTGCAAAGACCTTTACCGTCGCTCATACCTGGAGTTAAGATCTTGAACAAATCACTGACCCTAAATATTCAACTTGACTTATGACTTATCTTGCATGTTTGTGCTGCAGACATTAATAGAACCTAAATTGTACACAGACACACACACAGGGAAAAAATCTCATTGAGTGAGTTGAGCCATACCTAGAGAGCAGAATATCATATCAGATCTTCCAGAAGTGTTAAAGTTGTGTGTATTTTTTTTTTTTTTTTTTTACTGTGCTAAAGCATAAAAATATCCTAAAATGTTTGCTGGTATTTAGGAAAAATGCTAAGTTCACATACTTGTCTTTCATCTAAAAAGCTATGAACGGGAGCATATCAAAACATGGATAAATCAACTCAAACGTAGTGTAAGGCTTGTCGCCTTCCATTGTCAATAGCGCTTGTTTCTGTTGCATGTCGAGTCTGAGGAGGAGGGGCCAGGGAAAACGACACTCTCCAATAATTTGAATTCAGATTGCAGTACCCATTTCAACCACTAGCTGTCAATATTACATACTGCACCTTTAAAGAGGAAATGAAGCAGTCAGTCAAGTTTACATTATTTAGTAAACTGATTTCTTATAAGCTATCAATACTTTGTGATGTAGATAGTGATGTTGGATATTCATCCAAATTATGGTGAAAACCAAAAACATTTCTTTACTTTTAAAGTACATTGAAAAAGAAGTAATGAAAGAGCCATACTAAAACATAGAAAACACCTATTGTTATGGCCACTTTAATACTTTGTTTCCATTTTGAATTGCCTAATTTTTGGCTCTGAATGAACTTTATTTATATCAAATCATGATAATTGTATGTTTGTACTCTTTTTGTATTATTTACTTATTTCATGTATATTCCTGTTTATTTTTATTGATTGAATTGTAATGTTGGCGCTGATAGTAACATCAGATTTATTTTGGTTAATGGTAACATTAGATTTACTATAATCATTTGATATATCAGTATGTACATCACCTGTGTTCTAAAAGATATAGTAACCCAAATCCAATAAATACATGAATAACTAATCAATTGCTTTTCCATTAGTCATTCCATTTCAAAAAGTAAAGCTGTTTATATTACTTAACTGGCTAATGGAGCAAACCTATGGAGCTAGGATTATGACAATACTATTTGAATTTGAATTGTGTAAATTTGAATTATAGACAAATGTAATTTAATAAAATTTTATATTATTATGTGTCATTTTACATAGTTCTGAATTAGATTTTTTAAATCTTGAATATTAAACATTTGAAATTAAACAACTGAAATGTTTTCATGGCAGAATTTTATAGACATGTATTTTCAAACAGCAGATTTTTCGTTCTAAAATTTTAGACTGCAAATGTTTTTAAAAATACAGCTTCAGGTTTTCAAGATGAAGAAATTCAGAACATGAAATTCAATATTGTAAATTCAAAGCGCAGAAATTCAGATCGTACAGAAAGTAGGTCAGAGGCCATCCGCAAGGAAGAGTAGATGGTCTCAGAAAAGTCAAACGGAGCATTTCGGCCAATTACAGAGCTGCAGTTGTTTTTGGTGAGTATGTGCTTAAAGATTTATGAGCTGTATTTATATGTTAGGTTGGCTTTTTCAGCACTTGAAACATTTGTCTAAGTCTCTCTATTGTTTATTTTAAAGTATATTCGGTCTGAAAGTGATTGGCATGCTACTGTGTCTACACAGGACGCGAGCGACGTGACAACAGAACTCACTGATTATAATCAGTAATATAATGTCTACACTGCCGGCACGATCACTTGACAAGTGATCATAATGATCACTTACCGTGTCTACACCGGACGCGTCACAACAGCTTGTAGTGACCACTGCAAAGAGCAAAGATTTCTAGGGGTCTTCCCCTAGAAATAAATGAATAAATATATATATGTGACCGTGTCTCGTGCAACAAACAGAGGAATAAAGAAGCAAGTCCGTTTTGTACAAATGCTTTTAATGTGATCCAAACTTTAAAATTGCATTAAAATAGAAACAATACAAAGTCCTTGAACTTTGAAAGCAATGAAATTTGGTAGCCTATAGGGCCTAAGTCAGTTTAAAGGCCCCATGACATGCTGCTTTTTGGATGCTTTTATATAGGCCTAAGTGGTCCATAGTACTGTATCTGAAGTCTCTTTCCCGAAATTCAGCCTTGGTGCAGAATTTCAGCCACTATGAGCCAGACCCACAATGAGCTTTCCTTAGGACGTGCCATTTCTGTGTCTATAGCTTTAAAGCGAGGCGGGGCAAGGTGGAGGGTGGGTGTGTGGCCTTAACCAGCTTGTGGCCACGATACCATGCGCTAATGTTGACAGTGGATGTATCGCAATGGCTCATAGATACGCAGTCGTTCAAACTTTTCAGTTTGACCCAGAATCTGATCTGGATGGAGAAGCACCGAATGAAGTTGCAACTCAGCGGCTACAGCAGGACATCTCCGAATGGTTAAATATTTAAAATATTGTTTCTGGATATGTGTACTTTAGTTTGTTTGTTTATGTATGCTGTTACAGTTATGTAGCTAATGCTAGCCTACGTTGTTGGCTTTTCATGTTGCTCTGATTTGCTTGGCTCGTTTGCAAGCCATGATGTCTCTCGAGGAAAAAAAAATATTGTGCTCTCCTCTCACGGTATTAGCTCATTTTCTCATGGGCGGGCAAAGCAGAGAAAGGGGAGGTAACCTTTCCCCGTATGACGACACATAGGGAAGTTTCCAGATTGGGCCATCTGAGCTTTCATTTTCTCAAAGGCAAAGCAGGACACCCAGGGCTCGGTTTACACCTATCGCCTTTTCTAGCCACTGGGGGACCATAGGCAGGCTAGGAGAACTCATGTTAATGTTAAAAAACCTCATAAAGTGAAATTTTCATGCCATGGGACCTTTTAATACAATTATTTCATCATGTATCGGGCTCTGCGCTTTGAGAGGGATTTGAGACAAGCAGGGCAGAGTCTCTCATAAATCTCAATGTTTTTTCCTAATATTCCAATATTGTCACCATTTGAAAATTGTCAAAGCAAACTGTATCTTCCGTACAATATGCTGTTATGCAGAGAAAAGCGAAACTGAATGAATGTGTGTGTGTGTAATAAATATATATATATATATAAATACATATATAAATACATATATAAATACAGCTCATAAATGTTTAAGCACAGATTCGCCTCAGAAAAACAACTGCAGCTCTGTAATTGGCCGAAATGCTCCGTTTGACTTTTCTGAGACCATCTACTCTTCCCTGCGGATGGCCTCTGACCTACTTTCTGTACTATCTGAATTTCTGCGCTTTGAATTTACAATATTGAATTTGATGTTCTGAATTTCTTCTTCATCTTGAAAACTTGAAGCTGTATTTTTAAAAACTGGATATTTGCAGTCTAAAATTTCAGAACGAAAAATCTGCTGTTTGAAAATACATGTCTATAAAATTCTGCCATGAAAATATTTCAGTTTAATTTCAAATGTTTAATATTTAAGTTTTAAAAAATCAAATTCAAAACTATGTAAAATGCCTCAGAATATTCAATTTTATTAAATTACACTTGTCTATAATTCAAATTTACACAATTCAAATTCAAATAGTATTGTCATAATCCTAGCTCCATACGAACCAACCCTGACATCACACGCTGTGGTATTGCAAGATGGCAGTGCCCTTGCTCCAAAAGCTATAATAAAACATCCCTTCAAAATGGTTACATTAAACATGTTTGTTATATATATTTTTTATTATTATTAAAGTGAAAGTCATTGGTTCTATCTAGTCTTTGCATGTGTTCATAATTTCTTTGTATGACAGTATGGCCAAAAATTATGTGTGCCCAGTTTGGCATGTTTCATTGCGTTATCGCAAATAAAACAATCGACTCCAACCACAACTACGCAGCATGCTTACAAAATCTCTAATAATATTTGAACAAAGTGTGAAGATGTAAATTTTCCGAGGCCAGAGTTTTGGCTACTGCTGTAGTAAACTGTTAAAGTTTGGTGTGTTTTTGTAATTTCTGTATTCAAATATTTTATTCAACAAACTTTGTATACCATTTCAGTTACAGTAAAATATACTACATTTATAAAATGTTTTGACAGAAATATTGATCACATTTAGAGAACATTTTCATCACATGCAAAAGCTATGACTAAAGCAAAATGATAAAGAATGAACACAGGAGACATTTTTTACATTAAACAAGCACTTAAAACACCTATGCATCATTTAAATGTTTATTGTAGATCCAGTGTGATTGATTAAACCATTTTCTTCACATGTTCACAAATGCTTTTGTGTTTCTTCTGGGCATGCGGTGTTTGCTTGGGAACAGGAATCCAGGCATGACAAAGAGAAATCAGAAAAGAAGAGAGACAGCACCGGCGCTAAAGAAGAGAAGAAACAATATCCTTTGATGCCTTGAGCACAAACAGCAGTGTGTACCTGTAGAGATGTTCTGTGGGCCGCTGCACTGATGAGCCAATCAACACGCTGTGTTTTTCCTTAACATTCACTACCCATAAATCATCAGAAAAGCACAGATAATGTATGCTGACACTCAAGGTGAGTGTTCAGTGTTAATGTGGAGGAAGTGCTTTAAGAGCATTTGAGGACACGTTCCTTTTTATTACCAATTTCTTATCAAGAGTTGAGAAATGGGTCAGTGAATATGAAAAAGAGCATTTATTGATTTGTAATGTGCTTTTCAATAATGCAGAGGTTTTTCTGGACCTGACGTTCCTCTCCAGCGGTATTCCCTGCTGTGGGCTGCAGAATTCATCATCGCCAGCTTTCTCAACCATGTCAACGTCTTAATTTGCTTCTCCTATCACCGTCTGGAAAGAGGATTCCGTCGCACACTTAGGAATTTTGCCTGCATCCAAACTTCTGTTGTTTTGCCTAGAAACGTTGTAGCTCGTATTTTAATCTGCCATTTTTATTGTGATAATTTCAGTACTTCACTGAAAGTTTGTTTCCTTTAAATATTTAGCACAATGTGCTGCTTGCATCACAAACAGATTCAGGTTGAATTGGTGTCACTTTCAAATGCTTGCATTTTTATGATCTTGCTCTATTACCTTCCTTTTCCTTGGGTTTTCTTTTGTTTTTGCCCCTTCTTTCTTTTTAAGTAAAGAAAACTCTGGTTTCCAGAATACTACCTTCTTCTTTTCTTTTTTTTTTTTTCCTTTTTAATTCACATGTGATATTTAGACTAGGTGTTTGAAGCAGTACAAATGCTCTATTTGTATATTATGTATACAGAAATAAAATGGTTCAGTGTAATAAGACATTTCCTGTTACTTTCATTTCAAATGTATGCCTCCCTGGTTTTCTTTGTGTGTTCAATCACGTTTTTAAAAGATTTGTATAAAGAATGGCAAGCTGGAGTTCTCCGTAAATAAGTGGACTAAAAAGGAAACGATTCATGATTTTCCAAATTACTTAATGGAGTTTTTATCTGGCAAAATCTACAAAGTGTATGCTTTTTCTAAATAAAATAGTTTTCTTAGTGTATCACGTGTCTGGTTTGTTTTTTGTTTTTTTGTTTGTTTGTTTTTTGGATACTTTGGGATTTTGCAAAACCATGTAACTATTTATTGCATCAGTTTGGTTGAGGGCTGGGTAAAAATATTGATTTTCGATTAATCGATTCTAACTTTTACGAGCCGATATCAATCCTAAGAATCTATTAGTCTGTCTGTTTTCAGTTGATGAATGAATGGAGCACTGTAGTGCGCCGCTGCCTCCCATCCAATAAATCGAAATAAGCTTTGTGCTTTTGTTACTTTTAATATAAAGCAAAGTTACAGATTTCAAATTTTGTCCATTTTATTACGAAATTCAAAAAAAAGTTTTGTCGCTGTTTAATGTGGTGTGATAGATCAGCGTGCCTCAGTTCAAGAGAAGCAGTGGTGCAAAGCGCACGTGAACTGATCATCTCCTTTAATTTGGTTGCTTTAAATGCTTTAATACCAGTTACAGAGCAAAATGAATGAACATCTGAAGGTATGTTAAAAGATAAGAGTACAACTGTTACAACAACGTACCATGTCATATAATGGCTCGATCTGTGGAAAGTTAAAAATTAGTAGAAATTAGAAAAGAAAAAAACAGCTTGATTTTTCGTTCAGGGGTGGAAAAATTAATAAACAGCTTGAATACGTAGGCAGGAATTAAACGCCCCTTTCTGCTGATTGGTCAGCCGAAGATCAAACCATGATGTCATCAGTTCTTCCTCAGTTCCGCAAAGCTGCTGCAGTTTTACAGATTTTTTTACGCGTTTATTGCAAATACATTTCATCTTTTTCTCATCAGCAACAACACTAACGAATGGCTCGACACAACCCGTGTTGGGCCACAGCCTAGTCAAGGCATTCTTCTGTGTAGATACACTTTGCATCAGCTGGGTATGGCAGGGTATGACTGCCTACTCTGGTCAGCCATTAAGTTAAAAATAAATAGATATAAATTAAATATAATTAGTTGTAAATTAGCCTAATTATTTTTACACTAAGGAAAGAATAATGCATTGACTTGGGTAGGCTATATAAGCTATATAGGCTATATATATAATGAGACAGATCAGACACAATTATTTGTCATATTTAACAAATAATCTTTAAAACTCACTCTGAGGTCTGTGGGACCCTCCCCCACAGACCAACCTGTGCAAGGGCCTCAGTTACCATGAACACCATCAGATAAGGCTTAGTTTATTCCCCCGAAGTATGTGGCCATGTGGAAAAGCAGAGGTAAAGAGACCCATAGCCCTCAAAACAGACTTTTCTGCATTCATTTATAGATGAACTGATCTATACATAAAAATGCATCCCAGGACATTGTGTTTATAATTATGACTGTTTTGTGTAGTCTCTTTTAGATAGGTATTTTTCTATTATGCATATTTTATGATAAGAACCAATGGTTAACGTATGCTCACTTACACCAAATTTGGAGTCTACGAGTTTGTATTTTGAAGATTTAGATGGTCCTGTATATGATATATTGATACTTGTGCAACATAGCAGGATTACAAGAATCTTTAAATGTTTTCTTTTTAAAGTTTATTTGAAGAAACTAAGTTTTTAATATGCAGATGCTCTGCTAGAAACACAAAGACTTGTAAAAGCCCCCATAGAGGAGCTTTGCCGCTTGGGAATCCTACCCATCTCATTGGTCAGGTCAACCCTCAGGGGTGTGACTTCTCCCGAACCTTAAAAGCAAGCACACAATGCTCCTTCCTCTCTCTCTCTTGCCTACTCTGAGGACACTGCAGCTGCGGGGTACTGCCTGTGGGCCTGCAAGGCCTGTTGTTTCATATTTCTCCACCCATGAAGAAGATATTGATTACAACTTCGGACCGAACCATCAAGGATTTCTCCTCAGCTTGCAGATCCGATGCTTCTCAACAGCATTTTGCAAGTATTGTACATTTGAACCCTAAACAGCGATTTAGTATTAATTTGTGAACCCCCTTTGTTAGCAAAGATGCTTTATTACTGAGAAAATTGATGGTCCTTCCAGCTTGTTTAATTGACTTTTCTCATAGCTCCATCCCCCTGTTATGATATGGTTCCAATTCGTTTACACTCTGTCATTTCCTACGCATGCATGGATTGTATGTATGTGTTTGTTAGTTTATGTGTTAGTGATAGTTAATAAAACTTGTGCACAATACATATTTGGTTCTGACTCCCTGTCTGCAATAAATTGTCTCTTAAATGATCTAGATCTCATTACCAGCTCTAAGCACTGTAAATGCTAAGAAAGATTTTTTCTGTGGCCATGAAAAATACCATTCTCTTTATGTAATAATCAATATTGTATGTTCAATCAAACTATGTTCACAGTATGAACTGACTGATTAAGTGTAATGTTAACATAGCTACATCATGTTAATCTGAGTAACTGTTTCAAATATTCATAATCATAATGAATATTCATGAGTTATGAATAATTATTCATATTTCCCCTTTGAGCTGATTTGCAGCATAGGCCTATTAACGTTCACACAAGAACTGTCATTCTGACTATCTGACATCCAAAGAACATCAGATATATTAAAATGCATCCCCCGTACGTAACAAAAAGTCAAACAAACAACAAATCTTATCCCTGACTACCTTATTAACCCAAAACAGGAGAAAAACAAGGGTTAGTGAAAAACAAAAGTGGCACCCACCTCCCTACTGCATCTACAGGCAACAATAATGGGGTTGTTACAAGGTTTTTGGTAACACTTTATAATAACGTTCAGTTATAAGTCACTTATAAATTATTAGTTAATGAACTAATCATTTACAAAATCATAAATTATTAATAAGTGATATACTAACATTTTATGAATGTTTTATTAATTCAATTATAAGTCATTTAAAAATTATTAGTTAATGATGAATAATTTACAAAACATGACTATACATTCATAAATGGTTAATAATTGGTATGCTAACGATTTACAAATGTAAGTTATCTTAAAATGTGTAAAGCATGAAATAAACATTTATTAGTAGATGTTTGATAAGTTATTAGTTGATACATTATTTATCACTTATAAATCATTTAAGTATTTATGTCAAAATTGATTTAATATCATTATTTCATTATAATATCAATTTGTAATTATACCATTTATTTACCATATGCATAGGTTCTGGTATACCTTTTGACACAGAATATAAAAATCTTTACGAATCCCTTATATGATATTTAAATTATAATTTTTTTTTATGCAAATATATTTTACTATTATATAGATATCTTTGAGCCCCTAACTCATCCCTTATACCAAAACATGACCACTTTTTAGCCACCTCACAAAAATAAAAAAGCAATATAGATATATTTACAGTGACTGTTATCTTTGTTGATATACTATTGTATGAAAAGAATAATTTTAAGCTCCCTACTCCACTCTAATCTTAAGCATAACCATTTTGACAATATACAAAGTGTAATAGGCAGATAAATGTAATCACAATAATTTATTTAAAGCATTACTAAAAGCAGTATGAAGAACAGACAAAACGACGCGTGTGCTACATTATCAGCGATCTTACAGCAAAACATAATTTTGTGTTACACAATGAAATTAAAGTGTTTAATCGCTGCAAACATTGCCCTGATCTGCATTTCCATCCTCCAAAGCGTGACGCTTTGCGCTGCATCTTAACTCAACAGAGCAACTCAAATCTGGCATGTCCAAACAGTCTGTGGTGGTCGCAAATCACAGTGACAGCCAATAAGGAGCGAGGTTTGACGTCACTGCCGCAAACCTGTGTCATAGTGTTTGAAGCGTCAATTTTGAAAGTTTAAATGGATGAGAAGGCGAATATGTATGATTATTAATGTTTAATGATTATATTACGGAATACAAATCTTTTCCTCACATGGTGGTATCATACGACTTCTGAAGACTTGGAATAAAATGTACAAAATAATGGACTACATTTTATGATCATTTTGGACTATGTTTAATGATCAGTTTATGGTGCGTTTTCATGTTATGGTGAGGAGCTGTCTCATGAAAAACTAAATAAAAATGAAATGATTAAGTGCTGATTAAACGGTAGCAGAGTGTTATTTTTATTTTATTTATTTTTTTATTTTTTTATAGTTCCGGCTTGGTTAAAGTGATGGAACGAGATGGATCATGTAACAGGAAGATCTGCAAATGAGATGTAACACATTTACAAGTGATAGATAGTAAGTTTACACTTTAGATTAGGGGATGCAGAAAGCTTTGTAAATTACTTGTATACACATACAAATTATTTGAAACAGGTAAGAAAGGTCTACAAATGATATATAACACATTTACAAGTAATGAATAGTTTACACTTTAGATTAGGGGATGCAGAAAACTTTGTAAATGATTTATTCATGCATTTACACATCATCTATAACAGTTGTTGAACACTTTGTAGTGTGTACTGCAGTGTAAGTGCTGACTGGTGAGGGTCTTCTGTGACACACGGTTGAGAGGTTCACTTTATCACACTCCACACAGAACACAAGTCTGTGCTGATGAGTGAAAGGATTTAACACAACCCACTGAAATCACCTGACTGTAAGTCATTTATAAATGTTTATCCACTTCAAAACAAATAAATTACTCTTCTTAAAAATAGTGCTTTAGTGCTTTTCTGGTTGTGCTTACTGGACAATTGGTCTACTCCAGAGGCATCTTCCTGCAGTAGAACTGCTCCTCTACCCCAGTTGCATTGGTATCTATTTTCAGTTTAAAAGACAGGGCGAAGTTTGGGGCAGCAAGCACAGGCATCACACATAATGTCCTTTGCAGCAGCAAAAGCATCAGCACACTCCGCACTCCATATAAACTTCTTAGAGGGACTCAGGAGGTTAGTTAATGCAGAGACTACAGTGGTGAAATTCTCACAAAATCCTCTGTAGTAGCCCACCATTCCCAAAAATCATTGCAACTCTCATTTATTCAAGGGAACTGGAAACTTTAGCTTCCACTGGGCAAACGTGACCATGACCAACTTTCTTACCTGAGTAAGTCACATTGGCTTTTGCAAAGTCACATTTCGCCAGGTTCAAAGTCAACGAAGCTGTGTCATTAAACGCTTGTTTTTTGGGTTGACAGCTTATAAAAACTTTAGCTTGTTTACTGTACACCCTGTCACATAGCAGCTTTTAGACATTCTGCTTTTTGTTATAAGTCAGAAATGACAAGGAGGCAGATTCACCCAATACAAAGTCAATGGAGAGGGTTGGATTGTTGGATTGTTTTTCTACCTCAACGAAAAACGATTGAATGAATGATACACAGATTCTTAAAATATGTGAGTGCTATTGTCTCAAGATGCACACCAGTAATGTTGTTTTCTAAGGCATGTTTATAAAAGATAGTTCAATGTCCTAATTGAACTAAGGCCTAATCCTGACTTAATCTAAGCCCTGTCTAAAACCAGGCACAAATGTCCTTCAGTATTTAATGCGTTTGAATAAATCTGCCAAGTTTTTATGACAGCCACCATTTAAATGTTTATATTTAAAGGTGCCCTAGAACACTATTTCACAAGATGTAATATAGGTCTAAGGTGTCCCCAGAATGTAAAGTTTCAGCTCAAAATACCCCATAGATTTTTTATTATACCATGTTTTAACTGCCTATTTTGGGGTGGGATTAAAAATGCTCTGATTTAGGGTGTGTACACCTTTAAATGCCCCCAAGATCATGTAAGTATGGCATATTGTGGATGTTGTTACATTTGATTCTGAATGACTTTGATAATGCTAAAGCTACACTGTTGGAGAGATTTATGAAGAATGCAGATGCGTTTATGAATTATACAGACTACAAGCGTTTTCGGGTTAAAAATGAAAATAACGACATGGCTCAGGTCTCCGTGCAAAACAGTAAGAAACATGTTGAAACATAAATGTGGTAACTTTAACCACATTTAACAGTACATTAGCAATGTGCTAACGAAACATTTAGAAAGACAATTTACAAATATCACTAAATATATCATGATATCATGTATCATGAACAGTTATTATCGATCCATCTGCCATTCTTGCTATTGTGATTGCTTGCATGCTTCACAATACCTGCATAACTTCTGATGATTCGTCTGAGCAGCTCCAGACGCTAATACTGGCTTGTCTAATGCTTAGAACATGGACTGGCATATGCAAAAGCTGGGGGCGTACATATTAATGATCCCGACTGTTGCATCACAGTCGGTGTTATGTTGGGATTCGCCTGTTTTTCCGTGGTGTTTTTCACGCACGAGATTTACATATGAAGGAGGAAACAATGGTGTTTGAGACTCACTGTATGTCAGTTTTAAATTCTAGGGCACCTTTAAAATAATAATAATAATAATAATAATTGGATTTGGAGTAGAGATATAATTATGTAATTGCAAAGTTAGTATTATAACTTTATTATTAGAAAAAAACTTCCTTGAGTGTAATTTAAGTCATGATCACCAGCTGGAGTGCCCATGAGAGCCACCAGGAGGACTTTCACCATTTCATCAAAGACTTCATTTCCCATCATCCTTTGCCCAGACTCATCTGCCATTATTGTTTTCAGCTGTGTCTCATTTGTGTCATTACCCTCAGCAATGTTGCCAATTTAGCGGTTTTGTCAGATTTAGTGACTTCCCCGCCCCTTTTGAGACTTTTTTCAAAAGTTTAGGGACAAATCTAGCAACTTCTTGGACAATCTAGATTCTTATTTTGCCTACTGATCTATATTCATATTTATATAGATCAATGAATTTGCCATTATGATGTCATCTAGTGACATTTAGCTACATTTAATAGAAAGCAGTTGGCAACACTGAACATCAGTAGTTCTGGCTATAAAAGCCTGGTCTTCACAGTCACTCATCACTAGATCTTGTTTGTCTGTTAGACTGCACTTCAGAGCTTTTGTATTCTTGTTTTCCTGTGTCTTGGTTTCTGGTTTATTTCTCTGGATTTTCTGTTTCGCCTGTGATTTGGATTTCATCGTTGTTTGGACTGGTCACTACTGTGAATGACCTTTGCCTGTTTTTTTGTGTGTTTTTTTTTACTCTGTCTATGGATTACCTTTCAATAAATGCTGCACTTTTGTACAGTAATTTCTTCTGATGTATTTGGTAACACTTAATAATAGTAATTACTAGTGGGTTACCATGATCTTCACTACTAAAAAAATAGTAATAATGCATTACTTATTTGTTCCTGTGTAGTTATTCATTAATGAAGGATCAGTATTCTAAAGTGTTACCAAATTCCCTAATACAGGCTGATAAAAAATGAACAACTACTGAGTCGCAACTACCACCATTTTCCCTCATATTAAAAAAAAAAAAAAAAAATTTTAATGGGAGTGCAGCACTCATGTGTTTACATATCCTCACATTATGACTGATAGTTTTAGACGCATTAATGGATTCCAGAATTTATAACTCTCCTGTGACCTTTACCAAATCGTCCCCTTGGAATTATAAGGTTCTTTCTGCATTCTGAGCAGTTTTGAGATATTGAGCTTCAAAGTTTTTGCATTCCATTTGACTTTGTAGACAGAACCTTTTCTGTTTTCTAAATAAAAAGTCCCAAAATGTACACAACTTTAAAAAAAACTTAAATCACATAATGTAAATCATGTCACAGAATAAGAATATGTGAATAATTCAATTTTGACAAAAATGTCAGATAGAATCTTATAATTCCAAGGGGACGAATGTGGGGTGGATTTACAATTCCTATTCTTATATTATATAATAAATTGGAAATCATAGTTTTCTTAAAGGTTCACCGAACATGAATGACACACAAGAACAAACCTCTTCTGGAAGCTCAAACATGCTGCTTAACACATGAGAATGAACCTCATTAGTTACGCAGCACGTTGGAGCTTCCGAAGAGGTTTGTTCTCGTGTGTCATTCATGTTCGGTTGAGCTTCTGTTTATGTTCGCTGATAAAGGTTTTTATGTGAGTAAAAGCCCAAATTGAATCTGTTCATCATAAAAAGCGATCAAGTCTCTTCAGAAAATTTAGACTAAACCACTCAATTCATATGGATTCGTTTTCTGATTTCTTTATGAACTTTTTGAAGCATCAAAGATCAAGTTGCAAAGGTAGTCTATGGAGGGACAGAATGCTGTCAGATTTAATAAAAAAAGATCTGTTCTGAAGATGAACGATTATCATATGAACAATTATCATACAACACTATACATGTTTGGTATCACTGGAAATGTCTCAGTGCAACTGATACAATGGTTCCATCCCCACAGAAGTAAACCAAAAGGTAATAAAGGTTTTTAGAGTTTAGAGATACCTTGCTTATTGTGGTAGGTGTGTCCTCTCCCAGGGTCTTTCATGCAAATTAATACCTTCTGTCCCCAAAAGGTGTAAACTACCCAGGTCTGGGACTTTGATTAATGCAAATTCCTATTGTGAGTTCTTGTCCCACTTTGGGGATATTTTGTCTTGGTCTAAATATTTAAAGAATTGTTGCAAAGGGCTCAGGGTGATTCTGTAGTCAGATCAGCCCATAATGCTGAGTGTCTGGAAGGAAAATATGAATTTTCCAGATGTCAGGTATGCATCATCTTTTACTCTTATTTTTGAGCATCTGCTGTTTTGTATTGATAATCTCTGAATTGATTATGTAATTGGCATGATATACTGTATATTCTTTGGTTTTTCTCATTGTGATGAATGATTAAGGGAATTTGGCCTTTGTGTTTACACATATTTGTACTCTTGTGGAACAGGAAGTCATGGCTGGACAATTTCATGCTCCTAGTCACCCTGGTGTGCTAAAAAAATGTAAATATGAATGGGAATATACTTCAGAGATATTTTACTCATAAGAATTTCTAGGGATGCCAATAATTGTGGCCAACATTTATTGGAGAAAAATATTTATTTCATAATAGCTTTTCCCCCCATTTTCAATTGTTTTACTTAAATGAAAGGTTACATTTTTTTTTTTTTTTTTTTTTTTAATGAAAGATCAAAAGGATAAACAATGCAGATTTATTAACAAACCATTCAACCGTTTGTTCACTGTAGAATTCATTTTCAGTTAATTGCAGAAAAATATTGTAAAATATATTCTATAGTTTAAAGGTAGGGTAGGCAATGTTTTTCATAAACACTTTGTTATACTGGTTGAAACCAGAGGTGGAAGTAACGAATTACAACTACTCACGTTACTGTAATTAAGCAGTTTTTTCGGGTTTTTGTACTTTTTTGAGTACATTTTTAAATACTTGTACTTCAGTACAAATTAAGCTAAGTAATCTACATCGCTACTTGTAAAATCACATTCCATTACTGAGTACCTACAATTTGAACTAATATTGAAACCTCTGACCGGCATATCGGTAGCCAAAAATGTTATCCGATCGTAAACGGACCAATGAAAACCCTGATATTTTATCAGCGGCGCGTTCTCATTCTCTCATCTCCCCGACAGCGAGTTTGACACGCACCCGCCTCCTCCTGCTGTCACTCTGAGTCGTTTCAGTTACAGCGCAGGATTGCAGGTATTGCGCATAATTTTATTCATACCCGCAGGTTTCAATGGCGTATTACAAATGTCGAGAGCGCATTATTGTAACGCGAGAGCACATTAACGTAATGGCAGAAAACGACGCGAGCTCTCAAATATATAAGTGAACTGCCTCTCCTCTCACTCAGATGAGTATGCGCTCTGTGTAGTGTGCAATCGAGAATCTCTCCGTGCTCTTAAATTAAACGTTGTCAGAAGTTATCAAACAATCAGAATAGACTTCCATGCCTGGCCGATGAAAATGCTACAGGAAATCTTATTGGCTAGAAGTGAAATGCACCAGAAAGTCTTTCAACAAAGGTGGATCTTTAATTTCTTTACAATGTAAATGTATGTTTCAAAATGGGGCATTTGTATGATTTGTACATATAAATAACCCAGTCTGTCTAACTGCATCACTACATTGTACAGACATTACAGGTCGATTAAATCATTCTGATGTTCTTTTTATGTAAATAAACAACATATTATATGGCTCTTAAAAGGTTAGTTCACCCAAAAATGAAAATTCTGTCATTAATTACTGACCCTCATGTCATTCCAAACCCGTAAGACCTTTATTCATCTTCAGAACACAAATGAAGATATTTTTGATGAAATCCAAGAGCTTTCTGACCCCAGACTGCAACGTAATTGCAACTTTTGCAGTCCCAGAAAGGTAGTAAAGACATTGTTAAAATAGCCCATGTGACTACAGTGGTTCAACCTTAATGTTATAAAGCAACTAGAATACTTTTTGTGTGCAAAAAACAAAAATAACGACTTTATTCAACAATTTCCTCTCTTCCGTGTCACTCTCTGACACTGTTCATGTGAGCACCACATCATGTGATAAATGTTAGTATTGATTTCATAATTGTTTTAGTATATAGTCAATTGTTTTGTTTCATTTATATGAATGTGAATTATTTACAAATTTCAATATTGTTTATTCATCTGTTCTAGCTCTTACGGTGTTGTGACAGTGTTGTGAAGTTAATAAGGAGAATAAACAAACAGTACAACATCAGTGCAGGAGCTAAATCCTTTATTATTCCAGCCGGGCTGCCACAACCCAGTCACAGTAAGACGCCTGCTTTGCTCCTGAATGAATTATCCATTTGAATAAATCGATAGAATGAATGATTCAGTGACAAAGACAGTGACTTGCCGCCCCCTACTGCCGGTTTTAGTTTCATTTTTAAAGTATTATTTCAGTTAATGTTTAAATCATTTAATATTTCTTCAAAACTTCAAAATATTAAAAAATTTCTATTTAAAACATTAATCTCATAAAATAGTTTTCATGAATTTTTCACAAGTGCTCCTAAAAAGAAATGTAAGCGTAGAGCCCTGATTTCTATTGCAACACTATCAACATCAAATGAATCTGCAGCAGTCAGGTGGTACAAGTCAGAGCTCTTTAAGTTAAACTTGTTTATGTTCATTATTATTGTAATATTATGAGGTAATTTAAGGCCGTGTCCCATGACGCTTTGCAAACTCTGCTCTGCCTGTGCTCATGTGTTCTGGAGGAGGTGTGGTTTTAGAGAGCGCTCTGAAGGGAGGGTGGGGCCTAATGCTTTCAAAGCTAGTTTGCTATAAAGTGGTGCAGGGATAAAGTATTTTTGTTGGCCAAAACCCAGAAACGAGTTTGCATTTTAGTGCTTCCAGTTCCATTGTCCCAAGGTCAATATTTTTATTTATTTATTTATTTTATGGGTTTTTTTTTTTTGGTTAAATGCCTGAAATAAAGTCTGTGGTGAACACAAGCTCAAGATATTTTCATGTTTTATTCTAAGACATAAAATACATCAGTAATACCCTCTTGTGATTTTTTTTTTTTTTTTTTGCTTTTGTGTCTTGAAAAAGGCTAAATGGGACTACAGAGGTCATTGGGGACATTAAACATCATCAGCTGAACAGGTAAACTCAAATACGCACTAGTCGCTTTCACAGATTCGTAGAGCAGCACGAATAATTGTTAAAAGATTGCAATCTCGATTCAAACACCGACACAATCTTATTCCAAAATGACAATAATTCAGCTATGACTATGAAACCTTTGACAAGTACGATCTCAGCAAACATTCAGATCTGTGTTGATGCTGCCGCTGATCCAGAGAGAGCAGTTGTCATGTATGAAACAGCTAAACAAACAGTCTTTTCAACCATACAGTATGATTATTTCTCTGTCACAATAATTCAAATTATCACAGAAGTACTGGGATAAAAGTTTATAGTTTGGATATAAACACTTATGTCTACAGTAGTAATCAAAACAGAGTAAATGACCATCTGAAAGTAACTTGATGCTTCAAATTAAGATTGTATCAATTACATTGTTACACCAGCAGGTGGTGACAAGTGACTGTTAAAAAATGCATTTGTCATTGAATCATTCATTCAACAGATTTATTCAAAAACACTGATTTATCCAGTAATGAAACAAATTAAGTATTTATGAGTGAGTCATTGAATGTTTACTGAATGTTTTAAAAAAAAGTCATTCAAATGAATTAAACTATTACCTCAAACTTTAAGGGAAAATGTTAATGTGACCATGGTGTAGGTCGTTTTTACTTCTGCCGATTGGATTTAGGCTTTGAAAAAACGTTGTGTTCATTTGTAAAGATTATCATAATGAACAAAACGTGTGAGAATCATAAGCTTTTGTTAGTCACAGAGCTTACTCTCTGCAATAATCCAAAAGCCATTGAAAAAATCCTATGTGGTTTTTGTCGAGGGAACCAGTGTGATGCTACAAAAATTCGCCATCACTGTAGCGCTCTATAGCTAGCCTCTCTGAAATTACCTACCCTACCTTTAATACCCAAAATATAATATTTTGCTTGCGTGCAACAGAATATTCCATACATTTACTTTATGAGGGATAAAGTCAATCTTACAACATTTTCTCAGTTTGTACACATGGTGCTGACTCCATTTATTTATTATAACGAACACGTTTTTTTTAAAAATGGAAAAAAAAAAATAATAATAATAATAATTTATTAGTGTGAAAACTTTAGTATTGATGGAGAATACCATTCATGAGGACCACAGACTCATTGTGAGCAAGGAAAAAAAAGCCCCCACACATTCTTCTATACATTTTTTTTTTTTTTTTTTTGTCTTTATTTACAAAATGTATTAAAATTCTTTGTACAAGGCCTCACTATCAGGGCTCGGGAAAGGACACCCACGCATGCATGTCTTACATCAGCCTGCCGCCTGCTCATGTACTCTGGGCTGAAGTGCAGTTTTACAGTTAGGAGCAGGTCAAAATATGAATGCTGAAACCGACTTTCTACCGACCCTCTAGAATCTAATGGAAGTCGCAGGGCTTTACTTGGCAATCACAAGTTTTCGCATGCAGATAGAAAATTTGGGAATTCAGTCACTCATTTGTGAATCCTTCACTAGAAATGTACAGTTCTTTTAGATTTGTTTTCCACGTTGTAGTCTTTTAAAAGCTTTTCATTATAAAACTATCTGTCCATGGTCACAGGATCAGCAATATCCTCCAGCCCCATGGAGTCACAGTTTGTTTTCCTTCTCTCCAACACAAAAATGTCACAGCAAAATGTAAATGTGCTAAGCTTCCCGTTAGCTCCGTTTATAAATCTATTGTAAATGTTATTAATCCTAGTCTTGTTTTCTAAATAATTCACCAAACACTAATAATGCTCATCAAATAAAACTAAATCTCAAAGCTTGATTTCATGTGCGAATTATATTCGGAAAACCGTGAGGTAATCAAATACTACATCGTAAAAGCCATGTCCTTTTTGTGGATTGCGGTTTATCTACATTAATGTGATCCATTTTATAGCTTCTGTTTCTTGTATAGTATGCTGTAATGACTACAAAATCTTGGAAGTTCATGTCAAGCGTGTGCGAATGAATGAAATCGTGAGACTCTGAGGTGGTTTTTGGTTTTTTGAAGCTCACGTGTGAGAACGCCATTATTGAAGGTCAAATGGGGTTTATAGCTTCTGAACTTCTGAGAAATATAGATCATCAGACAAAAGAAAAGCACACAATATACTGCAACATATCCGACCGACTCACAAAGATCCTGATCTTCTGATAAATTAATACACCGATTGAATGAGTGTGAAAGCAAATTTACAGTATTACAAGCTCGACCACCAGATTCCACAATGTCCAGAGAGGACGTCTCGAGTCCGATCGGCTCTTTCGGTGTGCTAAGATCGCAAGTGATGGCTTTATTTCTCGCTTTTTATTTCACAGATATGATGATGGCATTGATTGGAGTGATGCAATGTTTCTGCGATGAGTTTGCATCAGTGTGAGACTCTGAATATTCCATAAGGCACTGAAGAAATCTATTCCAATTCTCGCGGCAGTCCACGCGGCCGTGGTCTTTGATTAGCGTGCTGTGGCGTCTGCGTGGGCAGGAGAGGCTGGAGTTGATGTGTATGGAGAGAGTGGGCGAGAGGGGCGGCGACCCCTCTTGAAGATCCAGCCGTCTCTGTAAGGTGTCTTGTCGTAATCGTCACACCACGCTGCCAGGCTGTGAGTCTGCAAACACAAACACACACACAGGTTTGTTTTGCTATCAAAATGAGGACATTCCATAGACGTAATGGTTTTCATACTGTACAAACTGTACATTCTATCACCCTACACTACCCCTACTCCTAAACCTACCCATCACAGAAAACATTCTGCATTTTTACATTTTTAATAAAACATTGTTTAAAGCTATTTTAAATATGAGGACTGATGAAATGTCCTCATATTTCATGTTTAGGTTGTAATACCAGTATAATACCCATGTCATTATAAAAATGTTTGTCCTCATAAATCACAAAAATGCGCACACTCTCTCTCTTACATACACACCTCTCTCTCACACACACATACTGACACACACGTTTGTTTTTGTGAACTGTGGGGACATTCCATAGGCGTAATGGTTTTTATACTGTACAAATTGTATTTTCTATCGCCCTACACCAACCCTATGCCTAAACCTAACTATCACAGGAAACTGTGCACATTTGTACTTTCTCAAAAAAACTCATTCTGTATGATTTATAAGCCTTTTGAAAAATGAGGACATGGGGTAATGTCCTCATAAGTCACCCTCTCCTTGTAATACCTATGTCATACCCATGTCATTATACAAATTTGTGTCCTGATATGTCACAAAAACACGCACACTCTCACACACTCACACACACTTTCTTACACGCACTCTCACACACACACTAAAGACTCACTGCTCTATGAATATGCATCAGAGAGTATCACTCGCATTGTACCTTGTATTATCATCTATCCTCTGACGCTGTAAAATGTTACATTACATCCTAAAACATTTGGAAATAATGAAAAATCTATAATGTATTTCTTTAATTCATTATAACACAGGCTTCAGCAGCTGCTATGAGACTGAATCGTGTCAAGAACGCATCCTGGTCATATTTCACACCAAAATCAAAAGAAAGAACAGCTTAAGTTTTTTTTTTTTTCCCCTCATGACATTTTATGAAAATGCAGCACTCCACCCTATTCTCATTACTATAAGGTGAAAATAATTTTTAAATACAGTTCAAAAGTTTGGGGTCAGTATTAAAGAAATACTTTTATTCAGCAATGATGCATTACATTGAAAAGTGACACGTAACGACTTAGGACTGCTGCAAAAAACAAAAATGTATTTTTGTTGTTGTTGTTGTACTTTTTATTCATCAAAGGATTGAAAGGGGAAAAAATTATCATGATTTCCACAAAAAATATAAAGCTGTTTTGACCAATGACAATAAGAAGAAATGTTTATTGAGCTCCAAATCAGATTATTATAAATGTGTACTAATATTAGAGTAATGGCTCCTGAAAATTCAGCTTTAACATCACATGAATAAATTATATTTTAAAATATATTCAAATAGAAAACAGTTCTTTTGTAATAATTTTTCACAATATTGTTATAAAAAAAATGATCAAATAAATGCAGCCTTGCTAAGCAGAAGAGACTTCTTTCAAAAACATAAAAAAATAAATAAAAAAAAACCCATACATTATTTTAGTATCTGTTGGGCTGTAATATCAAAATAATGTCACAATGTAAAACATATTAGTGGCTGTAAAATACTGTATACAAATCTCTTGATTTTTGGGGTGAAATATGACCCAGTTTCTTTAAGATTCACTGATTAAGTGTATATCCTGATTTGATATTACTGACAGTCATTTCAGATGACTTCTGTCAATATTTTAGATGATAAAGATAGCTGGTCTGTTCCTCCAATCTCTGACTGTCCCAGTTTTTGTTTTTTTTCCTTTGCCAAATGATACACATGTAGAACATGGATATCTTTCACTTTTTTCTGCCAGAGTACAAATATTAACAGAATGCGTTTCCATCGCATTCCGTAGCGCAGTCTGACTGATGCAACCATCTGAAAACAAGCCAGCATTGGGGGGAAAAAAAAATCACGCTGCTGCACTTCTCAATTGATTCGATTATCTG
Source organism: Elopichthys bambusa (assembly GCA_037101425.1). NCBI lineage: Eukaryota > Metazoa > Chordata > Actinopteri > Cypriniformes > Xenocyprididae > Elopichthys > Elopichthys bambusa. The sequence continues at coordinate 8,314,808 of CM074447.1, read as the reverse complement.
GAATTAATGACATTGCGAGGACAAACACAATCTCCTGCTTTGGCACACAAGCCCATCCATCCAGCACACACACATACACACACACGCGGGCGGCGTAGAAGCATTACCGTTAGATCTTAACGCTCTCTGTTCCATACACGTTGTATCCTTCTCGGTATGTGGCAAAGTTTTGGGTGTTGGCTGGCGGGGCTGGCTTATAGTTTTGGGCGTTCTTTTCAAGTTTCAACCGTTTGGCTTCTGCACGTGACTTGTAACAGAACTCTATCAAAGCCACCATCATGGCCAGCCCTAGTCCACCAACCAGAATATAGAAGACACCAGCAACATTGCTCAGGCTCAGTGCACTTGTCTTGTCCTAAGAGAAGCGAGGGACATAGTTAGCATATCTCGCGGTGGCAATCATTTGACAACAAACACTATACAGCTCTTCACATGTTCTATCAAGCAGAACTACTGACTATAAAATACATTTCTACTGCTACCAGAGGAATCTAGATTCCAATGGAGAGATTAAGCCAAAATATCAGTCTATGATATGGCTCATCTAAAGTTCTAGCTCAATGTAATTTTAAGTCAATTAGGACCATAACTGGTGAATGTAGATATTTTCTCTAACCTGATCTTCTCATTGGCTTCTTCATGTATCTGAGGAAGCTGGTCAGTTACGTACAGGTCAGACCTCTGACTTAATAACCTTACTTTAAACAACTGCCTTTCCATTCTTTAACCTTCAAATTAATATTTTGACATATTTTCTACACCAGAGTACTGAATTTAAGAATCAGTCAAACCATTCTGCTGCAGTTTACCCCCCAAACTTGTCCATTAAAAATTTGTCCATTAGTATTACATTATTTGCCGTTTATCGAGCTGGTTTTTACTGCTACATTTTGACTATTCTGTCTGTTATAACAAATTTATTTCCATCTTCACTTTCTAAACAAAATGAGTCAACCTTTGCTCCTCTAATGAAACTTGCGCTGAAACTATTTGTCACGATGAGAAACGATGTTCATGGTTAACGCCACAGGAGGCTCAATAATTGAATAGGCCTTTTCCTTGAGTAAAAGACAAATAAGTAACAACACTAATACATCAAATTTTAAATTCGAAGTTTGGTGAGTAAGAACTGCAGCATAATGGTTATTGTGTCATTTATATCAAGTGAAAAATAAGCAAGAAAGACAATTGGTATACAAAAATTAATCTAATATGTTGATCAATTTGTACTTTTAACTAATTCCCCATTAGATTTATCATTACGGCTTTATGTGAGGGCATTCATTGGAGGAAATACTAAAAAACAAACAAACAGAGAAACAGAAAAATATGTCTTATAATTTATCTGATCATCTGAAATAATGGGGAATTGTGCAAAACTGTAGGCCACACACCCCCTTTTTTTCCTTATTTGTGGCCATGAATCATTACATCTACACATGAGTTAAATCAAGCTACTTGACTATTGACTTGTTCTTTGCATATGAACAATATGTCAAAATGCAATTTTTTGAATCAGTACAAAAGACCTGCAGCGACTGACCTTACTTCCCGAGTCCTTGGTTCCACATTCACCCTTATCGTACCACCATTTGTTTTTCAGCTTGGCTAAGATGCCTTGTTCACTGAGTTTCAATACTGCAAGGTTTACAGGAGTTCTTCACGTGGGAAATAACATAAATAACATTATATTATGTTATTTTATGTTATTCAAGTCTTAACTACTTCATACTTTACAAAGCGATAAAGCAGGGCTCCTGGCCATTATTAACACACATGTGGCAGGCATTCTGACTAGTACCTTCCATTCACCAGGGCTAATCTAGTGTGCCAGGACCTACCCGTATCGCTTTGAGTAATCGGCATACACTGTTAAGAGAAGAACGGGCAGGTTTCTGAAGAGATCGCCTGCGTGACTATAAAAGCAGAGAAGCTTCTTGGTTAATTTGATCATCTGAGAATGTAGATCTCCACTGGAACCCTCGACTGACTGACAGACCAATGAAAATTACCAGTAGTATTTTGCTCAGGCTGAGGAGAGTTGATGTTAGGACTCTGTGAACGGATTATAGGCGGAGAGTACAAAGAAACCAAACAAGCAGACACACATACAAAAGTAAACAAGACCGGACACAAATAGTGAAAGCATTTACCAAGGAAAACTTTGCGTTTACCTGTGTTCTGGAGTTAATACGGCATTAACCAAAACTGCTGCCTACTGCAGTAATACTACGTCTTCCTAATCGGTGGCTACGGGTCCTGTAAATGACATTAGCATTAGCGGCTAACAAAACAATCTACTTTTGATAAATAATTGACATAGAAGCCATTTTGGGTTGTACCCTTTAATTATATACAGATAGCGTAATGCTAGTAGATGTTTCAGATGATTAAAGTCAACATGAAATCAAAGTTTGATTCCAAATCTTTCATCAAAATGCAATAATTTGCTCTGCCTCTGAAATCACTTGTGTCCTGCTCTATGGAAGCTTTTTTCTGCCACAGAGTAACTATATATATATATATATATATATATATATATTTATATCACAGTTCTGAGAAAAGAAAAAAAAATCAGAATGGCAAATTACAAACTTAAAATAAAGTCAGAATTGTCAGAGAAAAAAGCAGCAATTACATGTTTTTTTTTTATTCCATGGTGGAAACGAGCTTCCATACTGCACAATTGATTTTGGTATACTGTATAAAATTGTTGTAAATAAATATTATTAGAGTATGTATTAAAAGAAAATAGTATTTCAGGCTTTCTACTTCAAAATGTCAAGTTTATTCGATGTACTTGCCATTTCTTTGTAATTATTTGTGAAATTTACTAGCAATTTCTGAGTGAAAATTGTTTCAGAATAAATCCTACAGCATTTTCTTTTTTTCAGTATAATGAATGCTTGCCATATCGCTTTTCCACAATATGCAATCAGTTCTTGTTGATTGAAATAAAGTCCAGACATTTCTTTTGAATATCACATTTAACTTTAAATACACGTTGAATGGGTTGCAGTTATCATTTCATGTTGACTTTAAGTGTTTTATATCCTAAATATTAGTGCTACAGAATGACTTTTTTTTTCTAAAAAGATATGTAAACTGCTATGATTACATTTTTTTAAAACTATAATAGGCTGTTAACTCTCTCTTTTTTTTTTTTTAAACTATAATAGGCTGTTAACTCTTTTTTTTAAAACTATAATAGAAAGCCATGCCATCACTCGTCTAGACATAATTAGTCGCTTAAATGTTCTTTACATTTCTCATGGCTGCTACTGATTTAGCTTTGTGGTCCTAACATTTCTTTTAGCTTGGGGAGAGACATTGATTAACAACGTAATTATCCTCAGAGCGTTTGGAGCGACTGGAGTGGGAAACCTATCAGCAGCAAGGATGGCAGCAGGCTGCCAGGGGCCGAGAAGAGAACGGGTTGTGTGACTCATGATGTCTGTTTGTTGCAGGTGGCTTAATGTGGATTTTTCTCCTGTTTTTCTCTCTTTTTGTTCTGTTTTTCCACAGCTGGCTGTGCGGCTGGGTCCAGACGTGCCACTGTAGACTCACTGCATTAGATCATTAGAGCTTCAAATCACTGCACACTGCAAAAACAGAGAGCTGGAACAAAGAAGGTGATTATGAAAGCTCACATAACCTTTCACCTTCATCCACAGGCAGGGGGCACAATGCTTTTGATCGTACTGAAAAACCTGCTCCCTAATAATTAGCAGAGACGTTATTCGAAAGACTTTAGGCCCCATTTTCAGGAAATAGAAAACTATGGAAAAGTCCCAGAAATTACAATTTAAGTCAACATGAAATCCAAACTTGCCTTATAAACTAGCCTGAATACACATTTCTGGTCTAAATGTGTGCGGTTCACCAGTGCATGTTATCTTTGATCAAAATGTAAAGACTCGCTTGCCTCAGACAAAATGGCTTTTGTTTTTGGATGATGTCACCTAGGCCATACTTGCTATGTTGGCATGTTTATGTCTTTTTCCAACACATTTTTCCCAATGAGCCTGGGTTGCCTTTTTCTTTTCTGAGTAATCCAGCCTTTCTAAAATCTTAGTATGCAATAGTCAGCGCAGTAACTTAATGTACACTTAATGCTGGTTAATGTATTAAAACATATAATAGCAATAATAGCAAATAACAACAGCCCTACATAGTGGTTTTCTTTTTGAACTATCAATAATCACCAAATTTCACTCAGAAATGTCACATACGAAAGTGGCGAATGCCATTTCATGTTGACTTTAAATCAAATAAAAAAATCTTCCCAACATCCCCAAAACTGAGATTAGGCAACCTATTCAAGCACTAAAATTTGTTATATTTTAAGTGGTGAAAAGCTAGCATTTACGATCCTAAATGTTATGCAAATGTACACCGAACTATTTTGGTAGATTGCAAGAAATTTCACTTAAATTGAAATGCTTTTAGTGGTTACATAAATCCTTTTTACATGCCGAGAAAATTTCTGCTCAATATTGCATTTATTATACAAACGACATCCGTGCTCCACTTCAGCAAAATTTTAGGTCCTGAAAATGAGGCTTTTAACGTTGTACACTTTCATGGAGAGTCTGGGACACGCATGAAAAAGCACTGTTAGCCCTCATCATGTGTGTCCCCATTTTTACTATTATTCCCAAAACAAACAACAAGAACAGTTCCATATAAAATTGCCCTTCTGTATGATGTGAAATGAACTGGAAAGTCTAAGGGTAGCACATCAGTTAATCTTCACCTCCATATGAGTACAAAATAAGAGCCAAACACATTTACCCTGCTGTGTGGGTTAACATTGCCTTCATGAAGGAAGGAAAAACAGCCAGGATCAAATGAAGGAATGGATTTCTGATCCTGTGTTCAGATTGGTGTGGAGATGGGAATTCTCTTGTATGTGTGCTATTCTTAGCCCCTCAAGCCTCAGATCACATTGTTTGTGTCAGTGTTTTCTCTTACCAGCCTTGATAAGACTAAACCTACAGTCTTTTAGTTTCTGTCAGACATTAAAGCTGAAGTGTGCTGAAGTTTACATAACCATTAAGTACATACATATCCATTGGTAGGTTGATTCTACTAAGTGTAAACACACTGCTGGTTTTGGAAAGGGACTTTACACACTTCCACTTTAACATCTGGCATAAATTGGTGATAGGTAGCATTGTTATTCTACCCGAGTTATAATAGACTAACCTTAGCCATAAAGGAAAACTAACTAACAAGACTAGGTTATCCTCCATTGACAGCTGCCTAGCAGAAGCAAAGCGAGAAGGCAATCTAAAAGCTCTCTTTACTGTCTGCTAGGCGGATGTTTTGCCTGATTCCTAAAACACGAACAGTTCACCAGTCTCAGCGCTAATATGGCTAATGAGCTAGCGCAGCTCCAGCTGCTAATCGAACAACACTGACAGCATCGCTAACATCTGTGGGTAAACGCTAGTGTGTTAAAAAAAAAAACAAGATTACTTCTCCTCAGTAGGACAAAATCATACTGGTCATTTTCTCTCCTCCGTTAGCCAAGTCAGGGTTCTGGTTTTGCTCTCAGATGGCACATTAATGTGGGGTCACTGAAAGAATGCGTTTTTCTTTGGATTTGGTTTGGCTCAGTTCAGGAATAACAGGCTTGCCGATTACTCTGCACTATGGTACCCGATTTCGGTGACATTGAGGCTGACCTTGGAGTCACCTCCCCCGCTGCCGCACTCTCCCTTGTCGTACCACCATTTGTTTTTCAATTTGTCCAACAGGCCTTGCTCATTCAGTTTTAAAACTGCCAGGTTAACAGCATTTCTTGAAACAATAAAACATAACTTGTAAGAAAATGCACAGGTCTGTGAGCAATCTACTGCATTAGCATAGTAGTAGTAATATGGTAACGTTACTGAATACGGTGAGCTACTACTACTGAGAGTCAATTATAGCAGTAATCAGAATGGTTGAAAGAGCACAATTTGGTTAAAATTTCACGAAATATGAAGGTAAGAGACGCTCAGAGCAAAGAAAGTGTTAAATATTCAAGGTGGCATGGAGGGTTACGCTGTTTCAAACTGAAGTGTGCGGGATGGGGACATTGTCATTGAGAAGAAAAGTAACAACAACAAACATCATGCAATTAACATTCGTCACAAGTGACAGCGCAGCTTTTACAAGCTAAATTGAAAAACCGTTGAACTGTTAAATTAAAAGTGACAACACAACAGTCAGGAAGGACAGCCACACAAGACAGCGAGAGAAAGATCGAAGGACAAAAAAGACAGCAGAGAGACGGGAAGGGACGGGAAGGGACGCAGACACACACACACACACACACACAAATGTGAAATGATTGCCACTCGAAATGATAAAAATCTGGTTGAAAAACTGGAAAAGAAGACAAACATTTAAAGAAGAGAGAACTGATCAGAAGCATCATTGTGAATCAAATAACAATCAAAATGCATTATACCGTTACCTCTTTGTCAAAATAGAGGGGGTTTGGGGAGGGAGGGGGAGGGGAAGGGGAAGGGGAGGAAATGACAACACAGGACATCAGGGTAGGTGGAATACTATAACAACATGGAGAATATTGTTATATTATTCCACCCACCTTAATGCTGAGCCTTTGGGGGTCGCCACACCATAGCCCTTAGAGTCCAGATTGCCGCCCACTTTCATGGTGTCGCAGGGCTTCCTCTGCTCAATGTATTCGTTCATGGTGGATTCGAGAAGAAAGGCGAATTTGCCCTTCGACTTTCGTACCCGTGCCACTCCGTCGGGTGTGGTCTTGGCGAAGACGGAGGGCTCGGCCGATTTCATGTATGACCACATTTTTTCATACACTGCTATTTTTGAACGCTGTGCAAAGGAGACAAGAAAAACAGACATACGGCCGTATATCATTACTCTTGCACAAAGATTATGTCAGACAGATAAACAGCAAAATGATAAAGAATTATAGACATCATGTGTTTAGTTCACAATGGCCCGGTTTCACAGACAGGGCTTAGCCTAAGCCAGGATTAGACCTTAGTTTTATTACACTGGTAAAAAAAACATTACTGGTGATCATCTTGAGTCAAAACAATGGCACTGACATATTTTAGGACAAGTTACTTTCAGTTAAAACAGCTCAAACAAGCATTTTAGTCTGGGACTAGCTTAAGCCTTGACTGTGAAACCGGGGGAATAAGTTTGCTGCTAATTAGCAGTATACTGAGTATGGTATACTTGCTCTAACTTGTTCTGTCAACAAAAGGAAGACGTTTCCTGAGTTCACTCCTGAGAGTCTGATAGCCTCTGCCTTCAGCTACGTAAATTAAAGCTGTGACAGTTGAGCGCATGAACATTCCACACTTTTTCCCCTGTTAATTAATTTGAAGTGCACTTTTTCTTGTTGGAATTTTCAGTGTGACCACACTAACACTATTTATACTAAAAAATTTATACTATTTATTTATACTATACTAAAAAAAAAATAAAATAAAATTGTCAAGAATATTGGGAAAAAAATTGAGAAGCACATCCAGTGTATTAGCTTGTCATTAGCTTTGTATGCTAACCTATAACAAATTCAATTTGCAGTTGTGTGAATGTGAAAAAGAAGTGAACCAAAACGCTTTGCATTCACATTGCATGCTCTCCACCTTTTTCCTGAAAGGGGAAGTCTCACCTGACTCACCTGTCATCATATGGAAATCATATAGATCCATGCCCAAGTGGAAAGAAGTACACTTCAAATATACTTAAAGTGCTCTATTTCTGTGCATTAATTTTGTACTTAAAAAACTAAAAATTGTTATTTAGTACTTCTTTAGATAATCTTAAGAACATCTAAAGCCCGGGGTACACTGCACGTTTTTTGGCTGTCCCAGATGAAAGATTGCCATTGTGAAACAATCGTGGCGATTTCTGTGATCGTGGCTCTTAATCGGTGGTCCTATGTCGTACATTGAGAGAGATTCAAAGACGGCTGTTTTCACGGTCTTGTGACCAAAGATAGCCTACGATCATTTTTTGACAGTGTCAGAAATTCAGCATAATCAACACACAGTGTGTTTGCTGCTACGATCTACGTCTACTGACCAGCCAATAAAAATGCGACATGAAATCAACGCAACACGGTGCTAAAATTTAAAACTGCTTACCTCAAGCTCTTTTCCCTTCTTCTTTCGCCGCTTCCTTTTTTTCCCCCAGCACACATAAAAACTAAAACTGCCAATGTGTGATTCAACATGGTGTTTTGTTTACCACTAGCGCATGCTGATGACGTTTTATTCTTCTATAGAAACTTGCATCGCACCCTACGAGTCAACAGCTGTCATCATCGTACAGTCTACATGCATGTCGTACCCAAGTTTAATAGATTCATGTCACACAGTGTGATAAAGTTATGATCTTATAGGATTGCTAAAATCGTGCAATGTATCCCGGGCTTAAGTGTACTCAACTGTGCTATTTTGAGACACCATGAATATGAACTAAAATATGCTTTTAACATAATTGTATTACAAAATACATTTACCACTTGTAGTACACTTGAACTCATAGTGTGCTACAAGTGGTAACTAAATACATTTTTTTTTTTTTTAAATACAGAGATAGTATGTTAAAAGCATATTTGAATTCATATTCATGGTTTCTCAAAATAGCACAGTTGAGTACACTTAGATGTTCTTAAGATTATCTTAAGGAGTACTAAAAAATAATTTTTAGTATATTAAGTACAAAATTAGTGCAAAAAAAAGAGCACTTTTTTCACTACCCAGGTTTTTCGCTACTTTTTTTTCACCTGGGTAGTGCCGACACATTAACACACGTCACAATGACTGGCAGTGCCTCACCTGTCAAAGTTTAATGAATGGCTAGATGACATGAAGCGTTCTGCTTTATCCTACATAACCATAATACAGCATACAGCTCCAGATCATGGTGAAGTTCAGAGGGTTTTTTGTCCAAAAATGATAAGAGCACCCTTATACCTTAAATTATATTAAACTGAAGCTCTGCAAAGCCATGCTTATTTTCTCTCATCAGTCTTTGCCATAGAATGCAATTCAGGATATCCTTCAGTTTACTGCCATTGTTGTGTCAGCCAACAACAGCACAGCTTGACCCGGAACTCATTTTTATTTGAAATAGTAGTCAAAACGTTTGCTTAAATTAATTTAGACACTCTTTTCACCCATTATTAACATGGGTTTCTAATTGAGATCGGAATAGTTCAACAGTTCAAAGGATGTTGGAATCTGTCACCGCTCATTGGTTGCTCTGGAAAAAGATGGATCAGCAAAGCAGAATTATTGGATAATCTGGGTTGATTTGCAGTGTTCACGTATACGACAAAATTCTTGCGAACCACTTGGAGAAACCTAAGTGTCTCTCTGAGGCTGACAGAAACATATGTTTGCTTTATACAAGCTTATCTGTTACACTGTCTACCAGCCATCACTGATAATGCTCGCTAACTAGTCCACTACTTTTCTGGAAAGAATAGTCAGTTAGTTAAAATAAGCAGCTTATTGCATTAATACAGAGGTGTCCAGTTTCAAAGCAGCAGGGTTTCAACAAGGCCAAATAGTCAGTGCCTGAGCTGAAGGTGCAATAACTGCAGAATTATTTAATGCGTCAAGGGGAGCATAAATAATGACAGCATGTGCCAACATAGAAAACTGCATCAGCAAAAAAGTCACAGTGGTTTACTTACAGAGCACCAACAGGAACAGATGGGCACTTCGTAGGATCGTTGCTAAATGGCACAATAATAGAGCCTTAAAAATCACCAAAGAACTAAAAAAGTTTATGGCAGGGCTATTATACAGACCCAAGACATGGGGAAACACACATCTGGTGAATGGAGAATTAAACCTGGGCAATTGAAAAAGAGAAAAAAAAAGTCCAATGGCATTTCTTACATCTGGACTGACTTTTGTTTAAATAAAGTCAAAGGATGGCTTCAACCCATAGTATCTCTTGGAAACTGTTAAATGTGATGGTGGATGTGCAATATTATGTGCTGTTTTATCATGGGAGTCATTATATCAAATGATTGTTGTGTGTGATCATATAACAGCTGAAGATTATGAGGCTGTTTTTACTGCTGCATCACTATTCCCTCATGATATTCCCATATTCCCTCATATACACATCAAGACTATATAATAAAGACTAAGATGGCCTTCTTCATTATTACATATAATCACTGAACTCTTATGGGATGTTCTGGAGCTAAAAAACATGCTGTTTATTTCATATAACTTATCCCTCTTCAAAGAAAATAGTATTATTTCGCTAATAATGGGACCCTAATTTGTAGGCAGTTTCCTTCTGTTATTTGTATTCTTCCTGTACAAACCAGATTCTTTTGGAGCAAGATCTGAGGACAAACACGAGTCAAACCCAACAAGGTCACAGCTGGGAACCCCAAAGGTCATTAAATATAGTGGGATTTTGTCATTATAAGTGATAATATGAGTGCTATTAACTGTGAATCAAGACAACAACTAAACACAAAGCCCACAGTTTTCACATAATGGTTTGTATTAATAATGGATACATCACTGTCCGTGATTAAACTGCTATCAAGGGAGACTAGCATCAAGGTTAATAAACAACTGAATTATGAGCATACTCAGAAAGGTGTTATATATTGTGCTACCAACAGAGCTGGCAACTCAGTAATTAGATCATATAAATACATATCACATTTTACTATGAGACCAATAAATATTGTATCAATGAGTAGAATGTCAATAGTGGTAATTTTACGAAACTCTAGTCTTTAAGACTGTTCTTCACTCATTTAAAGTTCAAAGTCAAGCCAAAGACATTAAAAAGATTATTTTCTGAAGAGCAGTTCCCCATTAGTGTATATGACAAAACTAGTTCTGCATCCCAACAGGCATTCCATCTATCCTAAATAGTATGCAATATGATAATTGGTGCTTCATAAATCATAGTACATTGAAAAAAGTGTCAAAGGTGCAGGATATGCCCCAAAACTGTCTTACTACTCAGAAGTACACACTTTCCCATGGGTTTTACGAAAGCTGAATATAGTTTTCAGGAGTACAAAGGTAACTTATTTTCTTCTTTTCAAACTATGTTTATGTGGTAATACCATCTGTTTTTTTTTTTTTCTCTACATTTACCATAGTAGTACCATTGTATTGTCTGATGTCCCTTGTCAAAAAGAAGTACACATTAGCATACTTTTAAAAAGAGTACTTATTATAGAAATTGTATATCTTAAGTCTGAATTTAATGTAATGTTTTCAACACTTAATGTCGCTTTCAATGAACTGAAAATATATTATAGTTTAAATTTATATTAAATGCAATTAGTTACTTAAATACAGTTTAAATACAAACTTAAAGGGATAGTTTACCCCAAAAAAGAAAATTCTGTTATTAATTACTCACCCTCATGATGTTCCAAACCTGGAAGACTTTCGTTCAACTTCAGAACACAAATGAAGATATTTTGAATGAAAACTGAGAGATTTCTGTCCCTCCATTGACAGTCTATGCAACTACCACTTTGACGTTTCAAAAAGTTCATAAAGAGATCGTTTAACTAATCCATATGAATTGAACAGGTTAGTCCACATTTTCTGAAGAGACTTGATTTCTTTATATGATGAACAGATTTAATTTAGGCTTTTATTCACATTTAAACATTGATAAGCGAACATAAACAGAAGCTTAACTGAATCTGCTTGACGCACGAGAATAAACCTCTTCCAGAAGCTCAGATGTGCTGCATAACACACAAGAATGAATCTCATTGGTTCTTGCATGTTAAGCGAACATGCTTAAGCTTTCGTTTACCACAACTGATGTGTGAGTTGATGAATGTTTATATGTGAATAAAAGCCTAAATTCAATCTATTTATCATCTTAAACAATTGTGTCTCTTCTGACAATTTGGAGTAAACCACTCAATTCATATGGATTAGTTTTACGATCTTTTAATAAACTTTTTAAAGCGTCAAAGTGGTAGTTGCATAGCTGTCAATGGAGGGACAGAAATTGCTCAGATTTCATTAAAAATATCTTTATTTGTGTTCCAAAGATGAACAAAAGTCTTGAGGGTTAATAAATGATGACAAAATTTTAATTTTTGGGTGAGCTAACTCTTTAAGAATGCTTTGACCTAGTCAAGTAAGACTTGTACAGCTTTATATGTAATTTTAGAATTACTTCTATTGTCCTTGAAATATGGTTAAAATGTGTTGGCAAATGTACTGTCAAGCATTTATGGTAAACTTGAATTTAATGTAATTTTTTATATGTATTTAAATATAGCCTATTTATTTTAAAAGCAACATTGAATAACACACTACAGTTAAAATGATGTTATTCATATTCAAGTTAGTCAACACATCAAAATAAGCGTAGAAAGAAAGATTATTAAAACATTGATTAAAAAGTACTTTAAAGTTATTATAACTTTTCATTTTACATTATTACAAAGTGCTCTTTTTGTATACACAAAGTGTGTTAAGAAATGGTCATGGAAGTGTACTCTAAGTACACTAAGTACAGCTAAACAAACAAACAAAATAAAAACAAGCGCACATTCGACACAATTAAGCACACTTCTTTTTTACAAGGGGTACGTTGAAGGACCATATAAATACCATTTTTGTACCATGACAAAATGTTTCATATGATACATGTTGTCAAATCCAAACCCTACTGCTTCAACTATAATGGGAAGCGTTTAAACCTTCCTTCGAGGCGAGACAGTCCTACAATAGCAATTTAGGTCAAAAAAGAGTTGTTGCTCTGAAACTGTCTCCATTCTGCTTCAATATGTCACTTCAACTACTGAAGATGTGGGAATAAATACTGAGATAGAAGAGTAGAGACAGGGTGACTGCTCCTGACCGACTGCGAGAGTGACGTGAAGTCGAAAGCTCAACCATCCTCTCCTCCCTTCAGTTTTGGTGAGCATTACCGGAGCCTACATTGTACCGAGCTAGGGGTCATATCATTCAGCTCGCAAAATGAAAGTGTCACCGCACTGCAGACGCGCAGCCTAGCATATAAACTTCACTGAGTCGCTTAAAATGGAAAAGAAAGTGTTTACCGCTGCTCTTGTTATACAGGGCCTTGAGAGGTTTAGGAGCAATGCTTCTGAAGACTGTTACCTCACTTTCAGGAAGACAGGTAGTTTTTAGAGAGCAGAATTAAACAGCTCTCAGTGTGATGACACGAGCTGCTGTGCTGTCTCTGTCTTACGGGGGACAAACCTGCTGCTAAAGTCTGCTGTCAGTCGTGCCACTGAGCTGAGAAAATGCCCGACAGTTTGAGGATCTTTTTCTTTGTGTAGGGTATCACATTCTTCAGTGGATCTCGGCAGTACCTTTGGTTCATCAAAGAACCAAGAACCCTTTTTAGATATGTAAGGTTTTTCGAGTTGGTTAAACTGTAAGGTTCTTTAGAGATGAACTAAGTTTCCCATTGAATCAACTGGAATTATTAACGTCAATTACTCATTCAAATGAATTAATAAAAGGACAGAGAGATGATAGATAGATAGACAGATAATTAGAGTATATTAGAGTTTAGAATGATAACAATATGGTTCTAATACTGCTCTATTATCAGTGTATTAATCTATATACTTGTAGCTGTATGTCCTGAGTAAACATATTCCACACATTGCAGGCTGCTTTCATCATGCCCCTCTCTCAGTCTCTCCTCATATCTCTGTCCTCGCCACCGAGCTTATTATGGTGCTGTTCACATCCACCTCATATCGCCCGCTCCATCTCACTCTCCACTAAAGCTTTACTTCTGAATGATTTGGTTTGGAGACAGAACATATTTCTCCTCAGTGCACAGTGCTTTTTCTGCAGTATACTGCTTGAGTTGTTACTCACCTGGGAGCTTTACTCAGTGTACTAGGTGTGAATGTCATTGCATTAGATAAACTATTAAAAAGTGTGTGGTAAGAGTTACTTATTAACTCACAACTGTCAGACATGTCAGTCTGTTTCCTGGAGTTTTTGCCAGAAGGTCCTGAAAGTTCAATCCGTGAGGTGCATTTAATTTCATGGTCAGGCATATTGTTCTGTATAATGTATAAGGTTTAGTGCCCCTGTCCCATAATTCCTCAGCTGTGAAAGTGTTTCCATGCTTTGGGCAAACATTCTGGATGCAGCCTGTGGAGTTATGCATGATATATAGGTTTGGATTAGAAATAATATATATGCTCTGAGACTTCCTGAGCCTTTCCTGCACATTCAAAATTCATTTGGGATTCAATTGTTGTAACATGTATAAAAGTTTAAAAATACATGGAAGGAAATTTCACCACGGACCATCAGCCAGAGTCTACTGTTGACTCAGAGCCTGTGTCCTCCATGAAACCAGAACTAGATTAAATGCCAGAGGTCATCTTTGTCCTAGTGCCTGAGCCCATCACGGAGTCTGTTCAAGTACGGGAGCCAGCAACAATTTCCATCCCAGAGTGTGTATTAGCGGAGTTTGAGTGCATAGAATTGAGTCCTGCCCATACTCTCACCACTGAGGGTATGCTGTGCCTGGTCCACAAGTAGTGGTATGATGATTTGAATAATGTTATTCCCTAAAGTCTCCAATCCCTGCTGGTCCTGGCCAGCTTCAAGTCTCCTTCATCACCACTGGTCCCACCCAGCCTCAAGTCTCCTTCGTCACCGCTGGTCCCACCCAGCCTAAAGTCTCCTTCGTCGCCACTGGTCCCGCCAAGCCTCAAGTTTCCTTCACTGCCACTGGTCCCTCTCAGCGTCAAGTCTCCTTCGTTTCATTAAAATGAAGATTTGTTTCCCAGCCTCCCAAACCCTCCTTCTGTGACAACGCCGTTCAGTTCCTCGGCCTGACTCCGCTGACTCCCTTCAGCCCCTCGGCTCCTCCTTCAGCAGCTCGGATCTGCCTTGGGCTTTCAGGCCTACGGCTCCACCCTGGTGTGTTGATCTCTTGGCTTCACCTCGCCTCTGAGCCCTGGACTCAACCTCACCCCTCCGACCTATTGGCTCCACCTTGGCTCTACGCTCCCTCTGCTCTACAATGGCTCCACCGGGCTCCTCCGGTTCTGTCATTGTCCTCACTTCCACCGCCTCTGCGAGCCTGCGACTCCCCACAAGCCTGCGACTCTACCTTGACCCTCGAGGCCTTTTGTGTCAACCTATATTATCTTGTCTTGTGAACCCAATATCGTGTCTCGTCTCATGAGCTACTTACTATTCATTATCTAATAAAAGTAGGTTTAAAGCACTTACTGCCAATTTAGTATTTTCCATGACCTAATTTAAAGTGAGAACATTTTACTGTTTTAAAATACTGTACATCACTTAGGTAAATGGTCAACAAGTTGCTAAAAAGGATAGAAAAATGTTATCTAACTCTTTACATTTGAGTTAATTAAACAATAATAATAATGTGTTTATTAGCGACAATGAACAAAGAACTCACTATTTGTATATAGCCTATGTAATAACAATATAGAAACTACATTGATAAACTATGAATTAACTAAAGTTTGCAAATGATTTTTAAGTGCTTTGTTTCTGTGTACTTATTAAGTGTTACCTTTTTTTTTTTTTTTTTCTCTCTCAACAGTAATGACATGGTACCATGTCCAAAAAATGTCATGGCAGGTTTGCATGCCTTTGGGAAATCAATTATCTAAATGTCTAAATTAACACTGTGACATTGAAGACACTCTTTTTTACACAGCTTTTTTTAACAGATGTATGCAAAAGTAGAACAGTAGTAGAATTACACCTTTATTACAATAGTATTTCACAAGTGTAATACTACTGTAGTCAAGAAAAACTGGAGGGTAACACTTTATTTTGGTGGTCTAACTATATGTCAACTAGCAGTCATCAGAGTATTAGTCGACTGTAGTATACTGTTAATGGACTGTTAGGTAAGGGTTAGGTGTTAGGGTTCGGGTAGAATAAGTTGACATGTAGTTGCAATGTTACTTATAGTTAGTAGAATGTCTGAAGTAGACTATTGAAATAAAATGTGTCCAACTGAAGTTGTGCGTATATGAGTGTTGAATGTGGTGAAGTGGCATCTCCTGAGTGAGTTAGCTGCTTTTCTTTATGTGAAAAACAGATGTGAGCACCTTGAGAAGATATTGATCAAGGATTACATGCTATCCACCACCGCATCACACCGCCTGCACACTTTCAATAAAACTGTTTGTATTTTAGAGAATAAATATACATCAATGTCAAAAGAATCATCTCCATTGTCAGTAGGACAAACTGAATGTCACTTCGCTTTTTGAGATTTTAACTATCTCTTTTATTGCTCTAAAAACTGTCAATGAAGAATAGCATTTTAACAGCCAGCTGAGCACTCAGCACAGGAATAACCTGAACCGACGCTCTCAATCATTACAGATTCCTCAGGGCCAGAGGCACAGTGATGGTTTTAAATATTAAAAAAGATTTCATGCACCATATCTGGTTTTAATAAATGTAATATTTTATCTCTTCAAGAAGACAGCTTCAAGAAATGTGACTGGACCGTCCTTACTCAGTAAGGTAAGCCTGGAATATCTGAGTGCTGTTCTGTTAAAGGGGCTATATGTAGAATTCAGAAACTCTTGTTATTAGCAGCATCGGTGGCCGTTAAGCAAATTGCAGCCAGCAAAATCATAACACACAAGAGACATAACGCACAAGCACACATAACTTACATGAGACGTGATTCAAGGCCCCGATATACTCGGGGTGAAATTCTTTTTAATTCTTTGCTTAGAAGCAAAAAGTTGGATATACCTTTGCAGCAATATAGCCTACTGTTAACGCCATCCACGCTGCTGAGAGCGACGTTTATATGAATATGTAAATATGAAAATGTATGTGCAGCATGCTTTTCTCTCAGTAACAAAATAAACACACAACAAAAATGACAGCGTTGAGAAAATAGCAGTTAAGAAAGCATCTGATCATAGCGACGTGGATGTGTTTGCACCAGCTCTGCTGCTCACTGGCATCATGTCGACAGATGAGGTCATTAAAATCACACTGTTATGACAGTTTTAAAATACTATATAGATCTGACTATTTTTGCATGACACATTGACATTAATCTTACATATAGCCCTTTTAAAGGTAAGAAACACATTATTTTGATAATTCATAATTATTTTCCAAAAATATGCTAAGAATTCAAATGTACTAGAAAAGATAAATGCTGTGTGTACTTGGTGAATTTTAAAAGTGAAAATTAGAGAGTTTTAGATTTTAATTTATATGAAATGAACACTTTTTTTTAGTAATTCTGGTCAATGCTTAAATTCTCCAAACAATTGATTACATTTGTATTGTCCGATTGATGTATTGCATTGCATCAATGGATTTTTACAAATCTAGTATTTATTATATTATATGTATCAGTACATTAATATTGAAATAATGTGCAGTTGGTTCTCCGAGTGCAGAGTTAAGCCCAAAACACAGCTTTAGCAGCTTTAACAGCTTTAATAGGAAATACTGAGTAAACCAACCAGTAAATATAAGCATATTTGGAAAGGAAATAATAAACTTGGGGTTTGTGTCAAAGATGATGACATATGTCTTGCTCCAAATGTTGTGGATAATTTGAAACATCCAGCTGTTCTCTGCCGTATGGCTCTAATTAAACTGGAATGTGTTTCCTGAAAACAGATCTAAAATAGAGCTTGAATCTCCATTAATCAGGTTTTTCCCCCCCTGTCAGGTCTCTGTAATTTTAATTAAAGATCCCTTGGAATAGCTGTTCACACATGTCATTGGAAATCTGAAAGCTGTAGAGTGTACAGTAACTAGGACACTCATTATATAGAATATTTGAGATCCCAAAACCTCTTTGTTGTCGACTTGCAAACCTTCAATGACATCTAAGGCATGTCACCATGCAAACCTGCAACCGACAGGACAGTAAACATTCCTTCTGCTGGATGTGTGTGTAGAGCAAGCAGTTTAAGTATTACAGTATCACACAGATAGTTAATTTCAGCCCTAATTGCAATGTCAGTCTTGATCTGCTCATGGATGTATTGCTTACTTTATTCTCAATATCTTTCAAGTGTACTTTTTGACCCTCTGGGCTGCTTTTCATTACGCACAATTTGCAGGCCCAGGTAAAGCAACTAATTAAGGTTTTTGAGCTGACCTCTATGGCTATATGTGAGATTTGATTAGACTACAGAGACTCCTGCCTGCCTTTGCCTGGCTTCACTCTGACAGCTCGGGCTAACTCGAGGTTGTACACAGCACCTACAGCAATCATCTCCATTGACTTAATGACTACTTCATCAAAAAGGGCTGCATAACGCAGACCTAACTGACTTGTCAGCTAAAAGAGAAGAATTTCCCTAACAAGCAGGTGTGGGAAAGGAATGGTTGCAGCTCTTTGCAGAGCGAATGTTCCTTTTTGTTTGGTCTCCAAAAACAAGCTCCAGGTGGCCACCCTGCTGTAATGAATTTCCATGATGATCCAGGCTTACTTAACTGATGGTTAAGCTACACTAGTAAACTTTGAGACTCCAAGGCATCAGTATCTAGAATGGAACATGGACGAAGTCAATTTACAACCCAGGCTCACTGGAAAAGCATCATGTATCATGGCAGTTCAGAAATGTAATGTCCGGTTAATGCGGTACCATGTTTGAAAATAATATACCAACTATACTAAACCCGACCCTAAACATAACCAAAAGTGTTAAGTGAACAAAAGCAAATGTGAGATTAAAACACAAAAAGGCATGTGTTTTTCTATTGAGCCTAAGGGTTTTAGGTTGATGTATGAAATTAGTTCCACATAAAACTCACACAGGTAATCTATCTAGTAAGCTAAGGTGCTTTCTCTATTGATGGTGTGGTAATTTGTGGGGTTGAGGATCATTGTGTGGTGACTCACAGGATGGCAATGCAGAACAGCTTCTATCAGATAGGTTGTTTTAATGGATTCATACAAAACTTCATCAAATAAAAAAAAAACTGACCTATTCATACATTTTGACAACCACCTTACTGGGATGTACCTCCCATCTACACACCCTCTAGTGATGCCACAATGGCCAAATATATCAATATAAAGTTGAAATATATCATTATATTATAGTAAATGAGTTTTTGAGGGCTCTTAAAAGTGTAGAAAATGCCTTTGAGGGGGGCAGGTCAGCCAAGCAGTTGCAATGAGATAAACAGGAATGCTAATCATATAGATTTAATAGTAATTAATTAGCAAGGTAACACTGGCAAACACTACAATTCTCTGGCACTACTTCAGCAGTTAAGTGTTATGTTGAAAATGTTCTGTCGCCTGTTAAGAATAAAAAAAATAGTGATGTCCATTTTGTGAATGAATCATTCAGTTTTTTGCAATGAATTGAATTGAATTGGTTAGCAAAGTCTCAATCAGTTTGTGATTCAGTGTGAATCATTCGGACAGTTCAGTCACTCTGATTTGTTTGGAGTAGTTTTTCATGCTGTAAAACAACAGGATCCGAATGATTGCTGGATGAAGTAAATATTTACCCTCAATCCACAAATACAAATTCTGCAAAAATGTCAGGAATGAAGGAAGTCTTTATTAAGTTCTAAACCTGTGTGTTCAGCTTGTTAATAGGCTTGTTCGAGATGCATCGATGCTGCACAGACCGATCGGCGTATGATATCAAAGTATTGCGAGAGCGATTCAAAAGCATAAGGAGTCGTATGTTCTCCAGTACTTTGATGTCATATGCCGATCGTCCTGTGCAGCGCCTATGCATCATGAACAGGCCTAATGACCCTTGAATTGACCTCTTGAACATGTAAATCCCAATTTTCCAACAAAAAACACAAATAGTACGCAAAAGCACTACAAAGAAGTTTGAGTGCACTACTGTTATGTCAACTAACACAAACATATTCATTTTGGGGAAATGTTTTGTTTGTAAATTGTTCTTGAACTATGAGTCTTCAAAATAATTGTTACTTGGTTTGGTATTTCATCTAATGCAATGACATTTAGAAATGTTAAATGTGGCCTAAGTGTGTCTAGATTATTTCTGTATGCTATTCAGCTGTCATGCTGGTCTTATCAACAGGGATGTGAGCAAAAACTAACACGTAAATAATAATTAAAAGAAATAAATGTTTGGCAAAGACTGAGGCACTACAAATGGGAACCTTTTTTTCTTTGAGTTCTTTGTGATTACTGTAACTCAAAAACACTGCAGCAACTAAAGGATGGATTCTGACCTGAAAGCTTGCACAGCAATTGAAGTTTGATACATTTTAATTCAGCTGAAGATCAATGCAGAAATGTAGCTCTCTCAAGCAGTAGGAGACTCACCCTAAAGAACTCTTTGGTTGATCCTGAGTCCAAGGTTCCGTATGCAATCTCTGTTTGTTTGGCTAGATCTTCAGCGCTCTCTATGGGAGAGACCATCCTCTCCACTGTGAGGAAAGCAGCTAGGTTGGCCGTGTAGGACGAGATTATGATGAGGGTGAAGAACCACCAGACGCCTCCCACTATTCTGCCCGATAAGGACCTGATGCGCAAACACAATCATTTAGCCTTTGAATACTTTCCTGATGTTTCGCACAATTGTAATCAATATCAACTTCACAAACATGCATTTCTGTACATATAGCGAAACGGTCACCATGATTTTACCAAGTAAGACATGTTCCTGGGTCAACATATTTTGTTGAACCTGAAACAGAAAATGTAGTCCTAACCCTTGTCCGTAAAATCAATGGAAAATGATAGGTGAATAACAGTGATGTAGAACTACCTAACCCTGGTTGTATGCCTAAACTGGACATAAACTGTAAACTTGTCCCCTAAATCTGATTGGTTGATTGGAATGTTGTTCCAGGAACACGTACCTGGTGAAATCACATTCACCATAGTAAAACACAGATTAAACTAATTAGCATTTCCTGTATTGGTGATTTAAGTCTAGCCCAAATTAAAGGAATGGTTCACCCAAAAAATTGTATCATCATTGTCTCACCATCATGTCATTCCAAACCCATAAGACTTTGGGTAATCTTCGAAACACACATGAAAATATTTTTTAATGAAACCTGAGAGGTTTCTGTCCCTCCATTGAAAGTCTAGATAACAAAAACTTAGAAGACTCAAAAATGTAACTAGGCTTTAATTCACATCTAAATGCATATAATGTTATAATGTCTCTTAAGAAGACTTGGATTAAACAGCTTGATTCATATGGATTTGTTTACGGTGTCTTTATGAGCTTTTTGGATCTTTTAAATTTTCTTTTAAATTCTTTCAATGGAGGGGCAGAAACCTCTCAGGTTTCATTAAAATGTCTTAATTTGTAGATTAACCAAAGTCTTATGGGTTTGGAACAACATGAGGGAGAATACATGATGAAAAAATGATCATTTTTGAGTAAACAATCCCTTTAAACCTAAAAAGAACATTAGATTAGGAAATTTGTTACAAATCAATTTAAAATGTGTTTGGTGTATTTGGTTATCATAAAAAAAGTGACTGCAATGCCAAAGTGATGTGTCTTATGATCATCTCTATTCTTCATGTGTATCTCAACTGTAGTCCAGCACTGCTGCTGTATTTGTTCCACATTCATCCACTTCATTTAAATACATGACTTGCATCCTGGGCCTCTATTTAGCTACCTGGAGAAGCCATTTTTGCAAATGCAATATATTCATGTGAGTATGAAATTTTTTTTTTTTGCCATGGGCTGTAGGGCAGTTTGGCCTTTAGAAGTCTGTATTCACTCTCAACCATGTGGATTTATAAAATACACATACAAAATGCAAATAACAAGTAGAAACTCTTATGGACTTGAATTTTAGATTAACATGACTTTTAATAACACTGTAGAGCCATTTGAAAACTAGTCTGCAGCGATACAGTCATTTAAGATGTAATAACCAATCAATGCTGTATAGTGTTCCACATAACTAGTGTTACAGATCAGGGCCAAATGCTAGTTAAAAGCCGCAGGCATGATTGCACTGATGGGAAAAGAAAATTGTAATTATTAATTCAATTAAAATCTATCTATATAGTGCAAAAACTAAACATTTGTGTTGTTTTAGAACTATGATAGTGTAGTATTAGATGTAATTGCATTATTTATGTAATTAAAGTTAAAATGTAACAAAATTTAAATTTCAATCAATTAATGTGCCATCTTATGTCACAGCAAATAAGCCTTCTCTGTTATTTATTGAGATATTTTGAATGTCTAATATCTAAAATATCGAGAAATGTATTCATCTTTTTTGTGCTTTTTTATTGAATGTACAATTGACAGCCGGCAGTGGGGAATATAAGGGATTCTGAAAAATGATCTATGACAGCGAGCTGCACAATGGAGTCATTATTAATCAACTTCCTGCTGTTAAATGGCGGAACAATGTGAATAATCATACATCTCCGTCACAGATGCTTACAAAGTGCTGCAGTAGGACTTCTCAAACAATAAATGAATCAGGTAAATGAGAAATTCATAGAAAGAGCCAAATGAGAATATGTTGCTCAGCTAATCCTTTACAAAAGAACAAATTAAAACTAGAGCTGTGTCGGCATAATCTTTCAAACGTGAAATACTGGAATTAGCCTCAAAATTAGAGCTGTAATGTATTTAATGTGCTTTGTTGGAAACGTCCCTTACAGAAACGTACCGTGACGCTTGTATCATTGATATACAGTATACCATGGTACTGAATGACACTGTTACCACATATTTTGACTAATGAATTCTCATAATCTTTTGTGATTGATGAATAAGAAAATTCCAGATTTCCAATCTGGTCTGAGGCCATATTGAAAATCTGGGATGTTTTTCAGTTAAATCTGCTCTGTTTACCCCAGTGATAAAGTGCCTGTTCAAAGACATGTTCACTGAACAAGTGTCTGTTCATGAAACCCTTATATCCCAGCCTACATTTCATGATGGGGCCAATGCAGACACGATAAGGGTTTGTCCATGGGTTTCTCGTCTGCCTTTCTTGTAATCTGAATTAGCCCATACTGGGACAAACTCATTTATGGCCTATACTGGGGCTAATTCAGATAATGCTAACATGGAACGCATAGCCAAACCCACGTAGGGCCCATTCCTCAAGCCCATATCATGCCAAATTTGGCTCCACCATGTAATGTTGGCAGGGTGAAAAACTTTTTTTATGACAATAAAGTGTCAGGATGAGGCACCAACCTTGGTGAGATATCACAGCCCTGCTGCATGAAGGCCCCAAGAGAGAACCACAGGCTGTTAAAAATCCCAAAGTCATTAGGCGGGTCTGGAGGGGTCTGGGGGTCTTTGGCTTCATCAGTCTCATCCAAGTGCCACTCGTAGGGGCTGAAGCGGCTCACGAGGAACAGCACCACACTGACGCCAATGTAGGCAAAAACGATACACATCCAGATCTCATATGCCAGAGGGTCCAGGAAAGAGAACACACCCGGCTTGGACTTCTGAGGTTTCTTGATCATAATGGAGATGCCCAAACTCATGAAGGGCTTAGAAAAGTCAATTACTTCCTCTCGCACAAGCGTGATTGTTAATGGTGCGACAGCTATATCTGCTCTCTGGAAATGGGGACATGAACAAAATGCGTTAGTGCAGAACATGCACCAGTGCAATAAACAAGCAATGCAATAGTACTGTAAATTTACAGATGTTAGCAAGGTATTTATTTCTCAGAAGGAAGGTTTGGCAGTTTTGGTTCCGAATTCACTTCAAGCTGTATATATAACCCTAAAGGGTATTAACTCTTTCCTCGCCATTAACAGAATTTTCTGGCTTTCTGTGTTTTCACTATTATATGGTAACGGGCGCTATTATGCAAATTCTGAGAGAGAATCTCCGGATCAAAACACAGGCAAAAAGGCTTTGATCTGTTTTGGGTGCTGAGGATCGCAAGTGTGACCCCTAAGTGAGCAGAGTGCATTATTTGAGCTGTAAAGTTGTCTAGATCATCCTTTTTGAGGTAAAATGACCTACAATAAAACGAGATCTGTTTTCCCTTTTTAATTAATTAAAAATATGCTAATGTAAAACAATTATCCATTAATTAATTATTATCCATTGGGGGGACTACATTAATATTTATTAACTGAAACTGGGGATTTGAGCAAGATGAGACTAATGTCAAAATATAACCGTTTAATATAATAGTATATAGTAGTATAGTAGTATATATAATCATTTAATAGTATATATTTTTACCATTATGCTGAAGTGTGGAGCTTTTGCTTAGGTTGAGAGTGGATGCAACAAAAATATGTTATTTGTTGCTTTACTTGACAAGTAATTACCGTTTAGCATTTAGCATGCTGTTGTGTGTTATTGTTAGCTAGTAGCTTGTAGATGGTTTAACTGAAATAACATTATGAGACTCAAAAATATGAAAAAATGATTTTGGTGCATTTAAGGCTACACTGTAAAAAATAACCATGATTTTAACGGTAAAAGACTATAAAAACGCTATGGTGAAAAACAGTTAATTGATTTACAGAAGGTTTCCATACTTATACGGTGAATAACTGTAATAGATCTAGCGGTACATTTAATGTAATTTTACAGTAAAATACCGTTAAATTTACAGTTTTTGGAAGTGAAAAATAACAAGTCATTGTATAATTTACAGTGAAAAACCGTAAATTGACATTCCTACAATTCCCTGTGTGATACTTCACATTTGATTTCTTCTTAGTTTTTCTTAGTTTTTTTCTAATCAGTTATGTACATTAGGGTTTTATGTTACATCTAATGTTGTTAAATTAATGTTTATTAAGTTAATGTTTATATTACCATGCTGTTTAATGTTTATGTGAATGACACTGTGTATCTTCTATATATTAGTATTGTCCTTCTCAGCTTGTGAAAAAGCTGCTTGTGATGAGCTTTGATTCATCATGTGACTCTCATAATCACTGTGTTTGGTGGTTGTCAGTGTATTACAAAGGTACAAGAAAGATATTAGTACTTCATTAGGTTGGTAAATTAACATTATTTCAGTTAATGAACAGCTGCCAGTTTTTTACCATACATTTTACGGGATTTTTTTTTACAATGTACTTAATTTGGTCATGTAAAAATATATATATTGATCATTTATATTCACAATTAGGCAGATAAATGTCTGGTTATGCATTACCAACGTTATTTCTGTTGGTGGAGTTTGCTTTGTGTATCTTTGCACGTATCATTCCAAGGTTTCTGTGTTTATATAATCATCACATGATTTTGGAAAGATTGGATATAATTTGCAGAGACAACGCCATTAAGAGATGTTACGGCACTACTTTCAAAAAAGTGATTAGTGCATTGCTGTATAAACATCATTTTTGTTTTTACAAACTAAGGGACCAGACAGGCTAAATTATTTTCTGTAGGTAATCAAATGTTGTCCAAGCTGTGTTGAACCTGGAACATTCTATCAACATTTGGATGAATCAATCAGATCAATCTGCCACATCTAGAGCTAAAAAGGGGGACATTTTGTATTTTCTCAAACCTTGGTGTACAGAAGGAAACCAGGAAAAAGACATTCACAGAGACAAGACTTTCACTGCCTCAGAGAAACACATGCAAGGCATAAGAAAAAAGGCTTTTGACCGTGTAGCGCAGAAGTGACAGCTGAGTATTCACTTGACTAGATAGCAAGAGTCTTGCTAATTTCTGTGACCCCTACACTGCTGTATCAGGCGACAAACAGAGCATAATCGGAACAAGCAGGAGACTTTGTTGGAAAATCTTTTTTGAATGCTTCCCTTCTCATGCTTCACATAATGTTGCTGTGGGAGCTGCAGATATGAGGCACAGCCGCTTCCCACTTCCCATAATCCTCAGAGGCACTCTAGCATGAGCATATAATAAAAAGGCAGTGAAAGATTTTATCTCACATGTGTCCCCAGCCAGGAGGACATTAGTTATGCAATCAGGAAGTATAAGGTCACGGAAACTCTGCAGGTGAACGCTGGTTATAAAAGCCTCTACAAATATTAATATCCTTTTATCTTGTGGTTGTAGTGAATGGAACTCCGGTGTACTGTCTCAATAAATCATATAATCATTTGCATATAAATAGCTAATTAAGAGTCTACCAGAAGTGATTTATCAGTGAGGAAGAAATATGCCTCAAAACTCTCTGCACGCTAGATAAATAATTGCATGTGATCTTTTTAGCTTTGAAATTATCTATGTATTGCACAAACGTGCCCAGGTAAATCCAATTGATATTAAAAGTAGACCTGTTGATAAAACATGAAAAAAAAAAAAAAAAAAAAGAGAGAGAGAGATAAAAATAACACTGCCATGTCAACTAATCCACTTAGATTTCATTTAGAAGAATCCCAGAGGAGTCCTGTTCATTATTTTCTTATCAGCTAATGGTAAGTAACGGAAAACAAATCCATGCTGTAGTGTTTCTACATTGGGCTTTAAAATGGAGGGATTTACTGTCATTGTTTAGACAGAGCTGTCGTTACTGTCTGAAAACTTTGAGTCAACAGATGACAGGAGTGGATCATGTGATTATAATATGATTACATGATTATAGTATCAATCAGTGTTGGGAAAGTTATTTTGAAAGTGTAGCTTCCCATGATACAAGCTTATCTAAAGTAGTTAAACTACAGTCAAGTTACACTTTTGAAAAAGTAATTCGCTACACTACAAGCTATTAAGAAAAAGCTTAGCATTAATGAATATATATTGAGAGTCAGAAAGGCCATTCTGTGAGATAACCTTTGAAAGACTAGCAAAATCAAATATATTTGTCGAAAGGTCAAACTTGACTCAGAAACGTTTGTCCTGACTATCTGAGCTGAAAGGGGGGTGCTATTATGCTTGATGGTTCCATGATGGTGATATATATATATATATATATATATATATATATATATAATCTCTGCATGCAATTTTTTTTTTTTTTTTTCATTTTGAGAATAATTTGAGTATAATTTCCAACGTTAGCACATCAAAACCAGGCAATCTCTCTGGCTGATGGTAAGGAAATTGAACAGATGAGGTAGCCTAACCCTCATGCATTTTGTATATGGTCTTCATTCTTGAATGTCGGCTCAGGGAATTGGAAGTGATTTCGCTGGGTTTTCCTCCATTTATAGCAGGGGAGCGCTTTGACAAATGCAAAAATGGCGGGCTGCCTGGGCTTGCTGTGAAAAGTGCCTTTGAGATCCAACAGCATAGAGATGAATCAAAGCAGTGCATGTTGGGAAGGAGCATGTTTAAAACACAGTATCGCCACCAGCACTGTCTGGCTGCAGTTGAATGACACCCAGACATTTCCAGTCAATTTCCCCACGCTTTTTACCATGAACGGAAGAAATAAAGGCAATTCACTTCTTCCAACCCCTTATTTGACAGCAATTTATTTTTATATTTATGCAAGGTTCATTTATAAAAGAGACAACTGCAGAAGGAAAGGTTAGTATTTCACTGCAAGAACTATAACAGATCCACTACTCACCCCATAGACTAGTTCACCCACCATCCCGTTCCAAGTCTTGGTCTCAGGGTCACGGGCGCCATATTTTCCATCCATGACTATGGACAGTCTGTACTTAATCCCAACATGTTTGGCAATCTCAGAAGCTAAATCGA
Source organism: Elopichthys bambusa (assembly GCA_037101425.1). Lineage (NCBI taxonomy): Eukaryota > Metazoa > Chordata > Actinopteri > Cypriniformes > Xenocyprididae > Elopichthys > Elopichthys bambusa. The sequence goes on along the minus strand of CM074447.1, from coordinate 8,287,201 downwards.
CACAGTAGCCTTCATACTTGTCATTGCCTTCCAGATGCATGTGGTTTTTCTTGTACATCACATATGGAGCTTCCTGTTAATCAAACACACACTCATTTATTATCATCTTTGCTCATTACTTTCATTGTCCGGTGTCACAGGCACCAGAGCCCACCGACAGCTTATCAGTCACAGGCATGCAGGCATGCTGGGATATCATTGACTGTACATCCATACCCACCCATTCTCTCACACACATAATCCACCAAACTGGAACACATACAAGAGGAACGACAGAAGCAGCAGACAGGGGATTGCGGGACATTGATCCACATGTGGCCGTAGTCAGAACACTTTGCTAATCGCCCAGCCCCTTCCAAGGCCTTCTTTACACCTGATTATGAACAACCGTCTCAGGTGATCCAATCACAAGTGTTCAACTGAGACAAATTGTTGTCTACACTTGGTGGAGAGTCTGAGAGTTAAAGTCTGGATCTTGTGCTCTTGGTCTTGAGATCTTAGGAAATCACATAAATTATGCCTTGTCTTACTCTGTCATGATCTGAGACTTGACGTATGGCCTCAAGAAAGCTGTCTGAGCTCCAGCATACTTATTATAGGTAATAATTGTCTCAATCTGTAGCCACAGAAAATTTGCAAGAAACTCATGGTCATGAGTGGCTGCTTAGCCACTATTCACAGAGGCACAGAATTAAAAAAAATCACCTTTTTTCTGTTTTGGTTCATTGACAATAGCAGGCTGGTTCTCAGATGGCTGGGTCTTGGTCTGGGTTTGGACTTTAAGGTGTCTAGTTTTGATTTTGGTCTTGGGATCAAAACACTTGAGATGGATGATATCAGGTGTAAACAAGGTCTGAGACCATGAAGCAGCATTCGAGACGAAAAAAAGTAGGTTTGATTCTTCTTCTCTCTTTCTTACACACACACACGGCCGTGGTGCAATATCCCAGGAGTCTGAGATGCATTGGCATAAGTTGAGGGTGACAGGTGAGGTAGGCAAGAACGTATGAAGTGAGAAGGAATCCGATTCATGAAGTAAATGGCAGTGACCGCAGAGGAATCATAGTGTTGATTCTGTTCAGACATTATCAAGCACGTTGCACCTATATGCGCCAGAAGCCTTTATCATTCCAACAAAAAAAGAACATTGAACATAGGCCTGCTAAAAAGACCAGCTTACACCAGCATGAATTTCAGGCTGGTTTATGCCAGGTATTGTTGTTTCGTTCTAGCTGGTGGACCAGCCCAAGTCGACTAGCATGGTCATTCTGGTGATGCTGGCTGACGTACTGGTTTAGCTATTTACACCAACACACCAGTGTGTCATGCTGGGGACCAGCATCCAAAAAAACAATATATGGTCTTTTCAGTAGGGAAACAAAACCAAAGCAAAAACAAAGCCATTGTTAGAATCCAAACTCAAAAGCACTTTGTCGACATACAGGATTGAACAAAGAAAATTGTGCAAGCTGGTTTTATCCTCTCTTTCGCCCCCATTTCAGAGACTGCGGCAGCGGCTTGCTTTTTTAAGCACATCATTATTACCAAACAATATGGCTTCTCGCAGAGAGAACGCATCCCATTAGAGTCAGAGACAATTAGGGTACCAGTGGGTTAGCAATGGTTTGTTTGTTCTGTGCTGAATGTATCCTCTCACCTCATCCTTTGTGTGTTTGTTTTCCTCCTGAATCCCACTGATGGAATAACCGACAGCTGCTGGTTTAATTGCTCACATTCAAGTCATTTAAAAAGACTGACCTTGGTTTTTGGTGAAACAAAACAATTACAAGCGATTGTTGTTTTACATGGGATGATGTTGTGAGCATTGATTTAAATTCCTCAGAGATGTATATTCGCCTTGCCAATTGGAGGCTGATGCTAAAGCTAATGTCGTTAACTGCAGGAGATGAAGTGATACGTCAGCACTGAGCAGTCCTCCGGTCAATGTAAAGTGGATCTGTGCAAAGGCCTCATACCTGGCCTTGCTCAAATACGCTTGTACTTTGCCAGAGGCAAACCATCGAACCCTTCTTTGTTGCAGTAAGCATTAGCTTGCTGTTCTAGCTCATGTGTCATTGACCATTTACTTGATGAGTGGAGTGTTGAAGTCTTACCTACATATGGATTGTATGTCTACTTTGATGATGTCAATGTAAAACCATCATACCTAATGCCGTTATTGTGATGTCACTGCTACGACAGGCCACTGATATATGGAAAATCAAAATGCTTTGACACCCACACGGATACAGTTGAAACACTCATGCGTCACTTTTCCTCGCGTTCGACTGTTTCAACGTGTAATGAGTGGATGGAAAGCAACACAAAAGAAATGTACTTCTACCCGCCCAGGACAGAATGTATCAATCTAGGAGTCAACACCATGACCCTGATGGGCAGAATATGCGACACGTTTAAAACGTCATGGAGCGTGTACCATAATAGTAGTGACCACAATTGTTCGGTTTTCCACTGAGGAGGAATCGTTGGTGAACTGCTGATCCATTATATTAACAAAGCGCTCAAACTCGTTCCAGTATCCAATCTGTAAAGGGAAAACATTCATGTTATTATCAAACAGCAGACATTTTTACTGCACCAACGCTAACTAGCAACCCCCACCCCAGCCCTTCTGCTCAGCTAAGGAGCTGTTGTGGATGTGTACTCTCATAAGATTGTGTTCATTAAAAAAGTATTAGATCTCTGTGCTGCTGCTGTTATTGCCTGGAGTTAAACAAAAAAGGCAAATTCTTGGCTGACATTTGTTAAATGGGAAAAAATGCTTATGGTGGAATTTCTATGGATGCAGAATCTGGAAGCTACTCTTGGATGTAATTCTGTTCAACTAAAACTCAACTGGGTTAGGTTGTAATGCTTAGCACATTCTGTTATAAGGGTGCACTGTGTGTTTCCTCTTTGTTACATGCTCAAGTTGTTTAACGGTTGAGTGGCATGTGTCAGAAACTTTAGCATAGCTCTAGCCACTAGGGCATCACTGAGGTGACACTGCAGAGGGGTCCAACACAGTCCTGTACATCGCTTCTGACAGTCACTGTCAATGTACGTCTCCTTACCAACCCTGACCCCATCTAACCTTAGGCTAAACTACTCTTATTCACGGTGATTGTTGCTGCAATGCCATCCGGAATACTGTTTTTATAAAGGGCTGTTGCTATTAGCTCACAGGAAAGCTAATGAATACTGGTTATGTTGATTCAAGCTGCTGCAGGTCATTGCTTTTGTATGGAAAAAGCGGCCTTAAAGACCCCATTGAGTGGTTTGATGAACAGTTTTATTTCCTGTTTTGATGTATTTCTTATTGAAACTGGAAGTTAGGAAATATTGGAGGGCTTGTCCAAGTGATTTCTTTTGCAACCAGTTAAGGCAAGACACTACAGGCAAAAAGTAGCACTTTCATGCACCAAACTTATATTCTGAAGGTTTTTACAGAGGGGTTTGTTCATATATCATTCCCCTGATTTATATAACATTTCATTCCTAAAACATGGTGAAAATGTTTTTGATTTATGGAGTTATAAAAAGAGATATCCAAAATCACCTCTGTAAAAACCTTAAACTCTAATATGTTAACAAAATGAAACACAAAATTTGAGCCTGGCTTTATCCAATGTTTAGATTTCTGTTCTGTAAATGTATGCATATTTTATTTTATACACATTTTATTTTAGGGTCTTTTAACTAGTTGCTTATTATCATGCATATTACTAGAATATTGGCTGTTTATTAGTACTTATAATAATATAATAATAATTATATTATACATATAATAATGCCTAATTCTGCATGACCTTATTCTACATTTTTAATCCTACCCAATACCTAAACTTAACAACTACCTTACTAACTTACTAACTATTAATAAGAAGTAAATTAGGAGTTTATTGAGGGAAAAGTCGTAGTTACTAGTGAATATGTGTTCCCTATACTAAAGTGTTACCGAGCATTTTTATGAAATCATTTGCATATTAAATCATTTCAGAAAACTTGTTATACAAAATGTAGTCTTAATGCACTGTGATGTACAGTATTAACTGGGGAAGTATGGTGATATCTATTACTTAAAAATTGTACCCTATTCACATGTGGTGTCTTGCCTTAATAGTAAAAAGAAGAAAAAAATGTTATTAAGTATTTTTGGTCTATTTTCTCTGATAAAAAAACTATTTCTATTTATTTGTCAAAACTTTTTTTTTGGTCAGACTTTAGGAGTAAACTAGCATATAGATAACCTCAAAGCTAAGAAACAGAAGCCATTTTTGGAGGGCAATTTTGGCAATTAATCCTTTTCCTTTTTCCCTAGATAACACAGCTGTTGGCCCCTGAAGTGTGCAGCTCTTTTTCCCTTTACAACTATTATGCTATTTATCATAAAATGATTGAGCTCATTAGTCTCGAAAACAAGTGAATTTAAGTCTTGAAATGTATCATGATTTGAGTTCTTACACTGATCTTACAGAGCTTACACAGCAATGGACAGATTTGTTGTTGACTTACCTTTCTTGGTCCCCCTGTTTTCATTTCATAAACATCAATAGTGTAGTTTGATCTACGACCAAAGCTGTCAAACTGGATATTGCCAGTCATTCCTTGCACTTGGACCTGCCAAGAACAACAACAACAACAAAAGGGTAATTCCTATAGTTTGGTGGATTTTATGTCCCCATGAAAAAAAAAAAAAAAAATCAACTTTAATGCTACATGGTTTTTCATGCATAGATGTACCCCAGCTAACACAAATTCATAATAGTTAGTACTTAAGAATAATAATATTAATTGAAGTACTTTCCCATGCCCCCAATCATGTTTTCTCAAAGTCACATTGAAATAAAGGATATATATATATATATATATTTTAAATCATGTCTAGTATGAATTGACACAACAGGGTGGACATGTTATGTTTTATACTATTACATAAGTCTTCTAAAAATGAGGAAAAAAGTTCTTGTAGTTGGTTTCCCTCCAAGGAAATAATGTTATATATATATATATATATATATATATATAAGTAAAAAATGTCATGCAACAGAGTGGACAGACTCCATAGAATGAGAAATCTGAAATATTTGGTCAGAATTATAAAGTTATACTAGCCTGACTAAAAAACAAGACTTGACAAGTTTTTTTCAACAAACCTACTCAGTCCAAAATCCACCAAACTGTAGAAATTACCCAAAAATAAAGTAACCAGCAAAATAACAATGACACTTAATAATACATTTGAATGTGTTAGAGTAGCACAACTGAATCATACAGAGACATGAAGCGTACTCACTCTGATGATCAGAATTACACATTGAGAGATTACAACAGTCATTTTCGTAAAAGCTGGAAGACTTAAAGAATCTTGCCTAAGTAAAAGAAAGTTTACCATTTTGAGAGCTCGTTCGATGTCAATTCCTTGGCTCCAAGGGACCGCAGGGTTAGCCAAGCAATCGCCTGCACTGCCTCGCCTGGACACGTCTACTCGCTGGCGGCGTAGGTACCGGAACGCCTCCGCAATGACCAGGATAGCATCATAAGACAGCGCTGAAGTATACTGTACACAACAACCATTAAGCACCTCACAGTTATTTGTTAGATCAGTTTGAAATAAGCAAACACATTATCTGTAAGTAAATACCTTGAAGAGGGTTAAAATAAGCTGCCCTCTTCCAGGTCCACACGCATATATTGATGTACATAATGAAAGATAATTGCGATGCATTACTGCATGTAATCATAGCTGGCAAACGCAACCAAAGACGACACACTTCAGGGATGTAGCTTGCGCATTGTTTCTTGCTATGTAAAGAGTGTTAACCAGGTTTCTAATTACAGAGATATGTAAAATGTTTAGTTATGTGAGACTCAACAGGGTTTTGCTGCTATTGTTGTGCAACCTGTAATTACATCCCATTTCAACCAAGAAAAGAGAACAAGCTGGCATCTGCTAATTTGCCGTGAGCTGCATTGTATTGTTTTGTATTTCTTCAAAGCGACTATAGCAAGGAATTTAGCGACTAAAATAAATGCAATATAACAAAGGTAACATCAAAGGAGACATTGCACATTTACATTCTGAATTCAAAACACCTTCTGATGGCTTCATTAAAATACTGTCTTGGAAAAGACTTTACACACAAACAAAGTGTGTGTGGCTGCATGTGCACATTTCAACAGTATTTTTTTTTTTTTTTTTAGCTGAATTTAACGAAAGCTGTATTTATATGTAAGAATAAATGGTAACACTTTACTTAAACGCATAAAGCACTTATAAATAATTGTAACTAATGTTAAAATTCATAATATTTGCAGATTCCTTGTTACATCTGAAAATAGTTGTTTATCATGAGTTTTAATGCATTATACATTATAAAGGCATAACATAAGTACTGTAATGTATTATAACTGTGGTTACAATTATTCATGAGACCATACAATGCATTACAAGGTGCATTACAAGGCATAATTAATGCATTAAAAATAGTTTTTATAATGCACTATATATATATATATATATATATATATATATATATATATATATATATATATATATAAAGGCTTTAAGTAAAGTTTTACTGAATAAATCAAAATGTAATAATTTAATAATAATAAAATGACCCACTGGACTGAAATGCACTTAATTTTCATGGAAATAATCAATGTTGCCAAATCCTTAGTTTTCCAGCAGAATTGGGCTACTTTTACACTGTTGCCGCGGGTTGTTTTTCATGTTCGTGGGTTGAAGTGACCCCAAATAACATGATATTTAGCCTCTAGAATGCAAATTTTACCAGGGGAACCCTGCCAAATACACAGATTTTTCCCCTCGGAATGCAATTTTTACTGGTGGAGCCCCCTGAAACGGGCTAGTTTTGGGCTAGTTTTGAGTAACAATCGGGCAGGTTTTGTTGTAAAAATCTGGCAACCCTGGAAATAAGGTCAAAATGCAAAATATAGTAAGTGGTCCCTTAAACAGGTTTCATTTTATTTATTTATTTTTTGGGAGAATTTTTTTTTAAATAACATTCAGGTGTTTTTGAACTCTGTCTACTCACTAGTTTGATGTCATTTCTTACCCACCCATCCATAATAAAACCTTAATTAAACTGCATTTAAAATCTATTCATCTCATGATCATTGTTTAATTAGATGTAAATTGAGCCCCAGCTTTAGTAGCACCTTGGACTGAATGTCAATATATCGACTGTTGCAAGGAGTGAAAAAATAAAGAAAACAGGCAGAGAAAGTTAAAAAAAAAGAAAGAGAAAGTCAAAGATCAGATGATTTAAAGTTGTTTAAAACAACAATGATTTAAAGTTGTTTTTTTTTTAATGT
>CM074447.1:7242360-7519860 GCA_037101425.1 Elopichthys bambusa | reverse complement strand
GAATGGTCAGGATGCACAGCACACATGGGAACAGAAATGAAAGGTTTATTAATATTACATGTTCTCATAATGCTCATATGCCAGTTTCTGCCAGTTACTGTGCTCACGTGCGCCATACAAACATGCTGAATCTGAGTAGGTAATAGTAAAAAGGTGTTTCAGGTGTTAACTATACTCACTGGTCTGATACGAGTTGCCATGTGTGGTCCTCTCAGCTCACGACAGCAGTCTACAGATCAATAACAAATATTTATCTGTTTAATTACTATTCTTAAAACACGATGGCTGACCTTTAAACCATTTACTGCACATTTTCTACTATTTTAGGTTTTAGTCGGAATGAACCAACCAAACTTACTTTTACGAGCTGGTTATGCTCGAAGCCCAGTATACAAGATACAATTAATTCTAGTTCTGTAAACTTTAAAATAGCAGCACTCACCTGTAGAACTCAAACTAGAGTAATGGTTATGAAGGAAACGCAAAGAGTTGTATAGGCAGAGAGCGGAGGAACATCTGATTTGTCGAGCCAACTATCAGGAATTAACCTGACATTTGAGTCTAACCAATGAGAGAAGGGTTACGTCAAAGAGCGCCACTCCGCGGCCCAATCAGATTGTTATCTCCCCATGACATCACAATCACGCTCCTAAATGTGTTTATTTGAGTTTATATATTATTTTTATATTATAGGAAAATTTAAGTTAATATAGTGTATTTGTTTATAAAATACTTTTATAAGATATACAAATAATAAAATAGAAAAATAACATGTAAAGGTAATTTACGTACACACAGACAAAATAAATTGGAGAAGCATGCTGCTCTTACTGTTTTCACTATGTAAAAATGTAATAATTAGTAAGAGCAGAATCCGCTGTCTGGTCTGTGTGCAGAAATAACATGACTAGTAACCAGTATGAGCCATTCAGAAATCAGTGCGGTAAAAGATCGGCGTGTTTGTGTGGTAATATATTGTATTCAGGTTTATGGATTTAAGATTAACTTTATAAAGCCCCAAGTTATGTAAAAAAGTAAAATGTGAACTGGGTAGTATCTTATTCTCAATGTTTGTTTAAAGAAGCGTTATAATCGGGTGAAGATGCTTTTGTAAATTACGAATCTTACTATGGCGAACAGACTTGATTAATTACGTTGTGTGGAAGTTGTTTCCTGCAGCCTCCTAATTATTATTCATGAGCCTTCGTTATGTGGCAGGCAGCGGCAGCTGACTTCCGCCCACTTGCCAACGTCTTCCTTTCAGCCAATCAGTTTGGACCACTGACCGAACGTTAAGAAACGTAATTAATATTCATAAGCCAAGCCTTCACCATAGTGTGGTTTATATTATTCTCCTCTTGCTGGTATTCTCTCGGTTAAGATGGTGAGTCACGACGATGGAAACTATGTCGCAATCTGTGTGATTTTTATATTTATTTTTGCGAATAATCGAAGTGATGTCACTCCCTTTTAGTGTCCGTTTAATCGCCATTATAGTATGTAAAAACTGTGTCACATATGTCATCGTATGTGTTGCTTATTATTGCTACTGGTCTTTCTTTTTAATCGGACAAAATACACAGAGAAAATTGTGATCAGTGCATTTAGGAGTGAATTTACAACCACGGCTAATTAAATAGAGCAGAGAATTTTATATTCCTTTTATTCTCGATTTCTTTCACCCTACAATCTTATTCTAACCTGTATTATCTCTTATGTGCACCGTCTTATTTATGTTTACAGTTTGTGTATTGTATTCATTTACTGTATCGTATTGTATTGTACACAGCACTGGACTGGTCCTGTTTTAATAAATGTTCTATTTTTTTCTATTCTATTCTATATAACACAGGCCACTAGTCCCAAAAGACCCTCACTGGGGGCAGTAGCCCCTCGTAAAAAAGCCAGTCCAAAGCCTGAACTGACAGAGGAGCAAAGGCAGGAGATCCGAGAGGCGTTTGAGCTCTTTGACACTGATGGTTCTGGTTATATTGAGGTGAAAGAGTTAAAGGTGAGATATAATGCCATGAATTTATTAAAAACAGTTTACATGCCAGTGTGCCATTGTCGGCTATTTAGTGTATATCTCTATAAAAAGGATCCAAACCCTGAGACCGCACTAAAAATATTATGATTGTTTTTTAAATTAGGCATGAAACTGAAGCTGCACTAGTCTTTTCTACCCTATTGTGAGATATCTGAGTGAAACGGCTTCCTAAATAAGAACAAACGTAGGGCGGGGCTTGATTTTGTCAGCGGGGAATTGATTGGATGGTTGTGATTTGCTATTGGTGGATCTCATGTGAGTGACAGGTTGCCCCACCCTCGCGCTAGTAAACACGTCATCAGAAAAAAGAGAAGGTCACTGTGAGAGGGAGGGGAAGTTATTTTGATTCAAGATTACTAGGCACATGAATTTAGAAAAATATTGATGAGATTAATCATTTATAATAAACATTTATAATAAATAAGCAATATTCCATTAAAAAAAAAAAAGTATCAATTTATTTCATGGCGACTTTTAACTTGGAATGTTTTAGGATTTTAAAAAAAACAAAAAAACAATTAAACGAAAAATGTTTCCCATAATGAAATTAATACAAAAATGTAATCATTTTTAATAGCGCTGCCAGACCTTTGGTCTCCACTATATCTTTATATGACATCTATATGTCAAGCTTTCTGTGAGTAATAAAGAATTCTGCTCTAGGTGGCCATGAGAGCGCTGGGGTTTGAGCCTAAAAAGGAGGAAATCAAGAAAATGATTGCAGAGGTTGATAAGGATGCAACTGGAAAGATCTCGTTCAATGATTTTCTGGCTGTGATGAACCAAAAAATGGTAAGGTATTTTTTTTTTTTTTTTTTAAATATTCTAGTTATTCCAAGCAGCTAGAAAAGAAAACTCATATTACTGTTTGGAAATCTCTAGGCTGAAAAGGACTCTAAAGAAGAAATTCTTAAGGCTTTCCGGCTGTTTGACGATGACGAGACTGGAAAAATATCTTTCCGGAATCTAAAGAGAGTGGCAAAAGAACTGGGGGAAAACCTCACAGACGAGGAGCTGCAGGTACAAGAATAGTCACACAAACCTGCTCATGATCTGTGATAGATGATGTCACTATGAATTGGAAAACATACATTTTTTCATGTATGGCTGTCTTTAGGAAATGATTGATGAAGCAGACAGAGATGGTGATGGAGAAGTTAACCAGCAGGAATTTCTTCGCATCATGAAGAAAACAAGTTTGTACTGAATGTTATCAGAAGCACAGGAGTATAACAAATATTAATTTATATGTAAACATATTAGAGTTTTTTATCCTTTCGCTGTTTTATGCACCATACCATTCCAAAACCTTGATGCCTGTCAACCCCAGTGGTCATATCAGATCCGTGCGGGTTTGCCAAATAGCCAAACGTCAGCTGTTTACACACTATAGTCTCAAATCTTACCGGTAAAGATACAGGTAAACATAACAGAGGTTGTAGTGATTGAGTGAGTCATACAATGATGCACTCAAGTATTTTGTCAATCTGTCATTCATTATGAGCAAATTTTATGTTTAAAAAAAATACATTTGCATTAAAAATAAAGTTTATTTTTAAGTTTTTTAAAAATTATTTTTAATTTAAAAAATGATAATCAAAAAATAAATGAAAAGTAAGATACATGGATGCTTAACTTGAAATGCGAATTTAGAGGGAAAATGTGCTTAATAGCTGCATTTACATTCACCCTAATAATCGGGCTAGTAGCAGTATATAAAGTCACATGTAACCACTTCGATCCGAATGAATTGACACAATCCAATTTGAATTTCATTCAGATTGTAAGAGGTGGTTTCAAACTTTTCTAATCCATTCGATAGGACATGTAAACATATGACTGGATTGAAAATCAAAACTAGAATGTTCTGCGCATGTGCAATGACATAGAAATGATGTACTGATGTATGACACACAGAACAAGCTGTTGTCGTGTCAATCTAAAAATAAAATTTTCCTTCCAATCATCGTCTGTTCTGCTGAACACAAAGGAAGATATTTGGAAGAATGTCACTAACCAAACAGATCTCATTGACTACCGTAGTAGGAAAATAAATACTAAGGTAGTCAATTGGGGGCAAGATCTGTTTAGTTACTGACATTCTTCCAAATATCTTCCTTTGTGTTCAGCAGAACAAAGAAATTCATACAGGTTTGGAAGTACTGATGACAGAATTTTAATTTTTTAGGTGAACTATCCCTTTAAACCTGTTTTTTAAAACAAACAAAAAATAATGATAAAAAATAAGCGATGGCGAGATGATGTATGCACCAACAGCGGGAAACAGTTTGCGCATTTCAAAAGATCAATTTCAAATATGAAGCTTGTTACATAAATCAACCCAATCACTTATTTAGAGTTCATGTAAACAGTATGTTCAGATTCATCAATTGGAAATTAAAGGCGTCTATAGCTACTGTCACAATATGAAGAATTAAAATGTTAAATGTATTTTTTCATATGCACTGATATATACATTTCAGTTTCTGCCTTGTGTTTTTCTTTAAGTATTTATGAATAGTATATCATTTATTAAACAATTCAGAGACCTGTTGAATGATAATTATATTCAAGTTTACAATCCCTTCTGTTGACTTTCACTGCGCTTTCAGGGATGTCTGTACTACAGCCCTTCTCTGTGCCTCAGCTTCAATAGAGGAGATGTCTGCAGTTTTAGTAAATATATACTGTGATCCTGTGGTTGTATTTTTCCTATTTTGCACCATCTACCTTTAAAATTAGTTTCATATGTTTTTTTATTTGAGATGCTATTTAAGTATTATTTAAAATAAAATTGTATTAAGCAGCCATTCTTGAGATTATTGGTGTTGACCTTTATTCCTCTCTTTATTATCAATTTATTTTCTCGCTCAATTTGACTTACAAGCAGAGAATCTTCCTATGGAGGGTGAAACAAAAAAATTTGACCTACAGATATTAAGTGTACGTGGGTCAGTTTAAATGCAGTCACACCGATGATTTACACAACAGCTGAAATGGATATGCTGGTATTTGCATGATATATTAGGACAGAAAATTCCCTGTTCAGAACCAACTTCAGTTGTGCTATAAATATAAATCTATATATAAAATATAAAATACACTACCGTTCAAAAGATTTTTTTAATTCAGCATTTTTCTGAATAAAGGTGACAATTTTACCAAAGATTTACTTTTTTTTTTTTTTTTTTTATAAATACAGTTCTTCGGATCTTTTGATTAATTCTAAAAAATAAAAAAATAAATGTATCATGGTTTCCACAAAAATATGAAGCAGCAGAACTGTTTTCAACATTGCTAATCAGAAACGTTTTTAAGTAAAATTACTACATTTTGCAATATATTAGTTCAAATTGTCTTTTTTCACAATGTTACCATTTTTACTGTAGTTTTAAACAAATAAATGCAGCCTTGGTGAGCATAAGCATTCAAAATATTAACATTTCATGGGCACAGAATAAAGGGGGAAAAAAGAAAGTAATAAACCGATTGTTTATTCTGAAAAAATAAAACATCTGAACACAAATAAAACAAGATGAGGCATAACTAACCAACATGACACACTGACACAAATAACAGAACACGCATTTACCTTTGATAGCAAAAGGGTCGATCTTAAGATTTAACAACAAACTCACAGGACAGTAAGTGAACATATGAATATGGCTCATATCAAATTTATGGCCTTTGACCATAAAGTTATTTCACAGTATAAAACAAATAAAAACAGTCTGATGGAGGGTGACAGGCAGGCAAAAGTCAATATTTCAAGTAAGCTGATGTTGCATATCAACAGAACAAACTAATGCAGCAATCATGATGGTTTGAGGTATCTGAGTCTTGTGTGTGTCTGATCAGCTTTGACTGAGACGTGTCTTGCTGGCAAAGTCGGCACTGAGTTTGCGCATGACCTCAGCATGACTCTGGCCTGCCAGTTCCTGTCTCGTGGAGCTGTAGTTCTCCTTCACAAAGGTAGCAAAGGGTGTGGGTGCCCGGGGCTTTGAGGGAGTCAACAAAACCAGCTGTCCGGTGCACAAAGCACACACAAACTTCGTTGTGTCCAGTGACTTAGAGTGGCGGCCGATCCTGTGGGGGATATGAACATTTAGTTCACCCAAAAATGAAATTTCTGTTAGCAAGTACTCACCCTCATGTCATTCCAAACCCGTAAGACCTTCATTCATCTTCGGAACACATTAAGATATTTTTGATGAAATCCAAGTACCCCACATAGGCAGCAACAACATTGCACTTTTCAAGGCCCAGAAAAGGCATCGTTAAAATAGACCACCTGACTACAGTGGTTCAACCTTAATGTTGAGAATACTCATTCACAACGAGAATACTTTTTGTGCGCTTCCGGGTTCTACGTCAGAACACCATCTCAGTACTGTCAGCATCACACGCATGCATCTCGCTGCTCACGTGAACAGCGTCGGCCAATAATGAGCCGGCGTTCTGCATAGAACCCAGAAGCTCTGCAGTGTCTCTACAATGTAAACAGCGTAGGAAACTGACAGGGAAGAGAAGAAATTGCTGAATAAAGTCGTTATTTTTGTTTTGTTTTTGCGCACAAAAAGTATTCTCATTTCTTCATAACAGGTTGAACTACTGTAGTCACATGGAATACTTTAATGATGCCTTTGCTACCTTTCTGGGCCTTGAAAAGTGCAATGACATTGCTGTCTGTGTGTGGTTCAGAAATCTCTCGGATTTCATCAAAAATATCTTAATTTGTGTTCCAAAGATGAACGAAGGTCTTGCAGGAGTGGAACGACATGAGGGCGAGTACTTCATGACAGCGAATTTACGTGAACTTGAAACTGTTACGAAATCTGTGTAGGAAAATATTTCGCTCACGCAGAACTTCAGATCACATGGATTCCTATTAAAATGACTGAATTTCACCCATGGAAATTTGCAAAACAATGGTAAATGTGACAGTACCTTAAAAATGTGACAATTCAAGCTAATCAAGACAATTCTGTACTTACGTGTTCTTACAGCGGTTACACTGATATTGGTATTTGTAGTTGATGTCGTAACTGTGGCAGCGGGTAACCATCGGTAGCTCAGGATGTGCCAGCATTGCTTTACGGGCATGAAGCCTCCAGAACGGCCCATGGCCGTCACGAACATTGTTTATGAGCCATGTGGCAGCATGACACATTTCATGGACTAACGTATCCCGTAAGCGATCTATAAGTGGAACACACTGTGTTTATTGCCAAGCATCAAGAGCTGTTGAGAATTTCAAAACCATAATGACAAGTACCTGCAGAGTCGCACACTTTGTCAGACAGCTCAATGCGGGCGTATCGTTTCCCAGTGCCGCGCTCCTGGCCTGAGATGCAATATCCTGCTGTCTTGCGCATCTTCTTGTTCCATGTGACAGACATGTCGGTGGGAAGCTGAGGGGTTGGAATTTATATTTAAAATTAGTGATTTTAAAACAACCAGAGGCCGTTTTTTTTCCCTCATTCCACTGCCCTGCATCTTGCGTTTGAAAACGCAAAAAAACAACATTCTGTGTGAATAGTGGTTGTCGCCATTGGTCTGTGTCTGTTGGTGCAGCGTTAATTAGCCTAAAAGTATTGTGACTGGTTGCCAGTGCATTGCTATGCCATTGCTAAGGTGTTTTACAGGGTTTCAAAGAGTGTTATTATGCAGTTGCAGCTGGTTGCTTACTGGCTCAGGTAAAGGGTTAGGTCACCCAAAAATGAATTGTCATTAATTACTAACCCTCATGTTGTTCCACACCCGCAAGACCTTCGTTCATCATCGGAACACAAATTAAGATTTTTTGATAAAATCCGATGGCTCAGTGAGGCCTCCGTTGCCAGCAAGACAATTAACACTTTCAATGCCCAGAAAGCTACTAAAGACATATTTAAAACAGTTCATGTGACTACAGTGGTTCAACCTTAATGTTATGAAGCAACGAGAATACTTTGTGTGTGCCAAAAAAACTAAATAATGACTTTATATCTAGTGTTGGGCGATTTCAAAACACCGCTTCATGAAGCTTCGAAGCTTGACTTTGGCAGTTTGATACACACTCCGAACCACTGATTTGAAACAAAAGATTTGTAAAGCTTAGAAGCTTCATGAAGCAGTGTTTTGAAATCGCCCATCACTAGATATTGTTAAATAAAGTTATTTTGTTGCAAAAAAAGTATTCTCGTTGCTTCATAACATTAAGGTTGAACCACTGTAGTCACATTAACTGTTTTTAATATGTCTGTTCTTAATATAGCTTTCTGGGCATTGAAAAAGGGAGTGTTCTTGCTGGCGATGCAGGCCTCACTGAGTCATCTGATTTTATGAAAAATATCTTAATTTGTGTTCCAAAGATGAACGAAGGTCTTACAGGTGTGGAACAACATGAGGGTGAGTAATTAATGACAATTTTTGGGTGAACTAACCCTTTAAAGAGGCCACCCTCAGGTCTCTATAATATTCTGGATTAGTGGTTGACCCGATATATTGCCAAGGCCGACATTATCGGCCGGTATTTGGCAATTTTTAATCATTTATCTTCTTGTGTGCAGAGCCTGCATTAAATGTCTGTACTCGGTGCATGATGGTCTGTCCATGTGATGGATTCAAGCAGTGTGAACTGGATAGAATTCAGCTGTCACTGGACATTAGAGGTCAACCAATTGATCAGTTTTGCCAATTCATGAATATGGTGTGGGTTTAAACAAACCTCTAACCCTAAAAATTAGACCTAGTGATATAAGTGCCTGAGCAAACACCACTAATAATTACTACAAATACAATTGCAGGTTTTCACATGTACCTTACTGTCAAACACACTGGTGTTGTAGAGCTGGTACAGTTTGCTGGTCAGCTCCTCTTTGTTCTGTTTGAAGTTGCGGCAGTACAACGATCCAGGTACAGACAGAGACTGCAGGAAGCAGCCAGGAGTTTTACAAACCACCACTCTGACAAACAGGAACAGCATGATATGAATGTCATGAACAACACTGCTGATGGCATGTATACGATCCTCAGAGGCAGATCTGGGGAGATTCAGAGGGTCAGCAGTACCTGCTGTTGGGAGGAGCTCTGGGTTCAGTATGGCTCACTGGTCTGCTGCTGGGCGTCCGATGCACTGGGGTCTGGATTATAGACGGTCCATTAACCGGTAACTGGCTACCAGCTTTCTTACCCCTGGCAGATGGTGTCGACAAACAGGGAGGTCGTGGTTTGGGTTCTACATGGAGAGAGAAAAACAATTCTTAAAACAATCAATAAAAGAAAAAACTGAAAACAAAATACTTTGTTCCTTTTGCAATTATAGCTGGAAACTATGCAGATATAATTTAGATTCATGACAGCTTTGAATGATAAACACTTTTGCTGGAAAGCGATGTCATTTGGTTATCATTTTCAATTGGTACTATCACAACTCATTTCAACAATAAAATTGATAAGCTTTGGAAAAAAAAAAAAAAAAAAAGTATAAATGTTACCAACATCACAAAGCTAAACTGCTTTACCATATTGACATTTAAAACAGCAGAATGAACAACAATATTCAAAACTTCACAGAAATTGACAACAATTGCATCTTTAAGGATCTATTTTTTATTATAAACTGTTCAGCAATTTTGCCTGACACTTTCAGCATCTCAGCAAATTGGTCAACTCTAATTTACCCCATTTTCTGACATTAAAATGAAGTTGAGAGTTGTAACCAGGGCTGTAGCTGGGGTATCCGGGGCAAGTTGTTGCTGTGAACCCCCTCGAAATCAGTTGAAATCACATTCCGGGGGCAAAGCAAAGGACAAGCACACATATGCATGTCAGTAGCTATGCATCCATCCATCTTTTTTTAATGCACATTTTGGGATATTGCATAAAAAATAAAATAAAACCTAGATGGAAAGGGTTTTTTTTTTTTTTGTATCCAATAAGACAACATGTGCATAAACTACAATGGAAACATTTACCAAATAAATCCCTAGCGGACCAACTGCATCTCAAATGTTGGTTTAGTGGTTCTGAAACGCCTTCGCCAAAGTTTGTCATCAGAATGACTGGATTTAATTCCCTCCCAGAAGCATCTCATATGTTTGCTTTCCCAAAAACCAGCATCTAAATGCAAGTGAAAATGACAGTGTATTGCGTTTCATCTGCCGGTCTTATGTCGGAGGAAAAAAAGAGCAACAGTTTCTTCACCCATTGCAGCAACTTCGGTACTTTATTCGCAAATGTTTTATGCAATATTCCAACGCGCAAATTTTGATGGAAACAACAAGCAATAAACGGTTTCCTTTCATTTACCACACATCAACGAAACCTACTCTAAAAATTAGCTTATGAATCCTGAATATTTAAGGTAGTCACTCATTCATAAGTGAATTGTGTGAACCACATTCAACACTCCAAACAGGACTGAACCATATTCTGCTACTGTATGAACTGTATGAAATGAGCCATACCTGGAGGCGGCTTTGGGCTCGCAAGTGTTCTGCCTCCTAGACTCTGATTTTGTCTGACTCGGTCCAGTAAGGACTGGAACTCCTCCTCAGAACTGCACGTGTCATCTCGACTGCTGTGTGCCGTCACAGAGACTGCTGGTGGAGGAACACAAGGTTTTGCAGTCTCCTCTCTGTTTTTACTTGTGGTGTGAAGTTCCTCTGACGGTGGACGGCTGTGTCTGGTCCTCCAGGTGCTCTTAATAACAACGTTACTGTCGTCATCACTGTCGCTTAGGAAGACTGGAGAATTGCAGTGAGGTGGAGGCCGTTTCTCTGTCTTCTGAACTGATTTAGGAGTTCTAGCAGTCTTTGCTTTTCCTGTACAGAAGTAATAGAATTTGTTAGATACACTGCATTCATAAAAAAAACAAAAAAAAAAAAAAACAACTTGATCTAGTGGCTATTATATATAAAAGGAACAGGGTGTCTGATCCATGAATGAATAATTCACAACGGTTTGCAAAGCAGATCAACAGATTCATTAATTAACAGACACAAAGAACCATTGGTTTACAAATATGATGAACAGACATCAGGAGCAAATCCAATTTATATCAAAAATCAAACTTAAAAAATTGGCCCAAATTGGATCCAAATGTCAGATCTTTTATGTTTAGCGGTCGGCACGTATACAAAGAAAAACAGAAATTATGTGCAGTGTGTGAATTTTAAAGTCGCCATGAATTTGAAATTGACCCCATTTACTTTGTTAGCACACATTACTAGTCTTGCGGTGAACAATTAATACGCAGGGGAAAAAATTAGTTTGTGGTGGTAATCTTTAATCAAAATCTGAAAATTGGCTTCCGCTCTGGTTATTGGTTCCTTCTCTGATGATGTCAGTTTGACGGCTTGGGTTGAATATCCTTAACCACTTCCTTCCAACCGTCAGTCTGCTATAAGCAAGGGATGGAGAGGATGTGCGCTAAAATAAAATCTTGCCCTCTATTCAGTATTCCGTTTCACTTGGAAATACATCACAACACTGAAGTAAGGTCGGTTGCAACTTCAGGTTCACGGAGACTTTAAAGTTGGCATGAAACAGAAGTTGCGCTAGGCTTTTCTTCCCTATTGTGACGTATATCTGAGTGAAACGTCTTCTTGCTATTGGTGGATGTCATGTGAGTGACAGCTTGCCCAAGAGATGAAATTTTGAATTTTTGAAATTTCTTGCCCAAGAAATTTTGATTTCATGGTGACTTTAACCCTTGTAAGCTATTAATTTGGGATGTACCCCAGACAATAAAATGTGATTTAGTAACTTTTTTTTTTTTTTTTTTTTTAAACAAATGTAATTACTTACTTTATTAATGTTTTTACTCAACATTTGTGCAGTTTTGGAGGATTTATGGCATGTTTTAAATAATATAAATAAATATTTGTTAATTTTTCTTCATCTTTTCTCAAAAACTTTTTTTTTTTTTTTTCAAACAACCATTTATGTAAAATTCACATTAAAAAAAGCCCACATTTCTAACTTTTTTTATTCATGGAGATAACATGGACAATTTGCCATGGTTTAGTGTTAAGATTTTTGCCATCTGTTTGAAAAATATTATTTTAAAAGTAAAAAATTATCACTTTAACCAGTAGATTGCTGCAGAGCTCCACTATTTGCTATTGCTATTTGATAAGCTATATTTTGACTAATTGAAAAAGACATTTTCATAAGTTTGAAAATTGGATTTATATCTATACATTATGAAATCACAATTATAACAAAAAAATAACTGTCCAACTTCAGCTCGCTCTCGCTCTCTTGCTCTCTCTGATGTGCTGTGGTGTGACCACTTCATTTATGTGGTGATTGGGCATTTTGGCTGATTTTATTTGACAAATTATAACGGAGCAATTTTTAGTCTCAATTTATTCCTCTGTGTGTGATCATTTTGCAACGTAGACGTTTTAAAGTGTTTGGCTATGCGTGTTCTGCGTTGTTTCTGATTTTGAGGATGAATTTGATCAATTTTCTGAACAGCCTGAATGTGACTTTTTTCCCCCCCTCACACTATCATAAAACCAGATATTCCAATTTATTTATTTGACAGCTTTACAAAGTCTCATGCCATTTGGATCAAAGGAACATTTTTTTTAATTATTTCAACAAACGACATTTGGGGTCAAAAAGACCCTGAACAGCTTATAAGGGTTAAACATACTCAAAGATAAGCATACCTTTATTAATGGAAGGCTTCCTTTCAGTGACAAAATCATCATCATCAGATGACATGCTGTCCACTATGAAGCGTTTCAAACTAAGGGGGGGGGAATAATAACTGATGATTGACAGTCATGATGATATACTAAAGAACTGGTTTATGGCAAATTGTGTTACACTGACCTGTCATCACTGCTACTCACAGATTGCGACTGGACTTTAGCCTTTGGGGTTTTCACTCGATTTAAAACTAAGAAAAAAAAAATCCAAATGTAAAAATTGTGTGTGACATCTGTCAACATCAGTTATTTGATTTAAAAGACTTACAAATTTCAAATTCATCATCACTATCGGACGACAAAACTTTAACTGGTTCCCTAAGGAGAAAAAAGAAGTGATTTAGTTTTACCTCGTGTCAGGGTGTTGATGTTATATAGTGAATATATAGCCACAGCATGCAGGGAGTCACTATATTCACCATATAACAATCTCTACTGCCTTGAGGTGCAGCCATATTGATAAAATTTCACAGACAAAATAAGATCTATTGTCAATACTGCAGTGATGCATTAAGCACATTTCACACAGAAATCACTTTCAAAACAAGCAACTTTCTGTTGTTCAGCACAGCGAATCCATATGAACTGTTTGAATCTGCATTGGGGAAATCTAACGCCCTCATGTGAAATTCTCGCTCACATGGATTCCTATTGAAATGACTGGATTTCGCCATAGAAAATTTGTAGTAAAGAAAGTAGTAAATGTGACCGTACCTTTACTGCTTTTATAAAATGTTTAGTAGATAATACTTTTAAAGAGGAACTATTATGCCCTTTAACAGTCTTGATTTTGTTTTTGGGCTCTACTAGAACAGGTTTTCATGCTTGAATTTTCATTATTTTCCCATATTTGACATTGTTGCAGCTCTTCTCTTCCTAGTCTGCCAGTAATGCACTGTTTAGTTCCTGTCTCTAAGAAGCCCCTCCTTCTGAAAAGCACAATGGCCCTCATTTATCAAATGACTGTACACCAGAAAACTGTGCGTATGCTCATTTCCACACAAAATTTGGCATCAATATAAGTGTGAGTGGTGGCTACAATCAAATCTCACATCAGGTCTCAACTTGTGTACGCACGTTTTTGAGTCATCGCGAACTTGCGTGTGCAGCATAGTAAATCTGGTGGAGAATTGCTATGAGAACATTTAGATTATTTTTCTGACCAACAATCACTCACTAACCGATCATTAACCATTAAACGACATGATTAAAATGTCAAATTACAATTAAATTAGAATAAAATACCACTAATGTTTAGTGCGCAAATAGCAACATCAATAGAACATTAGGATTCACACATCATGCACCTGCAATGCAGAGAAAAACAGAATAAGAAATAAAAAAATAGGACTACATAAAAAAATATATTTCAATGAAATAATGAACAGATTAACAAAACAGAAAAACTGTATCAAGTAGGACTAATACAGTCTACGCTCACGCTGTATTAATTTTCTTTATTTTATTAAAATAGGTATTTTTATTTTATTAAATCCAATTGATCGCGCAGGCACCTCACTCACACACACAGACAGACCCAACATATCAGTTCTAGAATTGCTGACTTTTTTTTCTAACATTTTAGCAATTTATCAGCAAACTAAAATACAGACAAAGTTAACACTGCTCAGTTTAAATGGTCCGCTATACATCTGTACCAATCAGCACGCGCAACGCCCAACCAAACACATTTTTGCGCATCTGAAGGATGATGTTTTACGTGCATATTGAAACGAGTGAAATACAAAGCCTTGTTTACATAAGGAACAGTAGTTCAGCAAGCAATAAATGTTACATTGCGAATATGGTAACGTTTGGATTCTTCCCGAATGAGAGGGGTAGGCTATGTGAGCCCAATTCAGTTTTGCTTTAAATAAATTAATTTCTGCTTTATTATGAATAAAAAATTTGTGTTTTTTAGCCTAATTTGTGTTTCAATTGATAATATATAGCTACTTATTTTTTGTATAAGATAAATATAAAGGATTTTCTGTGGAGTGAGATACTAAAATAACCAAGTTTTTTTTATTTTATTTTTTTTATATAGGGGTGTTTTTAGAGTAAGATACATTTTTATGGTTATGTTGCTCTGTGTCGTAAACTACAGGGCAAGGCTTCTAAAATTTTGGGCATGATATTTAAATGCCGATTGTTTTCAGCCGGCACATTTATCAACACCCGTTCATTCGAAAGTTTAATGAATCGCTCGTGAGCATTGTCGTAAGCTGATTTTTTTCGTTCGGATGTACGCTGGTTTCTACGTTCATTTGATAAATGAGGACCAGTGCTCTGATTGGTTGGCTGCACCAGTGTGTTGTGATTGGTCAAGCACTTCGAGCGCTGTCAAGCACTGTGTTTTCCACCAACCCAGGTGTCATTACAATTGGCTAAATTGGCAGTGGGCGGAATGACTCAGTAGAATAAATATCAGCAAGCACATTATGGTATTTTTTATGCTTTAGTACGGTCACAAAATTACACACCTTTAAATATTTTTTGTAAATTAAGAAAATTAATTGAGTACAATCCTTCTGCTAGGAAATATGATCCCTGACTGTATGTACAGCAGCTGGTTAATGTGTTTGGCATCAAAGCTGTATAGTAAAGTATGTTTCAAATTTATAAGATTCTCACCTTGGTTTCTGGGCAGCTGATGCAGACTGTTTAAAGGTGGATTTTGGTGTAGCCTTTGCAGCAAGAACTGTGGAAATAAAAATCAAATATAAAAATAAAATTCATTCATTCACATAACATAAGAATCCATGCAAGCAGTTACAGTGTAAAACCGAAACTTACACTTATCAAAGTCCTCATCATCTGACGACAACAGCACATGTTCCTCTCGAGATAGATTCTCTTTCCCTGAGCCATCAGTGTCAGACAGCAGCAGTCGGTGTGCAGGATCTGAGCCTGAGGACAGGTTCGAGTTAAAACTGCCCAGCGCTGGACGTCTGCTCTTCTTCAAGCTCTTCCTCAACTGCAATAACAGCAAGAGACATTTAATGAGACATTATGGGATGTGTTGTTTGTAAATGACGTATACGTTCATTATAAGTACTACACCTTCTCTTCAGCTTTATCAAGACCACCATCTCTGTCCCAGCCCAGTTTTTCAGAGACTCTCTGAAATAGCGATACAGTGCCGGAATCCATCGCCGTTTGAAATTTGGAAAACACCTGATCAACACCTGAGCACTTTACTCTCCCGTTGTCACAGCAATTAAACCTGAACACATGAAGAAGAAAAAAAAAGATAAAACTGTGCAGTTTTAGAGAAAGGGCACTCTCTTGTTAGAAAGCCCCAAGGTTTGACCTGAAATGGTCAAATACATTTACAAATGTAAATTAATCTGGGCTGAGCTGCTGATTAATGATGTCTTCAAGTGTATTATACTCAATCTAAGGCCTTTTCATGTGTTTGCATTCAAATAGATTAATAAAATTAATAAAATATTGAATATATAATTAATTCAATACATGATAGTTGAAAAGTATAAAACTATAGTAATATTAAACAATACAGTATTATAACTCTAATACAATATTCCAAAGCTGGGAATGCGTACAAAAATAGATAATAAACATTAACATATAACTAAAATTAA
Source organism: Elopichthys bambusa (assembly GCA_037101425.1). Taxonomy (NCBI): domain Eukaryota; kingdom Metazoa; phylum Chordata; class Actinopteri; order Cypriniformes; family Xenocyprididae; genus Elopichthys; species Elopichthys bambusa. Next base: position 7,503,502 of record CM074447.1, on the reverse strand, counting down.
ACCATATAACATATTTCAACATTTGTGAACGTTTAATATCTATTTATCGGCGTTTTTCGTGTCCGCAACATCATCTCGCTTCTGTGGTTCACTTAATATTGGCCATGTGACAAACGCACACGCTTAACATACTAGCAAAAAGTTTAGCTTTAAGCTTTAAAATGTTTTATTTGCTCAGCATACCTTGTAAAAGCGGATTTGATATATCGCACCTTCAGTCAAATGAGCAGAGCTTTAATATTTAAAAAATCAGCTCAGTGAGCGACTGTGTAACACAACGTTCAAATTTAGCCAACCGGAACTTGTCATCAGCCTGAGCTTGACTTAACTTCCGGTCTCAGCAGCGCTTCTAGTGTTTATAATTATATAACACAGACCTAGTACATCTTAGTGCATCTGATTTGCAAAAAAAAAAGCCTAATACATTTTCGTTAACGTACATTTGTTGTTTTCTTTTCACAAATTAGGAATGAAGATTTTTCAAATGATATATCTGCTTTAATGCACTGTATAACAAATAATAACAAAAGCAGTCAAAAGGCAAATTTCGGTTTTAATGACAGAAAGAAGTAGCCTATTAACTTACAATCTTTCAAAAAATATTTAATGTCTGATATCTTTAAAAACACAAATTCATAAATAAATAAATAAGCTGTTTTCATAAAATCTACCATTTTTTGCTGTTGTTTGAACGTAGAAAATGCCCACATATGTGGCAGAAAACTTCTGGGTCATGCAGTGGCGTAGTGTCTGGGCAGGCAAGGTATGCACGTGCATATGGGCCCGGGCGGATTGGGGGCCCGCTATAACGGGGTTAACCCCAAAGTATACTTCGGGCGTCCGCGCACCGTCCGCATCGCGAAATTTTCGTCATCAGGAGGGTTCGCGGACGTCCGCGTGCAGCCCAATTTTTGTGATGGCGCGGACAGTGTGTGTACTGTACAACAGCCCATGCGAGAGTGAATTGGGCGCTTGAAAACAAAAGTCCACTAGATAGTGCGCCGAACGCGTCTTTCCGCAGCCAAATACTTTAAAAGGCTCGCACGCGCGTCTGTGTGCGACACAGAACCCGTGTACATATGTTCAGAAAAATGAAGTATAATAGAAATAATGTTGTCAATAACTTGCTATAGCCTATGTTAAATGTACTGAAAATCATTAAGAATCTGAATAATGCCATGTCTTAGCGATGATCTATTGTATTTGACCGGTATTAGCTTTGGGTTTCTGAAACTTATGCATGCAGGTACTGTAGGGTGACCATGCACCTGGCTATTGATCTGTTGCAGGACAATAGATGTGATTTTGCGAGACCATGCGGGACACGTGTGAGACAGATAAATTTACTACTATTATGCTATGTTGTTAAACTTGGCCGATTATTTTTTTTCTGCCCGTGGGTGCCCAGTGCCCACACTATAATGTTGCGCTTCTGACAACATTACGTCCTGGAGAGAAGACGATTCTAGATTCACGAGTGCACATGCAGGAGGACAAAGTTTGAGCACACACATGTGAAATCTGAATGAGAGAGGGCGTCCTGGGTCCTGGGACTCATTCGCAGACGCACAACATGAAGTGTCCAACATTCCACACTTTCCCTGCATCCCAATGTACTATCCACCCTAAAGTGTATTGAAAATTATTACTAATGTGCTAGCTGTGTAACAAATATGTTAATTTCACTTCTATTTAGGGCCCAAGCTTTAAGGGGCTAAGCTGGGCCCTATTGTTTTCCTAAGGTAAATCTTTTTTTCTGGCACGTTTAGGGCCCTTAACATGGCACTCTTTGGCACACCCTTTTAAATGGTTGTGTTTGAGGGGCTTCAAACGGTCAAGACACACCATATGTACACCTGTGAAAGGATTCTTGATATCTTAAATGCTGTTGTCACAGCAACCTGTCAAACTTTATTCTTTCTGAGCGTTTTTGAGACAAATTGCATGAAACTCGACACACATCAGAGTTGTCCACCAGAACACATGGGCAAAGCCTTAGAAATGGGTGTGTAGGAAGGGTTCTGTAGCACTAACTTTTGACTAAAATGGGGTGTTAGTTTTACCTACAATCACCAAACTTGCTACATATATTGTTCTCATATATGAGCCAGACAACTTTCTAATTTATCTCTGACCAATGAGGACTTTTATTAATCAAGCTTTGAATTTTTAACTACTGCTCCAAACAGCTTCATACGATTCACACCAAACTTTCTCAACATGATGCCAATATACTGAAGATGTTAAATTGAGTCTGTGAGTATATTTTATACTCTTGATGGTTTAGAGTTTAACCCTTTCTTTGCTGTGTGGTTATGCCTGCATTACAGGATATGAAATCTCTTAAGACTTAGGATCTGTTTCTATCAGTTTTAATGACAAAATAAAGACATAAAACCAGTTCATTTAAAAAAAAAAAAAAAAGATAGATGGATTACACACCTTCACTCTCTTCCATTGTAGAAAAGTGAAGCCACCAGTGTCCCAATATGGCACTGACATCTTGCGGGATGATTCGGGACCTGATTCTGCACAGTAATAAACTTGGAACCAGAGTCTGCGCAGTAGTGAGCGAAGTGGAGTCGCAGTATCAAGGTCCCACCCACACTTCTGCACAGAGTCAATCGCAAGCACACGCACATTTTTTAAGTAGCCTGACTGCTCCAATTTAGATGTCTGCTGAGTGCAGTATGACAAGAAGCTTGTTAAAATAAGGAAAAAACTATTACTAACCACATAGTCATATTTAAAAGATACAGAAAAAAGTCAGTTGGCATCTCAGTTCGCTCAGAGAAGCTGTCAATCTCAGCTGTAAATCATGATGTCACACTCCCATTTTTATAGCATCAAATAACTAGCCTAACTAAAACCAAACTTATTTAAAAACTGAACACTTGAACTTACATCAGCGTGATAAAAACTACATAAAATGACAGAAACATCTTTGTAAAAAATTTAATTATCCCATGATTTACTCACCCTCAAACCATCCTAGGTGTATCTAGGACTATCTTCTTTCAGACGAACACAATCGGAGTTATATTAAAAAATATGGATATTTTTCTTACAAAAACCCATCGCTTTGCTTCAGAAGGCCTTTATTAACCCTCTGGAGTCATATGGATTACTTTTATGATGAATGGATGCACTTTTTTGGACTTCAGAATCAGGAGCGCCATTCAGTCCCATTATAAAGCTTGGAAGAGCAAGGATATTAAAAAGAAAATAAAATAAAAATAGATAGATAGATACAGACAAGTACAGATAAAACAGATAGACAAATAAATAATTAGTTAACAGAAACATCTAAAACAATAATTAAACATAAAAAATGTCACCCTTTAGGAAATAAACAGGAGGTAAACCTTATCATAAAATCATAGTTTTTTGCCGTTTTAGCAGCTTTCTTGTTAAAGGCAAAATATGTAAATTTTTGCCGCTAGAGGTCGCTTATTTAAAACAAAGGGCGTAGCTTGATGATGCCTTGATTTCACAGAATCATGGGAGGTGTTGTCTTCACTGCTGCAGCTAGTGGAAAAGAATCGGGACGGGACTTGGGCAGAAATCATGTTCATGGATGAGATTATTAACGTTACTGTATTATAAAGCAGAGCAGGGCAGAGTGATGTGCGAGCAGAAACGAGGCCACAGGAGCGATTGCTAATGAGAGACGAGTGCGACACGCATCTCGAGAGCAGTGGAACTTTTATTATGCCGCAGTCACCACTTCCGCTTCTTCCGGTCAAGCGTATGTTGGGTAAAGCAGCACTGTTTTATCATATTAGATACATTTGTGTGTTGAAAGTTGTTATGCTAATCTGCATTCGCTCGGCAGCTACTATGAGACACTTAATGCACACTGCAGTAAGCGAGATTGATATTAAGCATGGTAAAACATGGTACTCGCTGTAAAGTAAGAAAGAAAATGAGATTTAAACAATAGGACTTATAGTGATGATTAGTTTTCTGTTGATGAATGTACCCATCCAAACAGTTGCTCACCTGTCTAATAAAACACATAATATTAAAGCATCTTTGGTTTTTCCATGGTTTTTCCAAAATAAAACCGGAAACCGAGGGTAACGCGGGTATAATGTCATTGATAAGCGACGCACGGACACGGTCCGTGTCCTGGTTAAAATTGCTTATTTCTCTGGATTTAAGCATTCTTAGAAACATTTGGGATAATGTAAGTACACAAGTCAACAAAATATATAACACTGTTCTAGTTGTTTTTGGATATTTTAACCCCAAAATCGTACATGTTGTGCCGTTAAGCGAAGCGTTTGTTTTTTTTTCACTCTATCTTCTGTGCTTCTGTGTTCCTCAGTGCGTCAGGTCAGAGATTACTCTTTTGGCATAAGTCAATCTGCCAGCTAGTTATTGTAGTTTGGGCTTGAGGGAGAGAGTAAATTATGGGATAATTTTAATTTTTGGGTGAACTATCCTTTTAATTAATAAATATTAAGTTAAAGTGAAACAGCAGGTGGCAGTAATGCAACAATATGGAGCTGCAGTAAAACACCAAAGAAAAAAAGAAGGCTTTTTACCGAACGTCACATGAACAAACAGGAAAAGACCGACAGACAGATGCTTGAACACAGTACGAAACGCCTGTGACCGGCAGCAGTTCAGCCTTTTTATTTGTACTTTTTTATATATATATATACACACAAATATATAAATGATTTAAATTCAGAAGTTATGACGGAGATATTTTCATCTTTGTTCGGACAAAATGATGCACAGCCACCCACGGGGCCAGCAGCTTTGGGGTTCGCCCCCGGAAAACCTCCGCCGCCCATGCCGCCCAACCAAGCACCGGTGGCGTCTCAGATTCCAGTACAGCACGGGGATGAGGGGCCTACCCTGCGAAAACCCGGAGCCATGAACGAACCTTTCTATTTACTACGAGAACTGCCTGGTAAATACGTTTATGGTGTTTAAAAAGACCGCAGAGTCCATGTGTGATTTGTGATAATGTTATGTAACATGATACACTGCATGTGGATCAGCTTTTTTTGTTTGTTTGTTTGTTTGTTCTGATTCAGTTGGAAACGACCTGACGGGAAACACGAACCTCATCACGCACTATAATCTGGAACACGCGTATAATAAATTCTGCGGCAAGAAAGTGAAGGAGAAACTGAGTAACTTCTTACCAGAGTTACCAGGTAAAGCAATTCTGATTGTGTTTGAGATCGGTGCGTAATATCTAACGAATTCCGTTGAAGTACTTGCCATAAATGATGATAAACTGGCATTTGACATATACCAGGTTAGTACCATGGTATTGTTATAGTATTTTGCCACTAAGAAGTGTTGTCTCTCTTGCAGGAATGATAGACTGCCCAGGGGTTCAAGATGGCAGTTCTCTGCGCTCTCTCATAGAAAAGCCTCCGGTCTGTGGAAACTCTTTCAGTCCTCTGACAGGAGCTCTACTCACTGGATTTAGACTACACACTGGCCCGGTAAACTAGTGCACTAGTAATAAGCTGCCTGCCTAGACAGCATATTGTTTAAAACATTTTAACATAATCTCAAAGCTTCATGTTTATAGTGTTTGTGTGTGCTGTAGCTTCCAGAGCAATACAGACTGATGCACATACAGCCACCAAAGAAAAAGAGCAAACACAAACACAGACATCATCGACCGCAGGATCCTCTACCGCCAGGTGACATACTAATCTGATACATTTTCACATGCTGGTAGTCTCTGCGCATACGTACGTGCATTAATTTGGCTGTAACCTGTTTTTTCCTGTACAGAAACACCCTCAGATTCTGATCCCAAGAAGAAGAAGAAAAAGAGGGATGATGACCCCGATCGCAAGAAGAAAAAGAAAGACAAAAAGAAAAAAAAGGTGAACGTCAGGACAAGCTTACAACAGTCCAGCAGTCAAAAGTACTTTTAAACAATATTGCGTCTTAGAGGACAGACTATATTTGAAAAAATAAATAAATACAATAGTAAATACATAAACTTTGGAGGCTGTTTGCCTTCTGTGTAAATGAGAATTTGCCATTGTCATGGAAGAATATATATATATCATAATTAATTTGAAGTTGCAGATTTTATTTTATATTTTCATTTGTGGTTCTGTATTCATAATGTATATATACAACTTTAATTTTGCAGTTTTAATCCATATGTAAATGCACTTTTTGATTGTACATATTTATAGCTGCTTTGTAAAGAATTAATTTAAAAAATTTATTTTAATACAATAAGTGCTGTTACTGTTAACTAAAACTACTAAAAATGTTTTCGTTAATGGATGTAAAGCTAAAATAAAAATATAAATATTAGATAAAAATTAAAAATAAAAAACTGAGAAATGAGGGTATAAATGTTAGATAAATATCAGATTAAAAGACCCTAAATAAAACAAACTGTCATAAAATAAAGTTTAAGTACTAAAATGAACCGAAATAAAATAAATGAGAAAAAACTAGCAAAAATAAAAGCACAAACTAAAACTACAATGACTAAAAATATAAAATTAATATAAATACAAAAAATATAATTAATAATTAATAAATATATTTATAAACTTTAATAGTATATAAATAATACAGTAATAAATAATACAATATTAAATGCATAAACTTCAAAGTCAATAACATCCAAAATATAAAAATGCCTCCCAAAACATCCATATGCTGTGGAATATTTTGCCTAGAATCCTGCTAGACGTGCCTAATTCTAAACTGCTTTGATCCGTCTCATTTGTAGATCCCAGTATGTTCTGTGCATGCTATTGAAACATCTAGTTTCTCTGAACCCTCTTTTTCCTCTCAGAATCGACACAGTCCTGATCATCCTGGTCTTACTGGATCTCAAACCAACAACAGCAGCCTGAGATAGAACAACTGTGAGTCTGTGTGTGTGTGTGTGTATATGTGTGCTTGCATGAAAGAATGTTAAACAGTGTTAGAGACCCTGATATGGACCAGTGTGTTTGACTGATGTTTACAAAGACTGAGTCTTTACAAAGATTTCTGCCATTTTTTTCTGAATATAAAGAACTTGAATGAATAAACTTTATTCTTTACACATGCTTCAAATGAACTCTGTTTTTCACAGCATGATTGGTAACAGAGAAAAATACTTATTGATTGCACATTTCAGGCATATTACTACCAAACAACTTGTTTACCCAGTATGGTCTTCAGATCGTATTTTGGTAGAGCCACAGTCATGGAAAACATGGAGATATCAGGGAAGAAAAAGTCATGAAAAGTAATAAATTCTTTAAAAGTCACAAATTTCTCTAGTCAGAATAATTTGTTTTGGCTCTAAAATCAATTAGAAGTAGTGCAGTCTCATTAAAATCACTTTAAAAATCCTTATCCAGGGCAGTGTTACACACACAAAAACAAGCAATGTCAGATATTGTTTTTGTTTGTTTGTTTTTTAGTGTGGTGTCGCAGCACATTGCTCTGAGCTTTTTTTTTTTTTTTTTTTTAGTATACGATTTATTTTATTAGGGTCATTAATTGCCATTGTTTCTGATGTGAAAAAATTATCCATTTATCAAATATATTGGATTTGTCAAGCAAAACGATTTGAAGGTAAATAATTATCTGAGTAACTTGTGTGTTTATAAGTTGCTTCAAATTTAGTGTAAAAATCGGAGGCGGATTTAAACATTCACCTTATGACAGAGCATAAAGGTGCATCTCAATAAATTAGAATGTCGTGGAAAAGTTCATTTATTTCAGTAATTTAACTCAAATTGTGGAACTTGTGTATTAAATAAATTCAATGCACACAGACTGAAGTACTTTAAGTCTTTGGTTCTTTTAATTGTGATGATTTTGGCTCACATTTAACAAAAATCTCAAATTAGAATACTTCATAAGATCAATAAAAAAAAAAAGGATATTTTAAACAGAAATGTCAGGCTTCTGAAAAGTATGTTCATTTCTTTGCACTCAATACTTGGTTGGGCCTCCTTTTGCATGAATTACTGCATCAATGCGGCGTGGCATGGAGGCGATCAGCCTGTGGCACTGCTCAGGTGTAATGGAAGCCCAGGTTGCTTTGATAGCGGCCTTCAGCTCATCTGCATTGTTGGTTCTGGTGTCTCATCTTCCTCTTGAAAATACCCCATAGATTCTCTATGGGGTTCAGGTCTGGTGGGTTGATGGCTAGTCAAGCACAGTAACACCATGGTCACTGAATCAGCTTTTGGTACCTTTGGCAGTGTGGGCAGGTGCCAAATCCTGCTGGAAAATGAAATCAGCATCTCCATAAAGCTTGTCAGCAGAAGGAAGCATGAAGTGCTCTAAAATTTCCTGGTAGATGGCTGCGTTGACTGTGGACTTCAGAAAACACAGTGGACCAACACCAGCAGATGACATGGCAGCCCTGACTGGAAACTTCACACTGGACTTCAAACAACATGGTTTCTCTCCACTCTTCCTCCAGACTCTGGGACCTTGATTTCCAAATTAAATGCAAAATTTACTTTCATCTGAAAAGAGGACTTTGGACCACAGAGCAACAGTCCAGTTCTTTTTCACCTTAGCCCAGGTAAGACACTTCTGACGTTGTCTTTGGTTCAGTTGTAGCCCATTTCCTGAAGACGTCTGTGTGCGGTGGCTCTTGATGCACTGACTCCAGCTTTAGCTACCAGCTCCAGCTTTAAGTTCTTAAATCGGCTTCGCCTGACAATCTTCTCAAGCCTGCGGTCATGCCTTTCACTTGTACACCTTTTCCTACCACACTTTTCCCTTCCAGTCAACTTTCCATGAATATGCTTTGGCACAGCACTCTGTGAGCAGGCAGCTCTTTCAGCAATGACCCTCTTTGGCTTACCCTCATTGTAGAGGGTCTTGATGATTGTCTTCTGGACAACTGTCAAGTCAGCAGACTTCCCCATCACTGCTGTTGGGATTACTGACCTAAACCCAGTATTTATACCCTGAGAATGGTAATTTAATAGAATTTGAAATTAAATATTCTAATAATTTGAGATGGTGATTTTTTTTTATCTTGATGAACAGCAAGCTGTAATCATCCCAATGAAAACAAAAGTCTGGAAATATTTTACTTTGTCTAATAAATCTAGAATATATTTAACTTTTTGAATTAAATTACAGAAAGAAAAAAATATTATTAAATTAAAAATAATTTAAGATGCACCTGTATATTTAAATATTAATTCGACATTTTAAATTTAATATTTTCATACATGGTTCTGTATTTATAATGTACAACATTATTTCTGTAACTAATTCCTGTGTAAACATTATACCTATTATATTCTGTGTAAATACACTTTGACGCTATACATTTATAGGCCTATCATTTTGAAGTAATTTTATTTAAAAGAATCTTACTTGAATAAACCCAGTGTTACTAACTAAAACTATTAAAAATAATTTATTTGAAATAAAGCTGAAATAAAACAATGTAAATATTAAATTAAAAACAAACTTAGTAAACTGAAACAAACTGCCTTGGCTACTAACTAAAAATGAGTACTAAAATAAAAAACAGTTATAGTATATAAATAACACTGCATATCATTTTTGGCTAGTTTTTGAATTGCAGGTACCACTAGATGGTGTCAGTGAGACTCTTACATTACACTGACCCATCAAATGAAGACTCAAGCGAAACATTCAGAATGACTGTATGCATCTTTTAATGTTTTTGGTATTTCAAATCTGAGATTCTTGCACTCAGTACATGGCTCTCTTCCTCTCGCACATCTGTCTCTCCAACAGTCCCGTATGGCTTTATTGCTTCCATGTCCAGAAAGTTCAAATGGCTTGGTCTCCCACGGCACTAATCTTTAGATTTATATTGTGACTTTCAATAATAATATAAGGCACTAGTTTCACACAACTGGAAAATTATGTCATTGGTTCCTCACCAAAAGAAAAAAAAAAAAATCAACCCATCCCACAAGCTCACTGCAAATAAAAGTAAAAATTGTATTATGTACACAGAGCACATCTACTTTCAGCTCATAAACAATATATGATAAATGACGTCACAATAACAGAAATACAAAAATAGTTCCCTTTCAATTGCCCATGACACTATAATACAGGGGGGGAGCTGAATACACACAACTCATTTCTGTTGCTTTATAAAAATCTTGTTAAATCTGCCTGATATGTATTGCTTTGGGATAACACTTAATGTAGTGAACTAAAAGAGGAGAATAAAGTGATACACTTTAAAAAGCTCCATTAGCAGTGTCTTTGGTGTTAGCTGAAATGCTTGTGTTGATTGTCTCTCAGGTTTTTCCAATCATAGACCAAACAGACAGAAAAACAGACAATACAACACTCAACACTCTCTCTCTTTGGTGTAGGAGAACAGATGCTGAACAGGCAGAAACCGTTCCGCCTGTGAGTCCAGCAGTTGGCTGAGGTAGTTCATGTCCGTGAATCACAGCCAACGCGTGCGTGGTTCAATAAATATTCCTCTAAAAACTTGTAAAAGAATTGCATACTTTTTACAGGCAGATTTTGAAATTACTCAGTAGATCATCGAACAAGACAATACTGATCTGATGCCTGCTTTTGCAAGCGTCAACCACATGTCTCAAAAAATAGCATGTTTAATGAGGACGTCAGAAGTGGAAATGGAGTTTGTCGCATCTGCTGCAATTGAGGTTAAAATGTGAATGTCCTGTGACAGTCCGGTGATACTCCATTTCTGAGTTAAGCTTCCAGCGGGATGTGACCGTTGCTGAGTCCGTTGGCCAGAGGCTGGGTTACAGTTTGATTCTCAACAGGAATGTGTCCATTAGCTTTTCCTCCGGCCCTCATCTGACGAAGTTGTCTGCGATGGTAGAACAAGTATCCCGGCAACAGGAAACCAAAGAATGAGAGGATCAGAAGCCCCACATTGATCTGATTGGATTAAAAGAAAATAAATTTAATGAAAGTTAAGCCTTGCTGTCTACAACCTAAATTGAAAAAAGAAAAATAGTGTAGGGTTTATAGAAACATTAAATGAGAGATGTGACAAGTGATTCTATGCTATGCTATGCTATGCTATGCTTATGAATGTTATGCTATGCATCACATTCATAAGCATAAAAAATACAAATTGGCTTAAATATATTAATTAAATTTAACGGATTTATTGATAAAGTTCGATGGAACTTAGGGGTCAGTAAAAAAATTTCCTCAAGAAATTAATGTTTTATTTAACAAGAATACATTAAATTGATTAAAAATGACAGTAAGACATTTACATTGTAAAATATTTATATTTCAAATAAATGCGGTCATAAATAAATCAACACATGAGAATGATTTTTGAAGGATCATGTGACACTGAAGACACTAAAGTAATGATGCTGAAAATTCAGCTTTGATCACAGGAATAAATTATATTCTATAACAGTTATTTTAAATGGTAATAATATTGCAAATTTTACTGTTTTACTGTATTTCTGTTTAGATATACTTGGTGCACATAAGGGACTTTTTAGTTTTATTATTATTACTACTATTATTACTGAAACGACTCCTTTTTTCAAATCAGTTCAATAAAAGAAAAATGTATCTGATGTATCTTGACTGTTTAGTTTTTTCTTCCACAGAGTTCCCTGTGCATTCTGCATTTGCCCTCACCACAAAGGATTTCCGTTATACTATACAAGCGTCTCAGTTGTCATAATTTGCTTCTTACTTTTTGGAACGGGTCCATGATGCTTTAAAAAGCAGCTCCCTTCATTTTGGAATAGAACTATAGATTTAAATATAAAAATATGGATCTTCTGATTCTGGAAACTTCCTAAATACAACAGATAAAAATTGTGCATTTCTTACCCAGTAAGCATCTCCATTCAGAGGTCCCAACATAATTATGAAGAGGGGCTGCTGCAGTAGAGCCACCACAGCACTGATCATAGACTGCAGCCCAGTAAGTGTGCCAAAATGATTGGACGGGTACCTGCAAGAGAGTCAAACTGTTAGCAGGTTTCTTCATTTTGTGATTGCAATGAAGCATTGTGGAATTTAAATGACAGGTCAAAAGGTGCATGACATGTGTGATTTCATGACACTAATGCCAGTCACTGGATCTGGATTTTACACATACCATATGTGCTACAATTCACACACAAACAGGGTAAACCTGATCCTGTCAAGTACAGTGTTATAAACATCTGATGTTATAGGAGCAGGATAAGTCTGTACTTGCCAAGTGTGTTTAAACAACAGGTTTAGTGGAAGCAAAGGTTTAGTGTGGGGGGGCGTGTGGGGGGGCGTGTGGGCGGGCGTGTGTGCCCGCGTGTGTGCGTACTTACACAGCAGCATACAGGCCTCCACAACAGGAGTGAATGAAGCCTCGTACCATGGTATGCAAAATAAACGTCAGAATCTAGACAAAGAGAATGACAGCTGTAAGAATATTCCCAGGTGACACATCTACTGTAATTAAGCCAGTTTTACCTATGCAAATAAAGTACCGTTCAAAAGTTTGAAGTCTTTTTTTTTTAAAGAAATTAACTTTTATTCAGCAAGGACACTATTTCAAATAAATGCTGTTCTTCTGCTGTTTTTTCTATTTTTTAAAAGAATCCTGAAAAATTAATCACATTGTCACAAAAATATTAAGCAGCACAACTGTTTAACATTGATAGTAGTACATTTTGTTGAGCATCAAATCATCATATTAGAATAATTTCTGAAGGATCAGATGACACTGAAGACAGGAGTAATGATGCTGAAAATTCAGCTTTGCATCAGGAATAAAGTACATTTTAAAATATATTAGAATAGAAAACATCTTTAAAAAAAAAAACTAATATTCTGAAATATTATTAAAAATTTTTTTTTACTGTACTTTGGTGTTCAAATAAATGCAGACTTCTTTCAAAAACATTTGATAGAGCCCAAATGTTGATTGGTGGTGGTTCTGACACAGTTTAACCCTGAGATTGAGCTCATTAGTCTGCTAACAGTGTGTATGAAGTCGATTAGGTTGTTACCTGTAGAGGCAGGTTGTCTATGAGTGAAAGGATTCCAAACAGAATAAGCAGCAAATTTGTGAAGATGAAGGCTCTCATGGCATTGGTCAACTTCTGGATCTTTCTGTCACGCTTTGGTACAGCAACAGTTCTGGCAGGAGACAAGAAGTCAAAGAAGATACTTTATAGAACAATCAGGATTAGATGTTCTTTTGCTTCATAAAGTCAGCTCGGTATGAAACGGAAGTTGTGATAGTCTTTTCTTCCCTATTGTGATGTATATCTGAGTGAAATACCTTCTCGAACAAGAAAAAAAAAATAAAAACTGTAGGGCGGCACTTGATTTTGTCCATGAGGAACTGATTGGATGGTTTGTGGTTTGCTATTGGTGGATCTGATGTGAGTGACAGGTTGTCCTGCCCTCACGCCAGTAAACACGTCATCAATCATTCTTACTCTTTTTCTGTCTCTATTGTCTTCTGATCCACCTCACACTCTTTCATCTTCCAGTCCATGATGTATCCAATCAGAGGACAGGTGACCAGACACAAGAGCTGCAGCGTGCCAAAGATGGATGCGTAGAAACTCACTGGAAGTTAAAATATAGTCATAATCAGCACATTTATCGTGCTCAGATTGCCCTGAAACACATTATCAATTTCATTCATCAAACTAACAAAAGTTTTAAGGGTCTCACCTTTCTTCTCTGCTTCCTCCTTCAGTTCTTCAGAGTCTAAACAAGACAGAAATGCATTTTAAGTCACCTGGACAGATGTCAGGTTTATTAAATACAGTGATAATGCACAAGTTCTGTTGCTTCACTTACCATGCGTCTCTCCATGGGTGACCAGGAACTCAAGCATCTTGTTCATGGCTCCCATAAAGAAGATGATTCTCAGCTGAGTCATTCCCATAGTGATCAGACTCCACAGGAAGATGGGAGAGAACACAGAGCGACGGAACGGGACAGAAGCTGAGAAAAAGATTTCCAGGATGTAATTTTTCAGAAGCCAGGACACATTCACACAAGTATAACAAACAGTCTCCAAATATATCACTTTGTCTCAAAGTGTCTCACATTGTGTATCCTGTGCTACAGCAGGCAATGTCTCGGTTTCTCCGGTTGCCTCTTCAACTGGATTCAATTTGTAGTTTTCAGCGGATTGCTTTTTCCTAATAAATGGTTGGAAAAGGAAGGAATAAGGAATTTGTATTCAGAAATCAAGACTCCATAATAAAGGTTTTAGTGATTCCCTCCCAAAGAGTTACTCTTCTGACGCAAATTGATGCGTACAGCAGTCTGCTGGAAGCTAGTTATTATAGTAAATAAAGTTTTAAATATGGATATTCTTTTTACAAAACCCATTGCTTCACTTTAGAAGGCCTTTATTAACCTGCAGCTGTATGGATTACTTTTATGATGGATGAATGTACTTTTTTGGCCTTCAAAATCTGGTCCCCTCTCCCCTTATTCACTACCTATATTAAGCTTGGAAGAGCCAGGATATTTTTAGATCTCCGATTGTGTTCATCTGAAAGAAGTATACACCTGTTCATCATATACACCTAGGATGGCTTGAGGATTACTAAATCATGGGATCATTTTAATTTTTGGGTGAACTATCCCTATAATAGGATTGCAAAAATCTTGTACTAACTCAATCTCTTCAGGGGTAGCAAACCCTTCTGCTGGCCAGTTCAGGAAACAGTTGAGGCAGACCAGACCTGCCAGGCCCGCCCACATCCACATGATAACAGTAAACGACACCCCGGCATCATATATCAGCTGGAGAAAGAGAGAGAGAGACAAAGACGAGATGTAATATTGATGAGGTTTTTCTTTCCATTTGTATGACATGCTTGAACAGTCAGGAAAAAAAAAAAAAAAGATTTTGCTTGTCTGGAGCATCTGGTTGAGGTTATCAAGTTTGAATATTTTCCAATAAAATATTAAGCAGCAAAAAACAATGAGAACCATTATAATTATTGAGCAATAATAATAATAATAATAATAATAATAATAGACAATAATTTAGCACAAAATCAGCATTAGAATTTCTGATTTCTGAAGGATCATGTGACACTGAAGACTGAAGTAATGCAGTGAAACATGGTTGGATGTCTCAATATTGGATGCAGAGATACATATAGCAAATTACTGTTTGGTAAGAAGCAATAGGAATCGTAAAGGTGGTGGAGTATGTGCATTTATTAGATCAGATGTTGTGTTTATAAGGAGAGAAAACATTTGGACAGTGCCGCTATTGAAGCTGTTTGGCTGGACATTTTTTTTTTACCAGAGTAAACCGATTTTAGTGGGTATTTGCTATCGCCCACATAATCAAAATTACTTTTATGAGAGACTTGATGAGATTCTAAGGGCTTCTAGTTTTAACATTGGACAAGAGATAATTATGGGGGATTTAAATACAGATATGCTAAAACATGATACTTCAATTTATAAACATTTTATTTATTAATAAATAAATATATTTTATTCATTTATTTTGTGAATAAGATTGAAACAGATTATTGTGGATCCTACTAGAATTAACATCTAAAACTGAAACTGTCATTGACATTGTATTGGTATTTGATAATTCTAAGATTTGTAGAAGTGGTGTTTTTGATGCTGGTATTAGTGATCATTGTATAGTATATGTAATTAGAAAATCTAGGAGAGAGGCTATAAGACAACATAATACAGAGAAGTTTGATATCGGATCAGATAAAGGTAGCAAATCATTTTAATATTTTTACTACGGTTGCAGAAAAATTGGTAAATGAGCTTCCAGCACAAATTGGTATATTTAATGATAAATTAGTTAAGGAGTATTATGCCAGGAGGTTTTTTGTTTACTAAAGTAAAGGAGAGTAATGTTTTTAAGAAATTAATAAATCTTAAAAGTAGTAAAGCAACAGGGTTAGATAATATTCCAGTGAAGTTTAAGGTTTCAGCCAATTGTATTACTCCAATGGTTACCCATATTATAAATCTTTCAATTTGTCAAGGTAAGGTTCCTGATGAGTTAAAAAAAAAAAAAAAAAAGCAAGAGTTATTCCCTTTTTTTAAAAAGGTAGTAGGTTTGAGTGTAATAATTATAGGCCGGTATCAATTTTGAGTGCTTTATCAAAAGTGATGGAAAATATTATTTTTGAGCAGATTGAAGACTATCAATTATAATATATTGTATGAGTTTCATTCTGGTTTTAGAAAAAAACACTCCATTAAGACAACAATTTTATATTTAACGGATTATATAAGAAAAGAAATGGATAAAGGGAAATTAAGTGGGATGGTACTGTTAGATCTGCAAAAGCGTTTGATACAGCGATCATAGTATTTTGCTTTTAAAAGTTAAAGCGATGAGTTTTAGTAATATGGCCTGTAAATGGATTAAGTCTTACCTTGAAAATAGGTGTCAAATAGTAGATTTAAATGGGTTTTTTTTTTAGATAGTTTGAACATTTCATATGGGGTTCCACAAGGGAGTGTATTAGGCCCTTTACTTTGTTTTTATTATATATTAATGATTTAAATTTGGCTTGTTCAAATAAGCTTTTATTATATGCAGATGATGCAGCAATAATTGTCTCACATGAGAGGAAGGATGTTATTGAATATGAATTAAGTAGAGAGATTGAAGGGGTCTCCAAGTGGTTTTGCCATAATAAACTGTCTTTACATTTTGGGAAAACTGAAGTTATATTATTTGGCTCGGCTGCTCAATTGAAAAAATGCTTTAGATTAGAGGTAAAGGTTGGAGATCAAATTATTTTTGTTGTGTTTCGGATAGTAATTTGACAGGAGAAAAGATGGCTGTTTTAGCTCATTCAAAAATTTGTAATCGAATAATTTTTAGCAAGAATTTTTTTAGATACGGAAACTTTAAAAATGTTAGCT
This sequence comes from Elopichthys bambusa, assembly GCA_037101425.1. Taxonomy (NCBI): domain Eukaryota; kingdom Metazoa; phylum Chordata; class Actinopteri; order Cypriniformes; family Xenocyprididae; genus Elopichthys; species Elopichthys bambusa. Next base: position 7,486,651 of record CM074447.1, on the reverse strand, counting down.
GGTGCATTAGCGCAGACACCTTGATTATGCTGCAGTTTTTTGGTATGGCGGTATTTCAAAGAAATTAAAAAAATAAATTGCAGACTGCTCAAAATAAGTTGTATAGGGTTATTTTGAAAGTACACCCACAGATGCATTTGCAAGAGGAACATAGGAAAATTAGTTTTTTAAAAGTAGAAAAAAGGGTAACTTTTTCAAAACTAGTAATAATGTTTAAGATATTAAAGAAAAAGGTTCCAAAGTATCTGTTAGAATATTATGTATTTGTAAGAGAGGTTCACTGTCATTCTACAAGGGTGAGTAGAAATGATATACATCCTTGTAGAAATGTAAAAATCTTTTTTATTTACTTGCTCTGTTGCTTGGAATAAATTACCTAGGTGTATCCAAGAGATACAAGTTAAGTGTATTTTTAGAAAGGAAGTTTAAAAAAAAAAAAAAAAAAAAAAAAAAATGGTTGTTTTATCATTGATGTTTGAAGTTTGTGTTTGCAGAGTTTCTGAACGTGAAATGCACTTCATTAATGATTTGTTCGTTCATTTTTCAAGATGGAAATAAGCCGAAGGCTTTTTTGTGTATTTTATCCTCGACAGTTTTGAAATGTTTATGAACTAGTCTTTTTTTTTTTTTTTTTTACTTTTTTGTATTATGTTTTAAATTTTGTCAAATAAAACAAACAAACAAAATGATGCTGAAAATTCAGCTTTGACATCACAGGAGTAAATTACAGTTAAAATATATTCAAATATAAAACAGTTATTATAAATTGTAATAATATTGAGCAATATTACTGTTTTTAATCTATTTTTGATCAAATGCAGCCTTGTTGAACACAAGACTTCTTTCAAAAACATTTTTAAAGAGTCTTACGGACCCCAAACTTTTGAAGAAATACTGCTGTACTATTTAACAAAAATCCCTAGGGCTTCGTGATGGAACTACAAGGGGGTTGAGAAATTACAAAAAGGCAATGCCATTGATTTATCTTTAAATTATACATTTTTATTGAATGTATTAATTTAGCTATCAAAAAAAGATTTAAATGATCTTAATTCATTTAGATGAATTCTGAAAAAAAAAAAACCTAAAATTTATACTAATATAACATCAGATGTGTTCTAAATATAATGAAGTACATGGGGTCCATTTTGATTTCATGTTGGCATTAAAATAATTTTACACTAAAGCATTTATTGAATTAAAATCTGGCTGTATACAATCACAGCTCACAACCTGGTATGAATGAATACCTTTGCTTAACCACTTTTATATTATGAAGTTTAAGGTGATGAGTTCTACACACGTGGCACAGGTGTTTCATTTTCCCTTAATCTGATGCAATGTTTCATCAGAAGGTTTGATTCCTGGCACACTGTACATGTCAAACTGGTTTAAACTTTATTTACACACACACAAAAAAATTACCTTAACTCCAGGGAAGGTGACAGCCGATGATGCGTACGAGCCGATCATCAGTGACAGGACAGTTGAACTCAAACTTCCAAACATATTAGGCAGCTATCACAGGAAGAAAGGAAAAGAACATTGTATTCAGAAAATACAATAATGTAGTTATTCTTCCTGTTCTTGTTTATTGCAAATGTAGGATCAGCTGCATCTTATGATTTTCCTATACTGAAAACAATGTTAGTGGTGCTTACGCATAGAAAAACTTGCCACCATGATGGTAAGGTGTTCTGGGTGGTTGCTTAATGACACACGTTAAAAAAAATAAATAAATTAAAAAAAATTATATATATATATATATATATATATATATATATATATATATATATATATATATATATATATATATATATATTTATTTTTTAAATAAAGCGAACATCAACCGCATCACATGTCTAACTGCAAGTATGAGCATTAGTGATAGTGATGCCGGACTTAAATACCAATAACTAACACACAATGAATAACGTGTAAAACGAAAACAGAGAAATGTGAGAAAAGCGGTGTGAGAAATATATGCTTCTGTAAGCAGGAAGTCCTGGCATGGATTGTTTTCAAAGAACTTCCAAATTTGTTTTCCAAGAACTTTCCAAGCAGTTCTTCATTTTTACAGACTCTTGTAAACTAACAGGAGTGTGCTAGTGTGTTTTACTACCCTGTGTGAAATGAAAATGTTAAAAACACATACTTCTGAGAAAAAGCACGTTTTTACTTCCTTGTGGTTTTCACACACAAACACAGAGTGGTACGACGTTAAGGAATTTGTTACAGAAGGTTGCACACCTTAAAGGCCAGTACAGTACCAAAAGAAATTTATTTCTCAGACATTCATAGCTTAGGAAAGTTGTGTTAATTGCTAGTATCACATTAGCATTTTGGTCAGAGCGAGAATAATGCAATTAAGGTGTTCACATGCCTGTATATTGCAATTAAAATTGGCGTACACCACCAACTTTAATGCAATTATGCTTACTACGATTATTAGCTTAATCGCATTACTTTAATCGAAGTATTGCGTTTACATGAGGTAAAGTTTAATCGTAATATTGGCAAAATCCAATTATTCACATTATGAGAGTAAACGCACTGAATGTTGTATATACTGAAAAAGAGAAGGGGGCCCAATACACAACCTTGAATGTACACCAGTGGTAATTTGATGAGAAATTTTTAGGTTCATATTACAATTTCTGAATTTTGATTTTTTGTTTTTTAAATCTGAGCATAGAGTAATAATGCAGATTATGAGATTAGTGGGGCCCTTGGAAGAAACATCTGAAAAGAAGATTTAAGCAAAAAGTTTGCTTTTGCCTTCATATCATTGCTGTCTAGGACAAAAAGTAAAGGAATTAAAGAAATCTCATTTGTGATTGGATTTTATTATGTGTAATGAGTACACAAAGTCATGGAGGTCATTGACCTGCTGATCACAGGTCAGTTTGGATAACATCATAACACATTAAATGGAACAGGGTAAATAGTGTTCAGTGCAATATCAGAACATGCTGCTATTGTTTCCATGCTGGTAGTAAATCACTATCAACAAAGACACATAGAGTCTTATGCTGTTTTTCTCAGAAGTGTACATCAGGATGCCATTGAATAAAAAAATGAATTAAAAAAACAGCATGTGTTGTCTTGTGTAGTGTGCATGTATACCTGAGCAGCTCTAGATGAGCAATGTGTATGCACAAGGTTAAGTGTGTTTTGGTGTCTGCATCTGAGGGCAGCTGATATATATAGTCATTCTTTCCCACGCCAGGTGACTTCACTAAACCGATAGGAAAGTCACAATCTGTTTGTTGATGAGTGTGGGTACAATGTTTGTGCCCTTGTCTGTTTCAGCTAGAGGTTGATGGGAGGGAGAGGGCGTCAGAGAAGGCGTGTGGGCAGTTTAGCATTCTGATTGGTGGGCACTGAAGAGGCCAGAATTTCTCCTTCGGTCATGCACGTCGATCCTCCGACTGGCCCAAACACAAATACACACACACCCACACACCTGTCCGGACAAAATTAACTTCAAAAAGCTTTGTGTGACAGCTGCACTACAAAACATGCAAGTCACCACAGGTGTCCACCACCCCACATGCTCTTTCGCTCTACCATTTTCTCTTTTTTTCTTACCATGAGAGACGTGAAGGTCAGACAGATCCCTCCAAAGCCATTGAGTGACAGAGCCAGAAAAATGAGTGCAGAGAGTACTAGAACGAAAGGTACAACCATTATTACACAACTGAAACAGCTATTTGGTCAACTGAAAAATGTGACGATGACTTTAATATGACACATTATATTTTGTGTGTCCGCTGTATACAGTAGCATACATATAAATGCTAAATTTACTACTAAATGCTACATTTGAGACTCTGTATGACTGTAAACATATATTTTACAAAAAAAAAACTTATAATTTATAGAATTTACTTTGAATAAAAATACTACTTTAATATTTGAAAAGAAAATGCACATTATGTGCTGCCTATACATTTTAACATTTTTAAATTGAATGACCACTTCACCAAGCGGGCTAATGCTAATAATCTGACAATTAGGGGTGGGAATCTCTAGGCACCTCACGTTTCGATTCAATTAAGATTCAGAAGGCTGCGATGCAATGATAAAACAATTATCGATGCAACTTTTTTTTCTATACATTTTTTCTCACTGTGTGACTACTTGGTACTTTTAAAACAAATTATTTGTAATGATCCATAATGAATTACTTTCAATATCTTATATTATTAAAACAAATGGAAGTGGTTTGGCAAGTCAACTGGAAGGTTACATTTTCCAACATGTCCCAGCATTACAAAGAACCAACAGGAAAATAAATGTGTGCCTGTAGCAGCATACTTGTAGTAAATTAATACAGACTTCAGCATATTCTGAGTCACTAACATAAAATAACAGATTTATAACCAACATCCTCCGATTATGTGCAATAAGCACAGCCGTCAAGGGTCTCTTACGGTGCCTATCCACTGACGCGAAGTGAGTGGAGCAGAACAAGCCTTTTCAGTTCATTCCTATGGAAGTTTGAAATGAATGCTCCCTCCATTGCCAGTGGACACGCACCGCTGCACTTCCATGCTTCAGAGTTCTGCCTTTTGCTTTCAGTCAACATTACACCCTACTGACAAGGGTAAAAAATGGCTAATTAATTGGCTCCCAATTTATAGAACTATCATTGCTCTATATTTAAAGGCAGAAACAATTCATCAATTCAATTAAAACTTGACATCACTTTACAATAGTAAAATTGTTTCTATTGAATGTTTTTTTTTTAATTTCTGAAAATAAAATTATGCTTTATTTAATTTATTAATTTATTTAAATCCTCCTGATTAATACTCAATTATAGGGGTGTAACGGTACACAAAACTCACGGTTCAATACGTACCTCGGTTTTGAAATCACGGTTATGACCACGAGATATGACCGTTTCAGTAAGTTGTACTGTATCTTTCAACATACTTTCTGATGTTCATTTATGTTTATTCTGTAACTAGTATTAAAGAGGAAGAGATGATAGCGTTCATGCTGCCGGTTGAACTGAGACGCATGTACAGTGATCTGTCACACCACAAAGCGTGTCAAAACGGCATTTATTGTTTGAATTTTGCGATTTCGTGGACAGAATCTGAAGGATGACATTTTGTTTCTAATTGAAAGTAATCCCTTCTTTTAAAATGTGGATATCACAGATTGCTGCATGGTTGCCACTTGAAAAGCTCACCTACGATAAACATCAAAAATCTGACAAATTCTGGCTAATATGGTCTCCCCTTTGGGAATATAAAAAATAGCTCTCTTGATGAACATACAGAACTGCTTTTAACTTCTTTTAATTTTCTATGTAAAGACTACTCTAAAATACTGTGACCTTTTTGTTTCTTGACGTGTTTACATTTGTATACATCACTTTTTCTTTTTTACTTTTTTTTGTCTTTTACTTTTATTAATTTTTTACTTCTTGTTTCTTGGTTTCATACAATCTGTAACATGAATATATGTTGTGATACTGTAAATGTTATGTTGATAATGTGGGCAAACAATAAAAAAAGGTTTAAAAAAATAATAATAAAATAATTAATAAAAATTTTTAATTATTGATTGATTGATAATGGTCATAATTTGAGGACTCAGTTTGCACATTCTTAGTGTATTAGTGTACTCACCTTCGGGGTGATAGGCTGATATAGACATCATCATACAAGAGACCGCAAAACACGTACTGAGAAAAAAATAGAATACATGAATAATTGTTAATGAAACAAATACAGACCAAAATAGAAATACAAATGTAATGAAATACACTAGAATGATTAATGACATGAATGTAAAATTTCTTTTATATGCACATATTAGCAGAGGTGTAAAAAGTACCTGAAAACCATACTTGAGTAAAAGTACAGATACCTTACATTGAAAATGACTCCATTACAAGTTACAAGTAACCAATTCCAATACAACTTGAGTAAAAGTCTTAAGGTATGATTTTAACAGTCTTTAAGTATTTTACTCATACTGAATGTAGGCTCAAAGATGCACTAGTCCTTGACACCTAAGAGACATGCTGGTGAAAATAAGAAACAATTGATTTGTAAGATAAGAAATCAAGTTTATTTTCTAAAATCAAAATAAAACTGTACACCTCAATATTGCAATAAATCAAGGTCGACAACCTTTTAAACATCTACAAACTCAAGTCTCAGTTAAGCTCAAGTACACAAAAAGGTCATAAATAAACCAATATCCTTCAAAAAAGGCCTTGTCAATTTAGTGGATAAATAAAACAACGTTAAGTAAAATTAAATAGTCAAAGTCTACTATGTGCTGGTTTGATCCTCATCACCAGCTGCAGTCATTTCTTCATCTCAAATCAAACACCTGCGATCAGCACATTGTTGATAAGTTTGGGTGAGTAAAGGCAAAAAGATATAGTACCTTAGATGGTGATATCACTTTTTTATATCAGAAACAAACTGCTGCAGAAAAAGTTAGGTGCCATGAAAAATGTAATGTGTAATTGCATCACTCATCACAAATGTAGTGGAGTAAAAAGTACATTTACTTGATCAAAAATGTAGTAAAAGATTAGAGTAAGAGTTGCCAATACCTTTGATACTCTACAACTACAAAGCAGCCAAAAAGATACTTAAGTACAGTAACTAAATACATTTACTCAAATACTTTACACCTCTGCATATTAGTCAGTGCTTTAAAATGCATATGAAGAGTCATGCAGTGACTCAAGGGCATTCTTGAAAAATTTGTTGCTTCCTGTTGGAGGGTTGGCATTGTAATCTAAAACACAGTAAAGGCCCGACATACTTCAAGCGGAATCGAAGAACGAACTGCTGTGACGTCATTTAGAACAAAATCAGGCCAAAACTTGATGTTTTCTTAATTTTGTTGTGCATTTATTTTGTTATTGAGAGGAAAGCGCACAGCACATAATTACATATTCATCTAAAGCCACTCTCAGCAGTACGGGCAGCGTCAGATGTTCGCTAACAGTATATCGCTGGTTGTGTGCTTGAAATTTCGTTTTACCCCCAAGCGAAGAACGAAAAAGAATTTCATCGTGAGTATATTGGGCCTTAAGCAGTCAGAGCATCAGTGTGTATGTGTGCGTTCACCTTCCACAGAGGCGCAGACGCCTGGGGCCGAACCGGTCCATGAGAATACCCAATGGCAGTGTGGCAGCACTGAGCAGAAATGAGCCAATGGTGAAGCCCAAGTTCAACATTTCATCCTGTTCCACACAGCTCAGCCATTCATCTGGTTTGCTAGCATTCACGCTCTCATTCTTATTTTCTACAGAAAGAGCGAGAGAGAGGGGGAAGGTCAATGAAAGCAAGAGCCAGAGACTTTATTAAGTTTTAAAGTCTCCAAGCAGTTCAGGTTTCCAAGGAACTCTAGCTCCATTTTCTTTTTGTGCTAGTTAGTGACTTGAGTTGGGGTGAACTCATCTGCTTGACTTCTGTGATTACCTGTACACAGGTAGGAGTAAAAGCCCTCTCTTTTGAGCATGATGAGCAGAGAGCCCCAGCCCAACAGCACAGCCGAACACAACAGATTCTCCAACACTGCTGTGACGGCCATCCACCAGCGCCTCTTGAACGCCAGTATTAGAGAGGGAGCCATCCTCCTATCAAACAGAGAAAAACAGGGTCTGTCAGTAAACACACAGTGGCATATATTTATTTATTTATTTATTCCAAGTATGGGTCACCATACTTGGCCTTCACATGTCACTTTCACTTTTTTCACGCTTTCATTTTGACTTTGATTTACTAGCGTAGTCTACTGAGGATTTAAGATTTTTACAGAGGTGCAAAATAGTGTATCTTATCAGTTTTTGTAAGGGTTTCTTCTTGAAAATTATAGACCAGTTGCTTTGACTTCAGTCCTGGCAAAATGTATAGGAAAAATTGTGAGCAAACATGTTAAATCATCAGTGAGAATACAATGCAGGTTCATTTGCTTTTATCACGTCATTATAATTTGAATATAAATTCTGCATTGATATATTGGATCAAAGATTTTCTCTCACATCGACCACAGAGAGTTTTTATGAGTGGCATATTTTCAAATGAAATGGTTTTTTAATACAGGGTTGTGTTGTCTCCACCCTTTTTCTCAATATATAGGCTACCAATGAGCTACAAATTAAGAATAATACATCTGGTCTGTTTAAGTATGCAGATGATATGGTTCTGGTGCAACTTTGTTCAAAGAGTCAATTGAGGAGTGAGCAAATCCATTTTAAAAATGTGCTTGTTCAAGACTGGTGCAAATTGAGTGCTTATAAATATAAGGAAAACAAAAGAGCTGATCTTCAAATGTTCACTTCTGGTGAAAACCATGTGTTAGGTAAACTAAAGTTAAATTATCAGGCTGTTGAGAATGTGGAAAGAACATATTTGGATACAAGTTTTAGTTTAGGTGAGAATGTAGACAATATTTAAAGGAAAGCAAGTCAAAGGTTTTTTCTTATGCATAAACTGAAGAGCTTTGATGTTAAACGCCATTTACACAACATATTTTTCAACAAAAAACTGAAAACTTTTTATGCATTTTGGCCCATCATTTACACGACAACAGCGTTTTTGGGGCCTGAACATGTTAACTTTTGAAAACAGGTTTCAAAGTGAAAGGTTTTGAAAACAATACAGTTATCCTCTCCATGTAAACTACAAAAACTTTGTGAAAACGGTGACGTCCTGCGCATACATGTTACTTGTGTATGTGTATAATTGTGTTTTTATGAAATGCCAAAGGAGAATTTCCACAATGGTGAACAATAAAGTTAAAAACTAACTAACTAGCCCATTTAAGTTTCTTTAGCTACAGGCACTATAAAATTAAAAAATACATTTTTAATCCAAAAATATTTAAAATGTAATTTCTATCTCAGTATGCTGATGTATGCCACATCACTGGTGGAAATTTTCATTACATTTCAGAAATTGTTCAGTTGTCCACAGTGTTAGTAGACATTAGTGAGAAAATAGTGAGAATGTGAGGCCTAATACCTACAAATCTTCATTCTTGAAATGTTTGGCAATTATTGTGAAATGTAAAAGAAAGATACACCTAACATTTCTTACAACTCACTACCATGGTCAAAAGCTCCTTAAACAGAGGTGTGTCCAATTAGTTTGCATGTGCTGCTATTTGAGAAACCACTAGCGATACAAATCAAACATGATGTTATATAACAAATTAGAACCCTTAATTTGGTTATTAAATCACAGCCTATGTCTGAAAGGCTGGACAAATGCATATCCTCGGATTATAGAGATAACACAAGTTGAGTCCAAGTTTTTGTTTGTAAACGGGGTCAACTTATCCCATGACATGACAGCAAGGGATCGATCATTATAACTTGGATAACCAAAAACACCCATTAACACATACACACACACAAAAAATAGAAGAGAAAGAGATAAGAGTGGGGGTGGGAGAATACAGGCAATACAAAGAGGAAGACAAAAAAGTAGAGAGAAGAAACTGCAGGGATCTCAGCAGGACACTGATTCAGCGTGTTGTTTAATACGATTAGACACAGTCCACTAGATGTCTTTGTCCTCAACAGACAGGCTTATGGAAGGATCTTTTTTGTAACTCACACGGTGGCACGTGCTCAAAATAATCTCTGTTTATATTCTCCTGAATGAAGGAGAGGAGAATTCACTTGTCAGTTTCACAGTGGTAGAAAGCCTTTCACTTTTTAGGCAGATCACACTTTTTTTTTAAATCTTCAAGAGGATTCAATTTTGGTCAGTTGCACGTGCGTGTTTGTTTACAGTATGAGTGAAGACGGTTCGGGTGTGCATGCTATCACGTGTTTACTGAAAACATTAGGTATCTACTGTTAACCTCTTGGCAAACAGGTGTGTATACAACATTTCACACACTACAAAGTTAAAAAGTATCTATTAACAGCTCCGTCCAGTGAGTTGTGTGTCACTCGACTGGAACAATTCACGTTGTGTGTGTGTTTACAGGGGACCAATAAGGTCCTCTAAGGTACGCCTGTTCATTAGTCTCTGAACAGAGACCCTGTGTGTACATATTAAGAGTAGACACACCTTTCTCTAAATGTTTATAAGCAGAGGATGCTTTATAATGAAGTTCAAGTGCCAAAAGTGAGTGAAGTCTTGGAAGCATTTCAAGAATGGAATATGTGTCCTTAACTTTCCATTTGAATCGAATCTTTATGCTCTCTGGTAGTAATAGAATTGAATATTGTCGTGCCCTCCTCTGGTGAGGTATTGAATCTTTTAAATGGCCAAATCTTTCATGCTCCCACACAGTAACTGAATTGAGACTTTTTGAAACTTTCTTAAAGTATGAAATACATTATGTGACTTTTAAAATCTGTAGTTTATCTACCAAAAATCTGTTCAAAATTTGTGTAGTGTGTTCCACCGTCATCAGAAACAATGGAATCAAAGTGTTTGATTGGTATAACTCAAACTGATTCCTCACTGAAGATCTGTGAGACACTCAAGATGGGGGAAATGGTTTTCTGGCCTAGACATACCTCTTCCGAAGCCTGAGGAGTTTCTACTAAAGTATAGCCCATTTAAGTTTCTTTAGCTACAGGCAGTATGAAATTAGTCTTATACATTTTTTAAATCCAAAAATATTTCATCTCAGAATGCTATTAAACATATCACTGGTGGAAATTTTCATGACATTTCAGAAATTGTTGTCCACTGTTGGACATTGTTAGTAGATATTAAAAAAAATAGTGAGAGTGTGAGACCTAAACCTTCATCAGAAACAACTGAATCAAATCGCTCGAATGCCATTAATCGAATCGATTCCTTGCTGAAGATCCATCCGTGAGTCACTCCGCGGGGGGAAATGGTTTCTGGTCTTGGCATACCCTTTCCAGAGCCTGAAATGTTGAGTGTTTTGTCCTCGCTGTTTTCCCTGAGGACAAAGGGTTTGACTTTCTCGGCGTGTCCCAAGGAGAAACAACTTTAGTGTCAACTTTCTCGACGGGATCAAACAAACCAACTTTTTTCGTCAACCGGTGAGATGCTCAAGATAGCGCCATATGCGTTCCACAACTACAATAAAACATCCCTGCCACTTTAAACCCAGTCTAAAGTAGAAAGTTAGCTCATTTGAAAAACATTTGAGCTCATTTAAAATCCAACAAAGGTGCATTTTACGTTTATGAAAAAGGACTTTTTTTTTTTTTTAGAAATAAGTAAAACGCGCGAAAACTCAATAAAAGCTGAACTCAAGACTTAGAAAGTCGCCACGTGTCTGTATTTGTGGTTACCAAAGTCTCTATTTACACTCGTCTAAATATGAACCCATCAACCCGCAAAACGCGTGTTTGTTCCTATATCTTTTACTTTTCTATAAAAATTATGATAGTATACATTTAAACAACTTACTTAATTCCTGTATAAATTCCAAATGTCAACCGTGCGTTGTTTCCTGCTTTCCTCGGGTTTCGGCGCTGAAACAAGACAGATACTATAAATTCTCCCGTTGCCGCCGAAGTCGACTTGATAGTGGAGTTATCTGACCCGAGCTTCTGTTTCTTGTGTCCTCAGAACAGCAGGCAATGATCTCCAGGGGTCTTCATACTGACCTCCAATATTTAACAATGATGGTGAGGAAGAGCAACACCCTCGCTCGCTCGCTCTTCATTCACGCTTTCATCACTGCTCGCTCTCGTTACTGTGGGCAGTACTTACTGACAGCCACAGTTCCTACATCAGAAATTAAAATTACTATAGGCTAATATAACCACCACACCCTTACAAAAAATAGTTAGTTGATAGTTATTACTGTAAGAATCATACAGTAATAGCCTCAGTTAACATTTATTGCTGTAAAAATCCTAAATTAAAACAGAATAGTCTATCCCGTAAACAATGAGTATTCTAAACCTCTCTGTTGTTTTGTTTACTTCTACATCTTATTTTAAAATGAGTTGCTATAAAGCAGTGACTAGCCGTAACTATGGTATTTTAACTTGGTTACCATGGTAATTCTAAGAGTTTAGTTTGAAAGATTATAGATCTAAACAGACTACATTAATATACTTTTGTAATGTTATTATCCTCATAAACTTTGCTATTTTATTATTTTACACGTAATTGTTATGGTAATTGAAATAGGCTAGTTGGGATCTTGACCATTACTCAAAATATCTAATCACTAACAACCCGCAAGGATATGACTACATTATCATTAAATATATCAGTTATGACGATTAATTACGCAGTGTGTGAATTTTCAAGGTTGCCATCCTTCAATTAAAATCTGTTGGTAGTAAGACAGGAAATTATATTACCAAATGCTGAAATATCTTTATTATATATATATATAATATGGACATATAAAAATTCACATCAAGTAAAAACTTTGATTCTAGATTTTATTGTATTTTTAAAAAAACGATTGCTCATCACTTTGCTTTTGATATGTATGATATATTTACATGTGTGATTTACCAACCGAATGAGGAAAATTACTCAGAATTCCAGTGAGAATACATGCTAAACTTTACAAAGTGCTATTCATATACGATGACAATGAACACTTGTGGCAGTAACCAAGGCCGAAGTCAATAATGAGTTAACAGTGACCTCTGGTGGTGGATTGTAGAAACTCTGGAGGCTAAAGAAATAGTATCATGGTCAATTTTATCAGTGTTGAAGTGAATGTTCTATTTATAAACTTCACTTCAGTTGTTTCATAATATAAGGAACTTTTAGGGTTCCCATCATGTGATCATTTTATGGATTTAGTTTAATTTTGTTTTAATTAATTATTTGATTTGATTAATTATTTAGCATGTAAATACATTATCACAAAAAAGTAAATAACCGGTTAAACATGAAAGTATTATACAATCGTTTTTTTTTTTTTTAATTGAGTCAAAAACCCTAGGGTTCTATATAGAACCCCATTAACCTTAACCTATGTTTATGAATCATATTGTAAACTAATAGCTTATTAATAATAGTGGTCATCTTAACTTTATGTATGTCTTTATGTAGAACAGGATCTCTTTAAATTTTGTTTCTGGTAAAAATAAATAATTATGTCCGTAACATCAATATACAGTGATTAATAGGTCAACAATGTGATTATTTTACTACCACTGATTACTAATTAGATTAATTAGTGACACAGAATAGTGATGCTAATTTTTTGATGGCACAAAAACAGTTATTCTCATGTAAATGTGAACTTTTATCTCTTATTTGACTGCAGTTGTCCTGTTATCAGTTGTGCTGTTGATTAAGGTGTGGTGGGCAGCTACAGGCAGAAAAGCGGATGGATAGAAATATATACTAAATGTAATTGTGTTTGATATGCAGTATATTTCTATAATATACTATAATTGCATTGCCATATTCAATAAATAAACATTTATTCACATTCCAGAATCAGATACAGGGCTCTTTTAATGATCATCAATGTGGATGGAAAGTGGAAAATTTTGAAATATTCTTAGTCTTTGTAGGTCATTTAAGATTGAGAAGTGCTGTGTAATCGTCTCTGAGCTGAAAGGTTATTTCAGCTGCACTCAAGGTGCATATAGTACATCATCTGTGGAAACCTAACCCTTCCTGACACTAATCAGCTGCTTCCTGATCAGACACGTGTCTGTAATTCAAACAGATGGTTGAAACTGGCCTCCTCAAAACCCTAAATCCACACTGCAACACACTCTCTGTCACAAGTCCTGAAAAGATATGGTATAGTTCACAAAAACGGTGGATGTTTTAAAAACCATTAGAGGCTCAAATCCTGTTTGATTAAAGTCACCATGAAATCAAAATTGACCTTTTTTTTATGGAATATTGCAGTATTTATTATGAATAATTTACAATGCACATCATTATTTTTATTTAAATTCATGTGCCCTCATAATCCTTAATCAAAATAACTTCCCCTCCCTCTTGCAGTGACATCTCTTCTCTGATGATGTGATACTGGCACAAGGGCGGGACAACCTGTTACTCACATCAGATCCACCAATAGCAAACCCCAACCATACAATCAATGGCCCTTTCCTAAATGGCACACTTCATGTGCACTTTTGGTCTTGTGGACTTGCAATGGCGAGACCGTAGGGTGTCCCATTCATCATTTTAGCTTTCAGAAGGGTGCTGTTGAGCGCCCCCTTTGCGGCCGCTATGCGCCCTCGATGCTCACTTTTGAGGAGCCCGCAAGTCTGCAAGCTACGCAGAGGACTTCTACAGTCAAAACGGCATTACGTCATGAAAGTGCGGACTGAGAGGAAGACCGTGAGAGTTTAGGGTGCCATTTGGGATTGGGCCTATACCTGATGGACAAAAGTCCCGCCCCGGTCTGATACATAAGACACACAAAATGGGAAACACTTCAGAGCTGTGTTCAAAATTGCCCCTATACCCTCATTCACTATTCCCTACATTACTCCACTAATATAGTCCACCCGAAGGAGTGAATGTAAACAAGTGAGTGAATTCAGATAGTTTGTGCTTGCTGTTTAATAATCATTTGAAACTTAGCGAACTGGCAGCTCCACTAGTAATGAAAACATTTATCTTGAATTCCGTCATGGAAACCTTAATTAAACAATTTAATAATCAATTAAAAAGGAATTTACACCTGTATGATATTACGCTATAGCCACATTGGACCAGTGGTTTGGAAAATGGATGGATGATTCATCAATTTTCTGGCGCTATCTTCTAGCAAGACGCAGGAATTCATTCAGTGCAACCCTCACAGTGCATTATGGGTATTCTCTAGCCGTTGAATGTACATCAGTTGTATACTCAATAATTGCGGTGCATTATGGGATTGAATGAGTGACCTCGATAGCATCCACTGTGGTTTTGGACACCACTGCAAATGGCTGTCCCCTCAAATAGTGCCCTATTTACATATAAGGAGCGATTTCAGACACATTTCCAGATGGTCTCTGGAAACAAACAAAGCCAAACCCCCTTATGGAAATAGAAATGGAAATTGTGTTTACAACTGTGACAATGAGTGCTTATCAGGATCAACTAAATGCTGGATTTTCAAAAGTGTGTGAAGTTCGCAGTGCCACTATTGCTGTAAACTTGCACAACCTTCTTGAATAAAGAATTTTTAAGATGCACGTCGGTCTGTTATCGTAGAAACATCGACTTTACATTTTCACGCCCCTAAACATGACGTGGAACAAAACAAACTGTGATTGGTTGCTTTACATGTCAGTCAGACGCCCTCTTGTGTAGTCTTTTGCCAATGAAAGCTGTGATGGAGTCCAGACCTTTAGTCTGAAGATCTGGCTTTGCGAGACTACACTCGGATATACGTCACAAAAGGGAAGAAAAGACTATCAAAAAACTTCAGTTTAATGCCGACTTTAACATATCTAATCAACTTTGAAAAGTTTAAAAAGCCATTTTAAATTATGAACTAATTTTACTGACTTAAACCACAGTGTAGAACTGTGTGACATTTTTTTTTGCATACTCGAGAATATTGACGTCACTTAGATCTCTTTTTTTTTAAGATCATTTTGATGTTTATTTAACTATAGAACTGTTAACATTCCTGTCACTGTCTCCTATTTATGGGAAGTGCATATTACTTTTGAAAACCAGAAAAATAGATTGTAAATTGCTCTTCTGAGTGTTGTAATAAAATGATTCAATGATCAAGAAACCAATAATCTTTCTCAGTTAAGTCACATTGTTTGAATTTTAGCTTCTCGATGATGGAGGAAGCATATGAATACAAGGGTTCTGGAAAACACAGACTAACAGTATTGATAAATACACTTAGAATAGATTACAGATTCAAAGTAATGCCTTCAGTTTCGATGACATTTGATTATCATCCCTGTGAACAATTAAAGCTTCAAAGCTAAATCTGCAGTCCAGTTTCAGTAATCAATAAATCAGTTCCAAATTCGGTGCTGATGTAATCCAATAATCCAAACATACGAGGGGCGTTCAAAGAGAGAAGTCAAAGATACAGATTAGGATCATGAACTCAAAATTATAAACAGAATTCAGACAGGGAAATTACTTCAGTATAGGAAAACACGCAAGACTTTGTACAAAAAAAGAAAAGAAAAAAGTGGGATAAGAAATTGAATCAGTGGTGATGAAGAACAGTTGGGTTATTAACCATGGAGAGAGACTATCAGTGAAGACATCACTGATGCTTGACAGCTGAAATCTGACACACACCAACTTAAATACGTGTAATTTCTTCATCCAGCTGCTCCCCATGTTTAACTTTCAATAAGCAAGCAAAATTTCTACTGCAAATCAGTGGATTTATACCAAAAACAGGATGCATTATTACTTTGCATTATTTTGCGTTAATACAAGACACTTGTCATGTTCTTCGTGTTTAGTTTCGTTTTCATGGACTTTTAGTTTGTCTTCAGTCACATTTTTCCTTTGTTCTAGTTTACCCTTGTTCTAGTTACCATGGACACTCATTTAAGGATCACACCTGTTTGACATTTAGTTTGTTATCTTGTGTAAAAATGCTCTATGTTTTCAGTTCTTCATTGTCCGGTATTGTTTGTGTCTTGTTGTTTCCTCCTATTCACCACTGTGGATTTTCAGCGCCTCACAAGTCCTTTGTCCATCTCCTGAACCTTCACCCGTCTTACCTCAAGCCATCCATCACAGTGAGTGTGCCTTCCCGGAAGGGGAATTTTTATATTTCAAGGAGGAAGAACTTTAGAGGAGTATGTGGAGGAGTTCATCGGCACCAGCCACTCAGGCTGGTGATGCCCTGGGGAAACTCCCGCTGGACGCTGGCTAAATATACATCAGCTTCACCCTCTGGGTCGACGGATCTTCTTTTGCTGTGGGAGAAGTAAAAGAGGATCCAGCAGCCGGCGTACGGTCCCACTCACCATCTGTCAACACCGAATTATTATTATTATTCCTGCGTGTGCCTTCCTGGGAGGGGCATTCTGTCATGATCTGTGTTTTTAGTTTTGTTTTCATGGACTTTTAGTTTGTCTTCAGTCACACATTTCCTTTGTTCTAGTTTCCCGCCATTATTCTGTTACCATGAACACTCATTTAATGATCACACCTGCTTGACATTTAGTTCATTATCTTCTGTATAAATGCTCTCTGTTTTTAGTTCCTCATTGTCCGGTATTGTTTGTGTCTTGCTACACGTTGCATGTTACCTGCTTCTCATGTCAGATTATTATAGTTAGTTGTTAGATTGTTTTGTAAATAAATACTTTTTTTGGAACCTTCTCTTCATCATCTGAACCTACAAGTGACAGCTCTCTGGAATACTTGATTCTGATTGATCAGGCACAACATTCTGTCGTCAAAAACATACCACCCATCCGGGTATCTGAAACCTGTGCGTCTTTCATGTCTCTTGTGAAAAGCCATGTAATAAGTTTATGACTGTACAATTTATGACTGTCTTCATGTCGGAGTTCTGATCACCCTGTCAGGGTTTATTCTTTGATAACAGTGGGCTTATTATGTGATTCAAGTGAATTTCTTTTCAGTCAGTAGCACAGTAGCTTGGACCTATGTTCACTTGTTTATTATTTCACCCATAATAAAATCTGCAAAATAAGATTACAAAAAAGGTGGCTGTAGTAGACGATGCTATAACTGACCTCTTATGTCTAGACACAGAAATCTACTGTTCTTGTTTAATATTGTAAAAACATTGTCCAGATGCACCTGTGGTTTGTAATGGTGCTGAATGGGTGTGATGTCATTGAATTACTGAGACTGAAGCGTGTGTTAAAGACTCCAGAGATCATCAGAACATCTGTCTTAAACATTAGATTTGGCACACATTGTGCCAAATTATGACCTTACTGATGAAGTAGCCTGTTTAGCAAGCCATAGCTTAGCTCACAATGTTCTGTGAGCCTGTCATGAATCCTTGATGCCTTTAACTTTAGATGTTGTTGCTTTATCCTATTGTATGTTAAGCAGCTGTACTTGCTAGAAATTAACCATAAAAATACAGTGGCATTACAGGCATTTTGGTGCCTATATAAGCCTATTTACAGTTCATATCTGTATATTTTATCAACTGGTATAATGTTAAAGGGGCTGTATGTAGAATTCAGAAACAGTTGTTATTAACAACACCGGAAATAGCGTACCTTTGCAGCTATACAGGCTACTATTAACAAACATTGAGACGCCGTTCACACTGCTGAGAGTGACGTTTAGATGAATATGTCTGCTTTCCTCTCAGTAACAAAATAAACACAACAAAAATGACAGCAATGAGAAAACAGCAGTTAAGAAATAATCTGATCATAGTGATGTTTGTATGTTTGCACAAGTTGTCGAGAGATAAAGTAATTAAAATTACACTGTTATGATAGGACTTTTAATTTAAAGTAAATTAAGAACATATCTGTCTACGTGAGACTATAGTTTGGTTGATCCCTTTAATTTGCATGATACATGGACATTATAGTACCGAATATCCTGAAAGCGTTAGTTTCACGCGTCATAAAATGGAACAGAAGCTCTCGGGAGCGCGCATAACTGTCACATCATTTGGATTTTCCCGGCAAAAACGTCCCGAGTCCTTCACATAAAAACCAGTCTACAGGTTTTCATAGACAACCTATGTAGTCGGGGAAGGTCTCTTTTTTTTAAGTTTAGTCAGAAGCTGTTCACACATTGGCAATAAAAAAGCGATAAATACATGGAAATTCTTATATATAGACACTTCCAAACTACTTGGACTAGTTGAACTGTAGGCTAAATGAAATCCTGTTTTGTACAATAATGTAACAATATGTACATATATGGTTTTTGAATATGTTTGAATTTTAACCATAAATTATTAAATCATAATTCCCCCCTAAAGCCTAATCTATTGTCCAGTTTAATTTAACATAAAGTTTTTACTGTAGCCCTATATGGTGGTTTAAACTTAACAGTTGACAATTATGTCTCTAAGACTATTAATATGAAAATCTTTCAAATGTTAAAATGTGTAACATTTGCTTTGTACAATATTGTACAAATAGTTTAACAATATTTTATTGCACATGTATTGTCTTTTTGAATATAATATAGGCCCTTTTTCACCATAGATTGTCAATTAACTTTAAAAAATAATAGTAATAAAACATGTAAAATCACAATTATTGTCTATTTTATTTATGTTTACTATATATCATAAGGCAGCTTACAGTTAAACAATTACATGTCTGTAGGACAATTTTTACCAATGCAAAATGTGTAGCATATTTTGTTATATAAAATGTGTTATAATATATAGTTGAAATAGTCAATTGAATGACACTACACATCTAGAATATATTTAAATCTAAAACTAATATTAAAAACTGGAGTTTTTGGCACATACTCTAAATGAAAAAAAGCTTATGTGTGTGATTCAAGTGTAAACCACACAGCCTCTGTCAGAATTTGTGCAAATTTGTGGCTTCTCAAATCTGAAGTTTTAAAAAACAGTTAAAGCAAATGACATTACATACAGGCTTGCTAATTTGAAGAAGCTGACACAAATTTTCCTAAAATTTGTAAATGTCACATGTTGTGTTTGACGCTCAACCAGCCCACATCAGTGCCAGCACAAAACCCTCGGACCCACAGACACAGATCAAGAAATACATCACAAACAAGCATCTTTCATCATTCATCAGATTAAATTTAATTTCAGATTTTCAAAGAATAACACACCCCACCCCTTATGAAACCCTTATAATGTTGTGATTTACAAATACACTCTGACAATAGCAGATCACCTAACAAACGATCTCAAATGCTTTGATGAGATTTAAATTCCTCTCAAATTAGACCTTATTATCATTCCTCAATTTCTCTGTTCTTAATGATGACCAGACTGCAATCAGTATGAACATATAAACAGACATCTTGCTCTTGCTCTTGCTCTCTCTCTCTCTTTCTCTCTCATGTGGTTTTAATTTTCGTCCCCGGGCAACGTTTGGAGTTTGGCTGAGCTTGAGTTTCATTGTAAAACTTCAGTAAAAGACAAACTCCACTTCCAAGGCAGAAACACAGGACTTGAGTTTATTATTATTTCTTCAGAAGATCTGTGAGGGGCCGACCGCGGGGCTCCTTTTCTGCTCTCATTGGCTCTTAGGGGCCAGGATGGCCGGCTCACTCCGAGTCAAACAGCTGCTTTTCATATCCACTTGGTGGCACCAAAACACTTCATTTTTTATTAGCACTATATTCTTTGAATTTGTTGTGTATTTCATTTAATCATATTATTTTAATAAATATGCACTGCATTTGCTTTCTTTTCCATTGTAAGTACTGTGATCAAGACTTTATTTCTGTATTAATACTGATTATGATGTGTTGATGTGTCTGTTAATCGTCCCCAACATTGAGTTTTATGTTTTGTCATGTCTTATTAAAACTTTATTTTGTGATGTTGATGTTCCCTCTTTTAGAGGCACACATATAAAACAGTGTTTGGTAGTGATAAATAAATGACAAATCAAAATGTTATTAAATGGAAATTGCTGAATAATTCTTCTAGTTGCTATGACAAGCAATATAAAAAAAAAGTGACTGACAGAAATAGACATTTAGCATTTCAAGAACTGAATTGAAGAAAAAAAAAATGGTGTAGAATCACTCAGAAATCGCAAATAAATTTCACAAATAACTGCACCAAATACATTTGGAATTGAAGTAGAATACGTACTCCAATAATCTTTGTTTTTTTTGTGTGTGTGTGTGTTTTTTTTTTTCACAAATTAAAAAGTTTTTTTTTACAGTAGTCCTTAAACTTTTCTCAACTACACTGGAAAGCTAAACATTTTATTTATGTTTTGAGAAAATTGAGACATTATGTTGCCATGATATTTTGAGTTTTCTTTTTTTTAAGAGTTGGGGATGGGTTTTTTTGTGTACAGACTACAGCGTTTCCTTCCAGGACAGATGATGAAAACAGCCTCTCACATCTTATTAATAGATGAACATATAAATTTAACACATCATTATTTTAGTAACCATCATTATAATTAGATTCGCTTCAAATCAACTGATTTAAGACACAAGCGAGAGCAAGAGGTGATGTTTAAGGTGGGAGACTGATCGATGGCTTGTGACCTCCAGCGACACGGATGATGGATGACGGTGGAAGAGGAGAGAATGTGAGGGGGAAAAGCGTAGGGTAGAGTTAAACTGTAAAACAACAAAAGGTGTCTTAAATGTCTAAAATGGTGTTATTAAAATCCGCTCCTTCACCCATCCTGAGGATAAAGAACAATAGTGTTGTCATTCAAACAGTTAGCCCTCGTAAATTGTTCACACATCCTCCATTGCTCGGATAAATTAAACCAAAGGAGACCAGTTTCCCTCTCTGCAGACTCTGTAAACGTCAAACTGAACAAACCCCTCGACTTCTGTAGACTTGTAAACTGTACTGTATTTGCAGCTGCGCTGTTTTCTGCTGACTATGTGATTGCTCATGACAGAAAGTACTTTTGAGATCCAGCTACAGCGCTGCTGCCATAAAAAGCTTATTTAGACCAGATCAGCGATGAGCTTTGACAAGATAACAGTTCCTTTTGTCAAAAAACATTAGTTTTCTCATCTGCAGTGGGAGATCGAATTTGATTTGTAGAATTTGGTCATTCATGACATTGTGATCATTTTTACTGCTGCTGTGACATGTTAAAGGGATAGTTCACCCAAAAATGAAAATTCTTACATTAAGTATTCACCCTCATGTCGTTCCAAACCCGTAAGTCTTTCGTTCATCTTCGGAACACAAATGAAGATCTTTTTGATGAAATCTTAGAGCTTTCTGTCCCTCCAGTGAAAGCTACGCAACTGAATCTTTGATGCTTCAAAAAGTTCATAAAGAGATCGTAAAACTAATCCATATGAGATGAGCGATGTAATCCACATTTTCTGAAGAGACTCGATCGCTTTATATGATGAACAGATGGAATTTATGCTTATTCTCATGTAAGCTTTCATCAACTCACCAACACATCAGTTGTGGTAAACGGAAGCTCAAACATGTTTGCTTGACTCGTGCAAGAACCAGTGAGTTACGCAGCACTTTTGAGCTTCTGGAAAAGGTCTGTTTTCACGCGTCTAGCAGGTTTGGTTGAGTTTCTGTTTATGTTCGCTGATCAGTGTTTTTATGTGAATAAAAGCCTAAATTAAATCTGTTTATCATATAAAGTGATTGAGTCTTAAAAATCGTAGTCACATAACTTTTTATTAAAGCAATTAAGGCACAAAACATTTTTTGGAGAGAGAATTGTAAGCTATATATATTTTATTTAGAATATAACTATTAGCCAGAACTCCTTGAAAATCACTAACATGCTTCATCTCACTCTCAACTTTATCTAACAATTAAAATAAATCTGTTGAATTTATATTAAATTAACTGTATAAAAATCAATAAAATAAGTAACTTATTTTAATTTCAAAAAGTCAAAATGTAGAGCCATATTACTTATGACCCTTTGGCTCTCTAGCGGTTGATGCGTAAAATTGCAATTTACTTGCGGAGACACTTTATTTCGGTATTTGCGTTGAGTTGTGCTTCGGCTCTGCGTCCTCTGTGCGGATGAATCTGATTGTTTAAGGCGTACGGGTGTGTCCAAGGTTAGTGTGATCCTTTGTAAATGCAAATATGTTACCAACAACATCAAAGCTCCTCTCCAAATGAAAAAATAAATAAAGAATGATAGACGGATATATGACAAATATGTCTTACGAGCAGGTAATAGCATATTTGACTTATTGAAAACATCATGTTTTAAATAAATAAATAGCGTAAGCCTACATATAGGCAACGGCGACATATTAGACATAACGATTGCTATTCATATCAGATAGGCCTAATATAAAATACTGGCAAGGTAATTTTTTAAAATAACAGTAACAGGAAACCTACCACCGCATATAGTAGGCCTAGCCTGCCCTACATTATACTTACGTAGGCCTAGCTATATGACGTGAACAACCACGGAGGAATGACAGAAGAACGCAATTTCCCGGGGAATCCGTCCCGACAGCTCTAAAACGAAAATCACCAATAAAGGTTAATAAATTGGTAAAGTGAATCAAAAACAGAGTTTGGAAAATTGATTTATGATGTAGGCCTACTCGTTCATTATTTTACTTTAGTTCGTTGTAATGTTTGTTCAATTGTTCAATGCAGTAAGCATTAAATAAATATTAATGAAGCTATTAAAGGTTTTAATAAGCAGAAAATACAAAAAATAGGGGTATGTTTCATAATAAATTCGTATTAAATAGTGGTATTTTTCGTATTTTCTGCTTATTAAAACCTTTAGCTTCATTGATGTTTATTTAATGCTTACTGCTTGAAAACGCTGTTATTTTAGTATCATTGCAAAACTATTAGAGTTTTGAGACGTTTTTATTTTTTATATATTTTAGTTTACATTGTATTTAGGGTTTTAGTTATTTTAGTACATCAAGTTAAACTAATGAAATAAAAAATGAAAATGAGAAGCGTTGCCAAGGTATTTTATTCAATTTCAGTACAAGGTTTATTTTATTTGAAGTAACAGAAATGTTTTTATGGTTTGTTGTAGTTATATAACTCCATAATAACCCTGCTAGAAAATAATGAAATCACTCAAATCACATTTGTAACTGGATTGACATTCTCAAAATGATCAAACAGGGTTGATAAAATTGCACAAAAATAAAATTGTTGATAAAATATATATATACTTTAACAGTGCATATGTTATTTTGTTTGAATTCCTTGCTAAAATTGAACTCCTATTTAACTATAAAAATTGAAGTCCTGATATACACATTCATTGAAAGGGCCAAAAGTTAGTTTGTCTGCTTGATTATAGACTCTTTGTCTGTCTAAAAAATGTTCTATGAACAATGTTTTGTTCAATTTGTTTAGCTAAGCTGACAGGGGAATTTTCTAACATATGTTCATAGTGATATGTATATATACACTAGCTTAACTCTTGTCTTTAAGTCTGCATCCGTAAAGATCTCCAAAGGTCATGGTTTCATGTCAGAGTTCGTACAACTGACTTCTTACCTTCAGAGTCCACACATGTCTGTAATTTCTCCCCAATTGCTTCCCCAAACTTTGCATATGGGTGTGCGTTTATGTGCATGTGTAGCTCCCTTTGCTTTAAAAACAGGTGTGTGATTCTAAACAGTATTGCTCAAGCATTTAAAGGAGGCTCCACTGACTTTTCATCTTTTCAACATGTTTCCACCTTGACAGTTCACAATGAATGGAACGTAAACATACTCATTAGACTTCATTGAATTCAATGGCAAAATACAATAGAAGTGTTTGGCAAGATTTTTCTCTGTAAATTCTAACTTTAGTCACATTTCAGAAGGCTGCAGTGTTTCATCTATTCAGAAATAACAAATGCACTTAATAAATGAAGATCTTAGTGAGGATTTGATTAAGAAGGAAAGAAATGGAATTTCCCCACTGAAACTTCTTTATTCCATGGAAAACAAAAGATGTTCTGAAGAATGTTGATGCTACTTTTTTCCATAAATGAAGGTGAACGAGGATACAAAGTACTGTAAACATACACTCTTAAAAATAGTTTCCAAAAGGGGTTTTTTGCAGTCATATGCAATAAAAGAACCTTTTTTTTTTCCGTCAGCAGTTCATAAAAGTACTATTTTTTCCCCATAGTGTGAAAAATTGTGGAATGGAAAGGTTCTTAAGGTTCTTCACAGAGCCAAAGATACCAATAAAGAACCTTTATTTTTTTATTATTCTACATTCCAGGTCCAAGTCATATGAAAACTCTGACCAAAAATAGACAAGAATTTCTTTCCTCTAATTAAATGAGCTCCTAGTTTTAGACGTTCTGATGGTGGCACTCAGCCAACCATTTAACTGCTGTAAAAGTGGAATCACTCGAGGGCGTGCGCACCGCTCTCGAAATCCTCCGCCTGGGTCGAGCTGGGTGCGCGATCACTCGCTCACGCTCGCAGCGTGAGAAAGCCATTCTTCACCTGTCAGCTTGTGTTTGGGTCATGTAGAAACAACAGAGCAAAATGAAAGAGATAGAGGAGAAGCAGAACGGAATGGAAGAACATCACATGCTCATGCGGATTTTAAGGAACCGTTACAGTTCATTAGTTTATGTTGAAGATTCTTGGAACTTTTAAAAGCCTCCAAAAATAGGCCCAGCCATGTGTGTGTGGAGAGACAAATCAGATGTGTGTGTGTGTGAGTGTACGTCATGTTCGTAAAACAGTGTGGGAGGTTTTGTGACTGTAATCTTTGTCCTTCCATCTCTGACACTAAAAGCTTTTTATTTACCTCTCACTCACTTACACGCTCACAGACAAACGTTTGTGTGTTCATCAAACTTTGTGTGTCCTTCACATTACAGTTGAGTTCATCTTCCCTGGCAGAGCTTAATACGATCACCTATGTCTCTTTCACTCTCACACACACACTCAAACACATGCTAACCGTATTTTTAATCTGACAAACTGCCAACATGCATTTTAAACCAAACCATTGGCTATTGAACTAATTCTATCAGCCAGTTTTTCCTCACTCAGCACTGTAGCTTTGTTCCAAACCTAGTGAACTGTCTACCTAGACAGCATTTTAAAACATCAGATGTGCTACAGATGTGAAGGTATTCCAAAAGGTAGGCAGCAATGCAGCCTCATTTTAGCTAAAATAAAAGGCATAATTTCCTGTGTTGTTCAAAGGGCCTGTTTACACCTGGTCACTTCATGTGTTTTCTCTGATTGGATAGCTGTAAATACTAGGTGTAAATACCCTCCAAAACTCTTTTGAGACAGATTTAAATCCGATCACTAAAACCACTTCAGGAAGTGGCCCGAGACACATTCCAAACTAAACTGGAATAGTGTAAGCGCATCTGGTTGTTGAATATGTAAATTTTACTCCTCCCACAATGGTAAAAAAATAAATAAACGTGTCAGAGCGTGTTAAGCCGCTTTTCCACCAAAATTACCCGAAAAAAATTTGTCCCAGGAACTTTTTTCCCAGGAACATTTTTCCCCCAGACCTGTTGCTGTCTGCGTTTTCATTGTGATCTGAAGCACTGCAAAGATTAGTACAGTGACGTAGGAATGCGCAAACCTTTCCAGTTCCAGCTGGATTTCGTATAAGCTTAATAAAGCTTGAACCTCGTTTGTTCTTATTAGAGTATCAGAGTGTTAGCTTAGCAACATGTGTAACGGAGGGCAACTAGTAAGAGTTGTGCGAGTAAACCTCACTCCCCTGGCCTCAAGAGGTGCATTAGCGACTGATGCTTGAGACTACGGTCTTTAACGTCCTTGTTAGTGTGCCCGCCTCCCATGCTGAAGGTGCCGGTTTGAGTAGAACCGGTTACATTTGGTGCTGTGACCCATATGGGGGTGAGGTGTAGGGGTGTGTGTGTAACAGAGGCCAACTAGTAAGAGCTGTGTGAGTAAAACTCACTCCCCAGGTCTCAAGAGGGACACTAGCGACTGGCGCTGGAGACTGCGGTCTTTAGTATCCTTGTTAGCGTCCCCGCCTCCCATGGCAGAGATGCCGGTTTGAATCTTGCTTGGAGTGGGTTGAGTAGGACCGGTTACATTTGGTGCTGTGACCCATATGGGAGTGAGGTGTAGGGGGTGAGTGTAACGGAGGCCAGCTAGTAAGAACTGTGTGAGTAAAACTCACTCTCCAGGCCTCAAAAGGCACACTAGTGACTGGCGTTAGAAACTGCGGTCTTTAGCGTCCTTGTTAACGTGCCCGCTTCCCATGCCGGAGACGCCGGTTCGAATCTCGCTTGGAGCAGGTTGAGTAGGACCAGTTACATTTGGTGCCGTGACCTGGATGGGAGTGAGGTGTAGGGGGGTGAGTGTAACAGAGGCCAGCTAGTAAGAACTGTGTGAGTAAAACTCACTCTCCAGGCCTCAAGAGGCATACTAGTGACTGGTGTTAGAAACTGCGGTCTTTAGCGTCCTTGTTAACGTGCCCGCCTCCCATGCCGGAGACGCCGGTTCGAATCTCGCTTAGAGCAAGTTGAGTAGGACCGGTTACATTTGGTGGTGTGACCTGGATGGGAGTGAGGTGTAGGGGGGTGAGTGTAACGGAGGCCAGCTAGTAAGAACTGTGTAAAACTCACTCCCGAGGCCCCAAGAGGCACACTAGTGACTGGTGCTAGAGACCACTGTTTTTAGCATCCTTGTTAGCACACTTGCTGGAGACGCAGAGCAGATTGAGTATGACCAGTTACACATGCTACTGTCAGACTGTACTGAAATATATTAATTGCTGCATCTGAAATCACTGAACGAGTAGACTACATATAATACAGAAGTTAACAACAGTTTTAAATGTAAACTTATTTGAAATGATTTTTAAACTTAAAGCAATGAGTTTCCTCAAATTAACTGAGTTATCTTAACTCATTTGGTTTCACAGTGTACATTATTTTGTATAGCCTACTGTTTTTCACCTACTAATATAGTAGAGACACAGGCATATTCCAATGCGGGAAAGAGACCAAGGTTTTGCTGGTTAGCATAATCTAGTTAGCCATCTAATTGTTAATAAATATTTTTGCTGACCCAAAACTTTTGTATGTATAGGTAATATTTCAGAATAAAAGGTTTTACCAGTGTGGTTCTGTTTTTGGAGAGCTCTTTACCATAGGTTTAGCATTTGTTTGAGTGTGTGTGTGAGAGAGAAAGATACATATGTGATTGTATTAAGCTCTGCCAGGGAAGATGAACTTAACTGTAATGTGAAGGACATACAACGTTTGATAAACACACAGTGTGGTTCTTTTTTAGAGCTATTTAAAGCATAAAATGGACTGTACGCCTGGTGGTGCCATCAACCAGTTAGATAATGTAAATGCTAACAGATAGCTTTCTCCAGGTATTATAGACCTCAATGGAGGAGCAATATTTGTACATAGAGCATTTCAAATCAGTTACTGGGTGTCATTTCAGTTAAGATGCTGACTATGTAGGCGATAGATATAGCAAGCAGCTCAGTAGGTGCAACTTTACACACATAGTTGACTCATTCACCCACATGTACACCAAACTCTCTGTAGGCAATCCAAAACAATTCTCCATAATCTTTTCTGAAAGCATGTTGAATAACACTAAAACACGCCACGGTACATTAAAGTCTGTTTTTCCTCGAGGGCTAGTAAGTCAACATTCACATAGATAAATGAATGGTGACTGACTGTGGTTACCGACTCTTATCTGGGAGGATAAATTGATTAGGCAATAAATCAGTCAACCTGTGCCCTAGGTTTCCCCCGCACCGAGTGGTTTGGGAGAGTCAGCCCAGCCCTGAAGCCAAAGAAGCGCGGCACAGCGGGGGCGCGGGCGCGGCAGGTGGGTGCCGTGAAGTAACAGGAAGGGCTGGGCCACAGGTGAGAGGGAAAGACAAAGCGGCAAGAGAAAAAACAGCAGGATCGAGGAGGCAGAGACAGACGGAAAGAGAGAGAGAGAGAAACAGGAATGCAGAAACTCCCTAGGCAGCGGCGCAATCCTCTGGAGAGAGAAAAAAGGAATTTTTATGTGCTGCAGGTGATCAGGGCTCGACACGGAGAGAGAGGGGGTGTGCTGGACGAGGATGGGAAAGAAAAACGGAAAAAGACAGTGACGACGAGCAGCGGCAGAAGGTGAAAAGACTGAATGAGAATGGAGGGAGCTATAAAGATTCACTAAATAGGCTGCTGCTGATGACCTGATGACAGACGAATGATTTAATGCGTGATTGGCAGTGGAGACTTGCGCTCTGCTGCACATATGGCAGAAAGATCCAGGCAGACGCGATGGCGCAAGATGAGAGGTTTCGGAAAAGGGGCTTTTAAAGTAAAACAAATAAAATTACTTCACAGTCGCACAGATGCATAAACAGTCTCACACACACTCGCACTGATTCAGTGAAGCGACACGTGATGACACACACACACACACAGGCGCACAATGCGGCCTTTGTTGCCAATGTGTGGTCATCCATTTAGGGGGCCGAAGCCGACTGGACTCTGCATTACGCATTTCGCTGAGTCTTCGGCCATGTGTGTGTGAGAGAGAGTTCCCCCTCACCAAACTCATCTTTTCCCGTAATTTGTGATAATTGCACATAAAAGAACATGTCACACCCCGTGTGTGTGTGTGTGTGTGTGTGAGAGAGAGTGTGTGTGAGGGTGTGGTTGTGCCGTGATAACTCCAGTGCAGGTGTGTTGCTCAAAGGGAAACACAAATTATCATTGATCCTTTAATTTTACCCCAAACATAGCCTGAGGAAAAGAAACATTAAGCACCTGAATATTCGTTCATTTGATTGTGTTTGTACTGTGATGTTTATGCCATAAGTCAGCATGACATGTGACAGTTTGTTTTTATCTTGTATATAAATGTATGTGTGTGTGTACCTACATCTTTTTGGGGACAAATTTGTACCCTGAAATGAGCTAAACCTGACAAAATCCCCCGCTGGGGACATCCTTATTTGTGAAAGTGGAATTAAAAAAGGTAAATAAAGTTTTTTTATTGTAATTTAATTGTAGAAAGTGTTGGGGTTAGTTTTTAGTATTTTTAATGGTCACACTTTATATTAAGTGTCTTTAAAAACTATGTACTTACATCAAAAAATAATAACCGTTAGGTACAATGTACTTATTGTGTTCATATTGCAAAACACTTGTGCTGCTATTGAGGTGGGACACAGGTATAGTTGGGGACAGGTTTGGTGGTATATGTTTAAGGGTTAGTGTAATAGTGTAATTATAAATGTAATTACAGAAATTAATTACAGCTCTAATTATATGCAGGTATTTTTAAAATATAAGTACAAACATGTATGTGCATTGTATCACAAGATTAATTTAAATCTTACTACATATTCACTTAATATAAAGTGGGACCTTTCTAACTATTTAAAAACAATAGAAGTCTATGCAATGTTCCCATTTAGATAGTGAAGTAAACGCGTGTGTATGTGTGTGTGTGTCAGTAGGTGAGCGCTAGGGAAGAGGAGAGGCGTGAGAGAGAGATAGAGGGGAAGAGAGGGATGAGAGGATGTGGGATTACATGAAAGAACGGAGTGGTCATAAATTTCTCTCAGACAGACGAATAAAACTCCCGCTATCCTCCCAGTCCCTCTGGTTTTTCCTCAAGGGGTAACAGTACACACACACACACACACACCCACACCCAAAGTGTAGTCAGTAAAGGTCTTTTGTACTCTTTGCAAAAAACATGTGACATCATACAGTCATACCCCAGAGAAATAAATAGTATTAAATAAATATAACAGACATATACACACATACAGAAATCAATGTACAGACTGTACACAAACACTCATATTTATACACCCTCTCATCTGTATTATAACTTGTGTTAAAATCTCTTATCTGTAAAAAAAAAACTTTGGTGGTAACATGGTAAAAGAATGGTAATACTATAGTACTTTGATATATATTATGGTACTGTATGATTATCATATATATATAGAGTGGCATTTATATTATATCCAAGGTACTTTACTTCAGAGAATTGAAGAATACTATGGTGCAGAAATTTCAGTTTACCATGGTAGTTTTTTTTTAACATGGTATTCCATAGTACTGCTTGCCATGAAACTATGTTCAAAAACAAATGCCATAGTATTTTGATATATACCATGGTATTTACATGGTATGCCAAGAATACCATGGAACATCTCCAAAAAACATGTTGTATCATGGTACTTTTTTGTGCTCTTTTATATCACTGGGGTATCATATAAATGCCACAGTATATTATTATATAACCTGGTATTTTCATGATACCCCAATGAACCTTCAAGAATACTGTTATCTTTTTAAAAAATGGAAATACTATATAATGATTACCATATTCACATACCATAATATTTTCATAGTACTCTATATCTTTCCTACAAGAAATACCATGGTATTACCATTGTATACTTCCAGAAGACACAGTATTATCATGGTACCTTGACAAAACATAGTAATACTGTGATACTTTGATATATACTGTGGTAGTGAATTATTACCACATTCACGTACCATGGTATTTACATAGTAATCTATATCTTTCCTACAAGAAATACCATGGTATTACCATTGTATACTTCCAGAAGACAGTATTATCATGGTACAATGGCAAAACATAGTAATACTGTAGTACTTTGATATATACCATGGTACTGAATTTTTACCACATTCACGTACCATGGTATTTACATAGTACTGCATGTTTCTACAAAAATTACCATGCTTTTCTCATTGTACATTTCTAGAAAACAGTATTACCAGTACCATGCCCAAAAATGTTATAAAGCTTTTGAATAATATACTTTCATATGGGCCCTTTTCTGATCGTACACAACATCTGAACATCAGATTTGTGTGTTTGTTTCCAAATGTGTAGGTGTGTATTTGTGTGTGTCTGGAAAAAGACGAGTGAGTGTCAATGAGCCATTACTGACTCAGTTTGTGAGGCAGCAAAAAACTCTCCATTGTTTCTTTAGTTATGCTACATTTCCTCGACTTTTCCCATTGACCCTTTCACTACTGCATGACTCCAAACATGATTCACTTTCCTTCTGCTGAATCATGTCTCGCTCTCTCAATGAGCGCTCTCATCCCTTTGTGACGTACTGTCGGCTCTTTTTTGTTTGGTGATTTAGTGCAAAGCGTGACCATCTGAAGTCCTTAGATCTCCATCCATAAAGCATGAATCAATCTCTTACTGTTCCAAAACTTAGTGAGCTGCTCCCACAGACAGCACTTTATGGCATCATATCCAAGCTCCTGACATGGATGCATTTTGACCAAAATCAGGCAGCACTGCATCTATCCTTCGCAAATAAGACAATCCCAGAATGCATTGTTAAAAGCCTAGTGAAATAAATTAAACATGGTGGCTGAATCATTAGAAATCTTGATTAAAATATTTGCAGAGTTGACCAACAGAAAACTGCTAGGTTTGAAAGTGACTTCTGTGTGAGCTGTGCTTCATACATTGCTACACTATTGAGAAATTTCTCTAATAGTTAGAAGTCAGTTCATTAGGTTTTAGATCAGAGCGTTTGTTCTTTTTCAAGCTCGTAGCCGTTTCTTTAGTCTGGTAAAGTCTTTTGCGGATCTCCACAGCCAGCTCTGCAGTTCTCGCAGTACCCAAAATCCCTCAACTTTCCGTGAGAAGTCATTAGGGGCGGGATGTGATGACAGCACAGGGGCCGCCAGCAAAGTGTGAACCTCAGCGGCCGGCCCTCCGTACTGATAGAGGAGCGAGAGAGGAGAGAGACCAGCATTAGGAGACTGGATGGAACGGCTAGATCGACGAGGATGGAGGGATGGCAAGGAAAAGAGTAGGGGCTGCTTTCGGTATCCATCTACAACTTTTAAAGTTGTGTAGTTCATGTTGTTGTTCAGTTTTAACGTTTTCTCCTCTTCCATGCTTAGCAGTCTTCTTCTTTTTCCCCATCTCTCCATTCCTTCCTCCTTCTCTCCCTCCTCTTTGGCGACCCAACTCTCTCCTTCTTTTCTCCTCCCTCTCCTCCCCCTCTCTCTCTCTCTGTCCCGCTTGAGATCCGCCCGAGTTGTTCCCTCTCTCACACCCGAGGCGGTCTGAACGCCTTTGTTTCGAGGCACGTAACTCCGTAGAGGGGCGGGGTTGTTCTCGCTCACGCCCTGAAACTGTGACGACATGGGTGGGGCGTATCCTTGAGCGGCCATGGCGTAACCTGTGGAGGGTGGTAGGTTGGTGTAGCCCAGGGCGTTCATCAGGCCGGATATTGAGCCAAGTAACCCGCTGAGGCCGGAGCAGAAGTGTAAGAGAGAGCTCTGGAGGTACGGACACAGGGTGGAGCGCGCCAGATCCCTCACAGCACACAGAAGAATGCTGTATGCACGCTGGTTCTGTGCCAGACGGGCACCGTTCTCCAGCCCGCGCCACAAGTCTACACGTGTAGCTGCACTGGGCACGGACAGAGAGGAGCTGTTGGGACGTGGAGGCGAGAAGCCGGGATCACTGAATGGAGGCCCAAGATAAGACAGCTGAGGACCAGAGATGAGGAGAGATGTTAGAAAACAATTAGACTGATTCTGTAGCGTTTTGTATGTGCTTTTAGGTCTGTAAGACCAAGGCACTTATCAAAATTGTGAAAAAAATAAATAAAAGTACTTTATTGGCATTGATGGTTCAATGAGGAACATTTCTATGAGCACTTTCTATGGCACAAAATGTTATTTATAGTGGAAAAATGTTCTTTACATTATTGAAATATGATTCACACCAAGAAAAAAGAAAGGCTCTTTTAAGAACTGATCACTAAAAGGTTCTTTAGGGAACCCAAAAAGTTCTTCCCATTTTGGAACCTACATTTTTAAGAGTGTTTACAATTAAAATATGACTAAATAAACATAAGTATTGAATCCCAGGATTTATAAAAAAAATTGTCTAGTAAAATGCTCTCTAGTCTGCGAATGTTCTCTAAAATATATAAATACCATCTACTTCTGACTAGAAAGTAGCAAGTCACGGGATGTTGGTTGTTTGTTTTGGTTTAGTTAGCATGTTTGTTGACAAAAAATGAATATTCTGTCATCATTTACTCACCCTCATGTTGTTCCAAACCTGTATGACTTTCTTTGTTTTGTGGAACACAAAGAAGATACAATGGAAGTCAGTGGTATCCGAAAACTGTTTGGTTACCAACATTCTTTAAAATATCTTCTATGTTCTGCATATGAAAGAAAGTCAAATTTGGAACAACATGAGGGTGAGTAAATGATGATAGAATATTCATATTTGGATGAACTATCCCTTTGAAGTTGCGAAGAAATGGATGTAGTGACAAATCTTTTCTTCGTTACTGTGACACTACAGAGCCCCACACATGACATCCAAGAAAAAAAATTTAATCGTGCGCACAAAATAGTAAATCGTGCGCACGTTTTAGTAAATTGAGGGAACGAAATAGTAAATCGTGCACATGTTTTAGTAAATCAAAGGAACGAATTAATAAATCGTGCTCACGATTTAGCCTACTATTTTTTTCCTGCATGTCATGTCTGGGGCTCCGTATGACATATATCTGAGTGAAATAGAATATTTAAAAAAAAGGGTTTAAAGAGGTCCTCGATTATGATTTCACTTTTTTAACTTTAGTTAGTGTGTAATGTTGCTGTTTGACCATAAACAACATCTGCAAAGTTGAGATGCTCGAAGTTCAATGCAAAGGGAGATATTTTCTTTTACAGAATTCACTTTTTAAGGACTACAACAAACGGCTGGTAGGGACTACAACAAGCTTCTTCCTGGGTTGGTGACATCACAAACCCCAAAATGTACATAAACCCCGCCCCCGGGAACACGCAACAAAGGGGGTGAGGCAATGTTGGGCTGCTTTAGAGAAGAGGAAGAGTTGTTGTAGTAGAGTGTTGTCGCCGTCATTTTACGCCGGACTGTTTCACAAACGAGGGTCAATTCAACGCTGGTTTTGCACAAAAGATTAACATGATGGCACATGCTAGTCGATGAGTTGAATCAACTCTGCAACAACTACATACATTTTCCCACTAACCATTCAGAAACATCCAATTGCATTTTAAAAGCTGTAACCTGAGTCTCTCCATCAGTGTCCAACAATGTAAGGCTGAATACCGTTACTGATAATCGTCATTTTGGCAGTGTGAGATTCTCCAGCTTTGTTGTTGCTGAGCAACCGAAGCGTGAGCTGTTAGACCCCTTTCCAGAAGAGGGTGGAGCTTTGAGAGCAGCAGCTCATTTGCATTTAAAGGGACACACAAAAACGGCATGTTTTTGCTCACACCCAAATAGGGGCAAATTTGACAAGCTATAATAAATTATCTGTGGGGTATTTTGAGCTGAAACTTCACAGACACATTCTGGGGACACCAGAGACTTATATTACATCTTGCGAAAAGGGGCATAATAGGTCCCCTTTAAGCGACTAAATGATTGGAGAAATCCTGCAGTTGTCAGCAGAGAGAAGTCTTTTATTTCACCAGAAGATATTTATGACATGAATAAAAGTTATGTCAAATTTTTAAAAAACAAAAAAACAAAAAAAACATATGCACAGACATAAAGATCTATAATATGCATTTAGAAAATAGCGTGAATTTAAATTTCATGCTGCTTTTACGTTACCCAAAGGATATTGACTAGTTAATATAAAAAGGACAAGCCTTGATGTGTCCCACCCCAACTTCCTGTTTCAATAACAAGTAAACACATAAACACAGTACACAAATCTGCTATCAAACCACTTAAAGAGGTCTTTATACACCATTACCTGGAAAATGTCAGATAGGCTAGGTTACAAGAGACTAAAAACAGCTAATTATAAAACTAGAGCATGTATCACAGTATAGTTAGGAAAAGAGGAAAGAGATAATACAAAGAGTGAGTGAGGGGGAGAGCATCCACAGGAAAAATCTATAAACAAATACGTCACATTCATCGTCACACACTGATAGCACATACACACAAAAGCGCACACACAAACAGATTGTGACTCACGTAGGTGTCTCTGATCTCCTTCAGCTGGTGATCCAGGTATTTGGTTAGCTCATATGTTCTCTCTATCGAACTCCTCTCATTGGACAGAATGAGTGTGCGGTCCAGCGCCTGAC
The DNA here is from genome assembly GCA_037101425.1 of Elopichthys bambusa. NCBI lineage: Eukaryota > Metazoa > Chordata > Actinopteri > Cypriniformes > Xenocyprididae > Elopichthys > Elopichthys bambusa. The sequence goes on along the minus strand of CM074447.1, from coordinate 7,451,025 downwards.
CACACCCCACCGCAGCAGCCAAAAACAGCAGCACAGCAATGTGAGCAACTGAAATAGAAAGCAGTGAAAACTGGGATTTAAGTCCGGTGAAAATGCACAAATGACAATATAATGTCCAATTCTCTTGTTTGGTTCCCTTTTGCCATTTCATTTTGTAAAAATGCTTTAATAAGTTTGCTAATTCTCAAATAACACTGTGATATTGTTTGAGGAATAACACCAAGCAGAGAAAATCTGTCTGTAATCAGCTCTGAATAAATGTTTGGTTTATAAGAGTTCACAGAGATTATGGTTTGTCATTTTTGTAATATAGTGGTTTTAACTGTAATTCTTTTGAGGTACTCAAAATTAAACAGTTAGTTTTATGTTATACTTTGATTATAGAGATTACAATTTCATGCGGATATGTCTGGCACTGCTTCTGCTACTGGTCTCTGGTACAGTTTGTTTGTAGAGAGAGAGAAGTTCTGCACAGGATTATTAAGGGGATTTATGTTCATATGAAGCGGGCCATGAAATAAATTTTACATGCAGTATATTATACCGATATGTTTTCATATATCTTTACTGCTAAAACGACCCTTACTGCAATATTTTGCAATAAAGTCAGCATGAAATGAAAATTCACCCTGGCATGTTATTGATCTTATCGTGAGCGATTCATCCATGCATATGTTTCTTTTTGTCTTTTTCGACCTTGTAATTTTTAAAGAAAATCTTCCGGTGAGTCCCTGCCCTACATTTTTTTTTGTTTATTTTTTTAAAATTCATTTTAATTGGATGTATGTCACTATACAGAGGAAAAGATCTGTCGCTACTTCTGTTTTTTAATGAGATAAATTTACAGTGGCCAAACGTATTTAAACACATAAGCCATACTTAACATTTCCTGAAAGTAATCACATAAATAATAAAAATTGGCATTTGCAATTAAATAACACACTTAAAAATAAAAGTTCCAAAAGTTTTTTTTTTTTTTTTGCAGCAATGCCATATAGAAGAACCATTTTCGGTTCCTCAAAGAACCATTCGGTGGACAGTTATTAAAAGAACCATTTTTTTCTTGTGTGAAGAGCATTTAAAAATCTAAAGAACACTTTCCTATTATAAAGAACCTTTTGTTAAAGGTTCTTTGTGGAACCATCAATGCCAATAAAGAACCATTACTTTTTAAAGGGCCATTCAAATAGAACGCGTTTTTTCATTCCATTGAGCTACTTTTCCATTGTTTTTCAATGTAAACATGCACTATGGATGTGTTTGACCGTTGTATGGAACACCAGTCAGTTAAAATATACCCAAATTTCACACATAAACAACAAATCACGTTTGATTATGTGTTGATTACGTGTTTTTTACGAGTGAAAATTTGCAAATATTTGAACCGACTGGTGTTCCATACCATTGCGCTCGCATCTCGCGTCTTTTGCAGCGTCTCGCACATAAATACGGCATTCTAAAAATACGGCGCACAAGTGTCTCTAGACCTTGCTCTTTTTTCACTCTTCTGAACTGTTTTACAGCAAAAACGTGTGTTAGGGGACTTGTTAGAGATTTTCTCTTTTCTGACTTTTAAACAGTGATCACATGAACTATCAACATAATTCTATAACATTTGTCAAACAGAAAATGCCAATACATTTAGTCATAATTTTTTAACCATATATCTATAGTTTTATCATTTGACAAATAGCATGGTACTTTTTCTTAGCTCAGGGGTGTGAGTGTGTGTGGTCCTCTACTCTGGGACATGTTTTTGTTTTGGAGTGTGTGTTTGCAGGTTTCTGTTTTGGATTATGTGTATATACATGCCTGTACACAGACCAGTGCATTTGTTACATTTGGTATTGTGCGTGAGTGCGTGTAAGTGTGCCCATCCAGAGACCCTTTCAGACCCATGTCTTCAGAAATCACGCTGGGAAAATGGCAGCAAATGAGAATGAACCTCGAATTTCGAAAAGGGTCACACAGTGCTCCTATTATGTGTGTATGCGAGCCTCAGGGAGTCATCCGGCACAAACACATCTCACCCAGTGTCTCTGTTCTTTTTCTTTTTTGTGTCAAGCATTCAGAGGAACATGGCAGAGATGTGTAATTACATGTTTGAGGCATTGTGTTTTCAACAGGTGTGAAATATGTGCACCTCCTCCCCTTTGCTTTTCCCTTTTATCTTTGTTCGTCTCCTCTTCTTGAACCCCCCATCATCCTCATGTCCATTTTCCTCTCAATTCTTCCTTCTCCCAGCTCTCTTCATCACTATCACACGTTTTTTCCGCTGTCACACATTGTTTCTCTTTCCTTCCCCTCATATTCCCCCTGTCAACTTCTCCAGGTTGTTTTTTTTTTACTTCTCACACACGCCTATGTTTCCTCCCCTTCTTTAAAGTGGTTTATCTCTTTTTTGCCCCCGGCCAAAATAACAACAGCTTATTAACCTCGATTAGCCCTGACAGTTTTTCTTTTCAACTCTGTTCCTCTCTTTTTTTCTCTCCCCTTCATTCTCCTCTAATTCACTCATTCTCCTTCAAGAGGGAAGAATTCTCATGAAACGCTCATCTAAAACGCAACCTGAAACACACACACACATACACTCCTGACACACCTTTTCCTCAACCCAAGGTCACAATAATAGTTAAAGTCTTTCAGATAGATAAGTAACCGGGAGTGGAAGAGCTGCATCTCAGATGGATCCAACAAAATCGGCTTATTGAAAACATCAGATATCGAATGATTTTTCTCTGTGTTATAGTAAAAATCTTCTATTAAAATCTTATAAACACTGACTGACATCTTATTCTTATTATAATTGTCTTTTGTTCCAACGAATAACTGGATAAGTGTATTTTATTGCTCCAAGGTTTCTCTTTCAGAGCTCTGGAGACTTAGTGGAATTCTCTATGATGTTTTTAAAGTATTAACATTGACTGAAATGTTTCTACTATTATATTTCCCAGGAGAAATAGTATTGACAATTGTTAACATACAATAAATAAAGGTTCTTTATTGGCTTTGATGCTTCCATTAAGAACCTATAACATCCAATGAAACTTTCCATAGCACAAAAGCTTCTTTATAGTGGAAAATAGTTCTTTGGGTTTTTAAAATGTTCTTTTAAAAACAGAACTGTGATCTGAAAGGTATTTTGGAGAACCAAAAATAGTTCTTCCCCTTTTTGGAACCTTTATTTTTAAGAGTTTAAAATCTTTAAAATAATGTCAATTTATTATCTCTGAAGAATTTGATGAGTTTATATGATTTCTAAATTTTGATCGCAGACTATCTTGGCTTTGAGTTCTCTTCTAAAACTTTCACAGATGAATCTAAGACATATGCGATTACAATGGTCTTTTTCTCTCAGGAGATAAAACTGCGATATTGAAGAGATCTTGTTTTCTTCTTTCCTACGAAAGTAAAGGCGCCACATAACGTCATTATTATGATATCCATAATTCTAAAGAAAACATGAGTGGGATTTGCTGTACAAAAGTTATTTAATGATTATCACTGGCCAGAAATTGTACTTCTGATTGCTTAGAAAAGCAATATCACACATCTCCTCAACAATCAGCATTATATTCACAGTGTTTATTTCTTAGGGTTACTATCCATACATTTTAGCAATAATAATGGAGATGTTTCTTAGCAATCGCAATTTGTGAACTGCTGTTTTTCTCATGGCATAGTAGATATTATCGAGAATCACATGAAGAATGTTTTTCTCTCTTATTGCTTATTTGGATGTAAGCACAACAGCTCTAAAACAGAGCACTGGCATATTTACATAACCCCTGAAACAAATCCCCCACGACTTTATTGAATAACCGCGGCTTTCATTAGGACAGATCTGTGTGTGTGTGTGTGTGTGTGTGTGTGCATGTGTGTGTCTTTGCATATAGCCTACAGCTGGCAGCAATGATATTATGTCAAATCGGTATATCAGTCAGTTGCGCTGTCTTTCTCTCTGTCTCACACACATGCACACGTAGCCTCTCGCCTTCCATCTTCTGACTGATTTGTTGCCTCTGTGTTAACACTAAACAGACGAGTCTTGGAGGCTCCAGTCAACAATACCAAGAATTTAGCATTATGGTGCAATATCATAAAACAAGTTCCCTCCTATCACATCATATAAAGTTATATTGCCCATATGATGGGCTGGTCAGTTCAGTGCACAAAGAGGCTAGTCTTTCATATTCATGAGTGAGTGTGTGTGTATGTTTGTGAAGGGGGTCAGGGTCATGTTGTGTGTCTGTGTACAGTTAAAGTAGAGATTTATGTGCAGTCTGCACTCAATCAAATGTGCATTCCTTCACTGACTAGACACACACACACACACACACACACACTAACATGCAGGGCATTCAGATAGATGTTAGAATATAAATACATCTTACATACATGATGGACGTCTAGCAATTGTTTCTAGATACATCAAACCAGGTTTCATTCTCTCATTCTCACACTTGCTCTCTGTGATCTCTACAAGGGGACATACACTTCTCAATCTCCCCGTGGATACTTTTGGATAGTTTGAAATTTAAATTGATGGAAGTTGGCCTGAAACATTGTCGGCTTTGCCAAGGACCTTGAGAACAAGGCAGGAATGGACAATAAAACCTGCGTTAACAAAAATCCTCACTTTTTTCCTTCGCACTTTCCTCACACGTTCTCCATCTCTGATCTCTTTTCTCATGCTTTTTTTTTTTTTTTTGTCCAGTCCAATTCCGGTGCACTATATCTCTACCTCTGTAATTACCTTTCTTTTTTCTCTCTTGCTTTTTTTAATGATCTCTTCCCTCCCCCCTCGCCATTTCCCCATCTCTGTGACTCAAGTTTCTCATTTAATATCGCCCAAAACGACTCGCTCTTGAAAATAAATATAACAAAATGAAGAGCAACTATCTGCACGTCAAATCTAGAAGATCAAATATGGAAATCAAACAGTTTGAGTTGGAAAGAAAGAAAGAAAGATAGAAAGCAAGAAGTGGGAGAGAGAGAAAGGGGCTTGGTGAAGCGAGGGGCCATGTTAATTTGGGAAAAATGTAAACAGCATGTGTAACTGTTCAAACCGTGACCAACTCATTTTATATCATTCCCCTGTGCTCGCTCTCTCCTTTTTCTTTTAGAGGGAATCTGGGCTGCGTTAACCCTCTTTCCTTTCCTCCATCACTCCATCTCTCTCTTTCTCCTTAAGCCCTGCACTTCCTGAAGCTCTTCATCCCTCTGCCTCGCTTATACACACACTCTCTCTCTCTCTCTCCTCCCCAAAACCCGACTGTCTTGTCCGCATCTTTGCGTGGATTAAAATGCAAATGCATGGGGCGCTGTGACATGTTAATGGTTTGGGGCTTTTTTTCGGAAACCATCTGTGTGAGTTTGAGTGTATTTGGCAGTTTGGGCTGTGTGTGATAGATGCATGTGTATATGCATGTGGGGCAAGCGTGCATGTGGGACAAAATGAACTGTAACACGGAAAAAGAGAATGTGTGTGTGTGAGCGTGACAGACTGCTCTGCTGCTTTGTTCAGGCGTAAATCGCATCATTTCGTCACACACTCTTCCTCCTTTTCACAGGCTCCCTGAAGACAGGTGGTATGTATGTGTGTGGGTTTGTGTGTTTAGACCCTGACTAACATGAATCATGTACTTTCTCATATCAGTGTCGGTTAACAAGACAGGGGTGAGCTTGCCCTATGAACCACATGCACTTGAGAACAAGAATAGAAGCATAACTATACTTAGTATGTGCGTGTACACAGGTTTGGCTGTGCTTGTGGGGAACAGAGTTATGAAAATGCCTTCACAAATGTAGTTAAACATTTCTAATTCAAATGCTTTAAATCTTCCAACATCAACAGGTTTGTGTGAGAGTTTGTGTTAGGGCTTGGGGTTTAGAAACAACATCACCTCTCACTAGTGAAACCAGCATGTTTTTGAGTTTAATACTGATATTTTGTTAATACTTTGTAAGAGTCTGTTATAAAAACGCATAGTGGTGTGAAAAACAACTTTTTGTTTCTTTAAAATACCTACTTAAAAAAAAAAAAAAAAGTCTTATAGTTATTACAACAACCCATTCTCTATATTAATTTATTTATTATATATTCACATTCTTCTTTATCATGTTATATGTTAAGTGAAACTGACAAGAAATTAGATAAATTCAAATTGCTTTATTCATTTTACAATACTCTTGTTTAAAAGTGTTAGGCCTACAATTTTAATCTGAAAATATATGTATTATACACGTGTTCACGGCACCTTCAAGTTAGACCGATTTAACATATGCAAATAAACATAACTGACCTTTAGAGCAACAAATTAATCGTTAATTTTACACGAAAAGCAAAGTTATTCCCGAGCTAAACACGTTTCGTTAGCTTAAACGAAATTCACTTAATTTGCTACTGACTGCTTAGGCCTCTTGAACTCAAAGGCAGACTTTTAGAGAATCAATCTTTGATATATTTGAGAGCTTTAGAAACAGTTTTTAGAATAGAAAACAGTATCACATGCCCTAGAAAACTAAAGATTCATTCACTCAGTTTTCTCCTTCTGGCGACCTTGCTAACATTTAGTTTAGCCTACATATAGGCTACACACACACACACACACACACACACACACAAAACTATTGTGACTAAAGGTTCCTAAAGCAACAAACAATTAGCTAATATTTATATAATTATATTTAATAATTATAATAATAATAATTAATTGTCAATTAACCAAAATTAGTAACTGAAAAGCCAGAGTCGCTTATCACTTACCTTTCCAGCGATGCATTTTAATTGGACCAAATCCTTTATTTCCGTTCTGATCCGTTTATTCTTTATGAGGTTTTGAAAGAGTTTTTGATTAAATAAAATGAACCCCGTTATTTTCGTGCGCTGCCCGGTGATTTAATATAAACTCTCCCAAAGCTTTTTCCTGGATTAGTCTGCGTGTGCCTGGAGCGCTATATAAAAATAAAAATATATAGGACAATACCTGTCGTGTGAGTGTAAAAAAAAAAAAAAGTAAATAAATGCAGGAAATAAAGTCTCTCAAGCAGAATGTGAACGTGTTGAGTGATTGACAGCTGGTGAGTGACCGCGCGCGCGTGCTCTGATATCCAGGTAAGTGTCGATGAAACTCACTCACTGACTGACTGACTGACTAAAGTGATTTTATACACATGCCTGAGAGAAAGTTCTGTCCCCCTCTCCTCCTTCCCCAGTCCCTCTCTCCTCCTCCTCCTCCTCTTCTGTTTAGTGATTCACTGTTGATTCATCTTCTCTGAAGTGAAGGACCCTGCCACGAGACTCTGAAACCACAAAGCTGGGAGGAATTACACTTCTGACAGATATTTCATAATTCGTCAATTTATTTTCTCACCAACAACATAGCCTATGTTTTTTTTTTTGTTTTTTTTTCTTTCGGATTCGGTGACTCAATTATAATTTGGCATTGAGTAATTCATTCAGAAAGGGCAGTGTTTAGACTGGTGTATTTTCTGACCTAGTATCTTGCTTTATGTGTCATGCCTCTGGTATTACCTTTATTGACAGTGAGATTATGATTTGAAGTGTGTTTGTGTACATGCGTGGGTTATTTCAGAGGTGTGTAAGTGGCACCGATGAGAGGATAAGTGGCCTACTTGAATTCAAGCATGACATTAAAAAAAGAACAGTACGAGATTAGCACTGTGATTGTCGCATAACACAGTACTGTTGTGAGCCGATGATTCGTGATGCTGCTGGCGTCCTCTGCTGTTTAACACTGGTATCTTACAGCTCGACTATCATCATTCATCTGAATAATAAAAATTCACGGACAAAATTGCGTAGAACAGATTATTTTATCTTTGACTGTAGCTATATGGTTATTATAGCTTATAAACACATTTTATTATAAGCAGAATCTAAAATAAATTTAAAAATAAAAAAGTCAGGTTTATTGTAGCCTTTTTCTTCTTCTTCTTCTTCTTTTTTTTTTTTTTGCAGGTTGTTTCAACCCACGTTTGGGTCTAGTACAACCCCAACCGTTGAGTTTAAAAATGTAATTTAAAAATTTAAACCAACATTTGGCTTTGTCCATATTTGAACAACCCAGCATTTTTAGAGTAAAGAAAACCAAACGAATACAGACTTTATTTTAATATTCAATAGGTTATTTTTATTATTATTATCATCATCATCATCATCATCATTATTTGATGTTTATATTAATTTAATTTAATTAAGCAGTTTTTATTATTTTATATTAATAATGTCGCTTTAATATTAAACATGTTTTTTTCGTTTTTAAACATTTTTATTTCGTTAAGTTACAATCATAGCCTATGTATGTCTATGATTGTAATCTTAATCTTGTAATCTTAATTCTCTTTTATAACCATATTTAAATATATTTATAATGTTTAAATGAAAATGTACTTTAATGTCCTTTTTCAGTATAGTAAGGTATAGACCGTTGCAATAGTTATTTAAGCAAAATCAAAAAGTTGTCAATTCTACATTGAATTAATAATTTTGAAATTAAATTTGAAATTTGTATAGTTTGTTTTTGTTGTTTTCTGAAAAAAGACACCGATAATAATAAAAAACATTACTACCGTTTAAATGTTGACACTTTTTTTTTTTTTTTTTTTTTTTTTTTTTTTTTTACAGGAAACTCTTCTTAAAAAATATTCTGGAAATGTCAGTAACATGTGAGTGCGGAGTCATGGAAACGCGTGACCTTTCAACACTTCTTCCGGGGCACTGTCTTCAGAACCCGGAGGTTTGACGCGGGAAACCGGAGAATAGAAGAGCTTGATTGTTGCAGTTATTTGTTTGTGTATTCATCAAATTTCTTCAACACCGGGAAACACGCTTATACATTTATAAAGTCGTTCTTCACCCAAAGTAAGTGCTAAATACGTTTGTATAATTTACTTAGGATCTTAAATCAAACCGGCTTACGGAATCGAGTCCTCTCCACATGTACGGCAGTGTGCGAGAGCGCAGCGGCGGTGTTTCAAAACCTAGTGAGCTTTCCTACATAGACAGCATTTCGAGCATTATTGGCGCTTTCGATTCCCTTGAAATTGTCTCTAGAATTTAACCATGAAAACGCAAGATGAACAAAATGCTGTCTAAGTAAGTAGCTCAGTAAGTTAGAGACACAACCACTGTTCTAACTAACACAAAGATGAGGTAGAAACACAACTAGTAACTCCAATTCTGAATATAATTTGGATACAATACAGCTCGTGAAGTGAATTAAAGCCTCCAGAACAAGATAAACTCTGATTTCAAACATTAAAACTCTTGATGAATGCAGTGTTATTTCTGTTAATACTAATATTTATATTTTACAGAGATGGGAGACACTCTGGAGTTTAATGACATCCATCAAGAGGTGAAGGGATCTTGGGTAGGTGACAACTTTAACTTGAATATAGAGGTTTTAAAGAGAGCGAGAGAGGAAGAAAAAAAAAAAAAAAAACGTTAAAACACGCACAGCAACTAGCAAACCGTAAACTGACCCCTGGGTGTCGCCGTTTGACATTTCACCCTAACAGCGCATGGCTGTGACTCTATAAGCTTAATATTTAATACATGAATTTCTAAGGCCTCTAAATGATCAACATGCTCAAAACCTTGCTGAAAAATCTGTTGTACACTAATCTACTGATTAATAGTTAATTATTTTTAGCAAATAAAAGTACTTTAAGAATAAATGCCCCCCTTTGCTGTGAAATATTAAAGGATTAGTTCACTTTCAAATGAAAATTATGCCAAGCTTTACTCACCCTCAAGCCATCCTAGGTGTATATGACTTTCTTCTTCACAGTTGGAGAAATATTAATAAATATCCTGATGCGTCTGAGCTTTATAAATGCAGTGAGTGGGATCAACGAGTATGAAGCTGAAGAAAGCATCTCCATCCACATCCATCCATCCATCATAAACATGTACTCCACACGGCTCCGGGGGGTTAATAAAGGAAGGACTTTATCGCTTCAGAAGGACTTTATTACTATAATAGGACTTTTATTTATAGCCATGTGGAATATGTTTATGATGGATGTGGATGGAGACACTTTCTTCAGTTCATACTTGTTGATCATTGCTCACTGCCATTATAAAGCTTGGATGCCAGGATAATCAAGTCAGAATATTATATTATTAATATAACTCCGATTGTGTTCATCAGAAAGAAGAAAGTCATATACACCTAGGATGGCTTAAGGGTGAGTGAAGCTTGGGGTAATTTTCATTTCAAAGTGAACTAATCCTTTAAGAATAAGTCCTGTTAGTAATATTTAAAGATGAACACTTAATGGACTGAAGCAACATTTCCTTGATTATCCATATATAATTTTTTAGAAAAATCATGTTAAAATGTGAGTATCAAATTAGGCATTTGAGGAACATATTTGTTAATCTCTGTCATACTTTTTTAGAATCTTTTAGAATTTCATCATACTTTTTGGTCATATAAATATCAGAAACTGCACCAAACTGCATATTTTTGCTCAGTTTAGGCCTCTGAATAAAAATGTGAACTCCATATTCTCACTATCAGCAAATAGGATACAAAACATAATACATGTGCTGACATTTATTTTTAATACTTTAATGTATAAAGGTTCAATTACCTTTACCAAATAATTATTTTTTTTCTCACTATTTCATGTCAGGCTTTAAAGGGTTAAAATCAATACACATAAGTATGCATTGTACAGTGTTGCATACTCTTGTCAAATGTAGTAGTCGTGTAGGTGTTCCAAGCATTGAGAGAATTTGTGTACTGTTTACAGCAATATTATGCCATTCCAAACATATAGTAAGTTAATAAAGCAAGTTAAACTTATTCAGAAAACTGCTGGGATTGGCTTTACATGGAAACATTTGTACAGAAAAATATCAGTAGCATAGTATATGATCTATAATTGCTCTCCACGTGTTTCTATTTGTGTTTGTTGTCAGAATGATGGCCGTCTGAGGTTCAGCAAGCAGTCTGTGGTGTATAAAAGCCACAAAACAGGGAAGGTGGACAGTATCCCGGCCCCTGAACTCTCTGCGGCCCAGTGGCGTCGGGTCTGCCTGGGTCATGGAATCAAACTGGCCACCAGCACTGGACACATCTACAAATACGATGGCTTCAAAGAAACAGTGAGTGTGTTGGTAAAATAATAGTTAGGGATGTACCGAAATAAATTCTGGGCCAAAACCTCTTTAAAATTCATTTTTCTTATTTTAAATTAGCTTCTTTTTGTATAATTTTATTAATATTAGTCTTTTTAATGAAATTCAATTCTTTTAAAACTATATATATATATATATATATATGTGTGTGTGTGTGGGTGTTAATTAAATATAATAATAATTAATAAATTTATATACAAATAAATTAAGGTCTAACTGTAGTGTATTCAGGTACAGACACACAATAATTAGGTCTAAATGTGTTCACTGTATAAATTAAATATAGATTAGTCTTTGTTTAAGCTGTCTTTTGTTGTTAGATTAACATTAATGACTTGATTAACATTCGCAGCAGGTATTTATAGGTTGCTGTCACTTTAAGACCGAATGCACGGATTCAATATACCGATACACATCCGGTTTCTTTCTCAACTCTTTGTTCACTTAAGACATAATCGACTGTTTGCGAGAATACTTGTCGAGACTTGTATTTTGACAATTTTGTGTGTATGTGTCTGTTTGAGTGCACAGAGATGCAAAAGAGGAATCAATTCGCTGTTCGCACACCATCTGAAATGCGCCTCTCTGCGTACATGCCCTTCGGGTGTGTGTGGCTGTGCACAGATAACAGTTTGCAAGTGCCGAATTGATGGAGAAACTTGGCAGTTATTCCATGAAACGCATGCGTGCTGAACCGTGGGGCATGGTACACACAGTTCAACTAATATCCGTTTAACCCCTAGCATAGAGCGGAATATTGAGTGGAGCGTCACACCTCGCAGTTATAATGGCTAGAGCGAGAGTGAAACCGGCGCTGAACACTGAGGGGTGGGGGCTCATATTTTCATCCTTCTTCTTTTTCTCTTTTGGCCAAAAACCGAAAATGCCTTTTTCAGCCAATAATTTTTGGCGGCCCAAATTTCAGTGCATCCCTAATAATAGTTGGCAGATCGTGGCTGTATGTCCATAAATGTAATATGTACTTTTATGATAAAATGTGTCTTTTCTTCAATGTCAATGGAAGTGCAGTGTGTGTGTGTGTATGTAATTCAAGATGTTACAGGAATGCTTTTCTCCAGGGGTTAATCACTGGCCTCCAATAATGGATTTTCTCTGTATGTGTGTGTTTGTATGATGTCATTGTGTGTGATGTTTATACCGTGACTCCGGAAGAATCTGTAACTTGTAACATAGACAAAGTTGACATGATTGTGTTTGTTTGCTGTGTATTTACATTTAAACCAGCGTCGTCATTGTCTTCACATTAGGATAAAAGGCAATATTTTGAGGATCAGGGAATGCTGGTTTGTGTAATGTTAAAGTGATCGTGAGGGATTTTGTAACCCAGTTCCAAGCTCATTAGCACACAGATGGACACACAAACACACACACCTGGTGGAGTGACATGTGGAAGCGATTGAGCAGTGCTGGATAAATAAACAGGCTGATTGAGCGTGCTCCGCATCAGCCTCCGGCCGGATTACACACACCTCCGCCGTCCCAGCGGGCTGAGCGCCGCTGCCAACTCTCTTTATTAATGAATCTTGGGCTGGTTGTGAAAAAATCATGGGAAGTGAGGCATTAATTCTGTTTATCTTGTCTTTCTCTTGCTCTCCCTCCGTTTTGCTTTCCTCCACCACAGGATTTTGAGAAAATCTCAGCGTTTTTTAAAACGAACTACAAGGTCGAGTTGGCGGAGAAGGACATGTGTGTGAAGGGCTGGAATTGGGGCACCGCCAAATTTACAGGTACACACACACATCTACACATGCTACTAGTAATTAATTCAATTGTTTTCATGTTATGGCTAATAAATGACCTATATGAAAGTTCTATACTATTTTGTCGAAATTAAAAATAAATGACTAAAATGTTATTATTTGTATTATTATGAAATTTTAGATGGCATTCGATGATGGCAAAAATGATCTAAATGTAGAGTGAAAATGAGCATGTACAATTTAATATACAGTATAGTTTTATACCAACAATATCTACTGATACTGATAAATTATTAAAAAAAACTATTGACCAATAACAAATGATACCTGTATATTCCAACTCTACTATGTTTATTTTATTTTTCAAAACATATTCCCAATAAATATCACCTCTGGCATCAAAACTGCTTTAGAAAAGATGGTTAATTATTTTGTTTTGGGACAGAGTTATTGTTTTTTTTCCATCAATGCTGTTCTTTGGAACTTAGTTCATCAAAGAATTCTGAAAAAAATCATGTGTTTCCAAAAATATTAAGCAGTGCATCTGTTTTCAACATTGATAATGATGATAAATGTTTCTTGAGTATCAGTTCAGCATATTAGAATGATTTCTGATGGATCATCAAGACTGGAGTAATGATGCTGAAAATTCAGCTTTGACTCGCAGGAATAAATTGTTATTTTAATGGGTAATATTTCACCATATTACTGTTTTTACTGTATCAAATTGAAAAAGTTACATTTTTAAATATATTATAATAAAGTTATTTTAAATTGTAATATTTCATATTACAACTGTTACATTATTTTTGGTCAAATAAATTCAGCCTTGGTGAGCATAAGATATATAACATAAAACAAACATAAAATCTTACTGACATCAAACTTTTTAAAAATCTGCATTTAATATGACACTAAAATAAAAGTGCTAGGTGGAGAAGAAAAAAAAAAAGCTAATGTTGCCTGGTATGACATGATCACCAATACGTCGTGATTCTGACTTTTTGTGTGCGCGGTCAGGGTCTCTGCTGTCATTTGAGGTGAGCGACAGTCCTGTCTTTGAGATCCCGCTGTCCAGCGTATCCCAGTGTGCAACGGGAAAGAACGAGGTAACGGTGGAGTTCCATCAGAATGATGATGCAGAGGTGTCACTCATGGAGGTCCGCTTCTATGTCCCGCCCAACACTGGAGACGACGGCTCAGACCCTGTGGAGGTCTGTGTGTATGTGAATGTTTTTCTCTGTCAGTGTGTATGCAGCTGCTGTTGGTGCTGATGATCTGTTTCGCGCTGTTGCAGGCATTCGCTCAGAATGTTCTCTCAAAGGCAGACGTCATCCAAGCTACTGGAGATGCCGTGTGTATCTTTAAAGAACTTCAGTGCCTTACGCCGAGAGGAAGGTAAGTTGTCTTTAAAGTGTGTGGTATTAACACCATACACATTTTTGGCTAGAATGATTGACTAGTTGTTAAACAGGTTTTTCACCCAATTTTAAAAATACTGTTGAACATGAAAATTCTGTCATTTACTCACTTTCATGTCATTACAAACCCATAAGACCGTTGTTCATCTTTGTAACACAAAGAAAGATGTTTTTAAGTCATAAGGTTTCTGTCCATCCAATAAAAGTCCATTTCCTTAAAACATTCATGAAGACATTGTAAAAGTAATCTGTATGAATCAAGCGGTTTAATCAAGATCTTCTGAAGAGACACAATCGCTTTATATGATAAACAGATTTAACTTCACAAACTTTGATTAGCACACATACATAGAGCTCATCAAATATGGAAAATGGAAGATCAAATGTGCGATGTGCGAGAACCAGTAAGGGTTAGTTCTCAAGCATCAAGCAATTGATGTTTCTAGAAGATGAACATCGTCTTGTCATCATAAGGGTGAGCAAATTGACAGAATTTTTGTGAGCTCTCCCTTTTAGGCTGACTGACTAGTAGGGCTACTCCTTAAAAGTCCACGAACCGTTAGTTGACGAGAAAGGACTTGGCTGATGAAAATTGGTATTAGTCGGTTAGTTGCTGGGGGGGAATTCCACAAGGAGGGTCGAAATCACACAGTCTGTGACGTACAGTTCGTTAACTCCAGGAAATCCAATCGTTCGTCAGTCATTCTTCAATCGTCGACCTCAAATATGGCTTATCACTTGACACATGTAAGTAGTTTAACACTCTAACATTAACCTAGATAAATGTGTGCTATTATTTGGTGCATATCCAAGTGTTTGTGTGGAATTGGAGCGTGCTTACTGCATGACATGGAGGAGTCGGTGCTATCACTTGCATTTAATTTAAAATACTATATCATTTTTGGTCAGATAAGAATAATCCAACATTCGAAACTGTAAATGATTTGCTTTTATTTCTTTGAACTCAAATAACAAAACGTTGTGCTTTCGTAAATAATGAAAACATGAATGCAGAATGCGCTTTCTGCAGTCTCTGTCTCAAGTGAACTTCAGCGTGTCAGAAAAATGAACTGAAACTCATCATATACTTGCTTCACAGACATGAGAAATGTATCTGTCTAAAATGTAAATGAACTGATTTAAATCTAAAACAAATGTTGTCAGATTATGTCATCCGTATGAAACGTGCATCTAGGCGGAAATGACAAGTCAGCATTGTCGACTTTATCTCTGCAGCCGAAAACACAAAAACACTAGTTTATCAATAGATTATCCTTCTGTTTTTTTCACGCCACGTTCATAATCCATTACGTTTGCCGGTGTGCTGCTGCAAGCTTTGTGTGCTTTTGAGCGCTGATTAGGCTATGTATTTTATATAGCCAATTAAAGGCTTGTTATTATGATTTATATGGTTTGTTAATATAAACGTGCAAAATTAGTCAAATCGCTTAATTGAATGACTACTATTCGACTAGAAAAATCTTCGAGGGCAGCCCTACTGACTAGTCAATTTTTGAAAATGTAGTTTTCTACTTCCCTATTTAACACCTTGTCACCAAATGAATTTTTTTTTTTGTGTGTGAAACACTTGAGTGTATATGGACACTTTTTTTTTTTTTTTTTTTTTTTTTTTAATGGTCGCAATTTTATTTTGTGCATTGCAACCATATAGAGCTCTGTGTGTCTCCAAGTGCTGCACACGGCCTGTATTTGAGTCTTGTTTGGCTCAGTTAGTGTTTTTCTTTCAGGTATGATATTCGTATCTACCCCTCCTTCCTGCACCTGCATGGTAAGACTTTTGACTATAAGATCCCCTACACCACTGTACTGCGTCTCTTCCTGCTGCCACACAAGGACCAGAGGCAGATGTTCTTTGTGGTGAGTTGTGCGTTTTAGTGTGCTGCTCCCCACCAGAGACAAATTAAACCTAACAATAGCTACATTTACATGCCTAGCAATCCTTTTATCAGAAAGATGGCTCACTCGGACTGAAAAGGCTTAATGTAAATACCGCAATTGATCTGACTGAATTTTCGAATGGTTTGGAAGGTTTGTGTATATTTTAGGTAAAAAACTTAAGTCAGAATATGCATAACAGCAGTGCACATGTGCACAAGGTATTGTTGAATTTGACTGAGACAGATTTATTTATATGATTTGTTACATAAATACCTGAATATTTGCTAAAAAAGCTCTTCTCACATATATGTCAGCTTTTTGTTTAAGTATGTAATTTAGGCAAAGTTATAGTAGTTGTACTCACGGGAGCTCCGGTGACATTATGACAGCAAATTTCTCCGCTTCTGAACGCAGCAACTGCACACAGGGTTCCTGCGGGTCTTAAATTCAGTTGGAATCAAACTTTAAAAGGTGGTGATTGAATTCAAGAAATGTGAATGTTTAAAGAAAGATGCGAAAAAGATTTTGTCAAACATAAGACATGTTTTATTCAGTACTGAAATTACATTGAGTATTTTAAACATGCAGTTACCCTGTTTTGCAGTTGAATGTATGTCCCTGCCATTTAATTAAGTAAAATAATCTAAAATGCGTGATTTGTTTTACATGATTACATGTGTATTCTGTATGGACATACTATATTCATTTTATTTGTGCAGGTTTTAAAAAAGGTCTTAAATTCGATGTTTAAAAACTCAACAAACACCTAATGCTCTTGTGAACTAATGTCAATCAGATTGCCGCATTTATGGTTCATATAAACATCACTTTCTGAATCTGAAATCAGATTGGATTCATTTCGACTAGTGCATGTAAAACATACCTAATGTGTTCTTTTATTAATGTGTCCCATCCTAAATAATACATTGGTGTTGCTGACACCCACTGGTAAAATGTTGAATCACAGGTTTATTCATTGTGACCTCAGTTAATTTGCTTCATGGTTATTTAGATGGTTTATTCTTGATCCTTGACCCTGTCTTGATCCTTTTTATTTTCCAGATCAGTCTCGACCCTCCTATTAAACAGGGTCAGACACGTTATCATTTCCTCATCCTCCTCTTCTCCAAAGATGAAGACATCAGTCTTGCTCTCAACATGAGCGAGTAAGTTCACTTGACTTTTTTTGTCTGTCAGATGTTAACCTCCATTAACTCTGCTGATGGGATCTATATCTCTTCTCTCTAGGGATGAGGTGGAGAAGCGTTTCGAAGGGAAGCTTAGTAAGAACATGTCTGGTCCGCTCTATGAGATTGTCAGCAGGGTCATGAAGGCTCTGGTCAACAGGAAGATCACGGTGCCTGGAAACTTCCAGGGGTAATGCACACAAGCAAATACTCTTAGGAAGATATTATGCTTAACATTTTTCTGTTTATCATTAGGGGTGGGCTATATTCTAGTATTATTTCTATTGTGGTTGAGCAAAGCACAGCTGGATGGTAGGAGTTAACCAACTTAGTTTTTGCCTGATTTTGTTCAAAATGACATCCCGCTAGTTCATTGTTCCATTTCACTTGAAATATATTGGGGCCTTTAGTGAGAAAATTAGGAATAACTTGTTCGGAAAGGTTATTGCATATACTGTAGTAGCAAAAAAAAAATGTTTTGTCCAAAATGTTAATATAAATTGCTCCTATTGCCCACCCCTAGTTTTCATTTTCATAATAGTGTGTCAAGATCAAGTTGAGCTCTTGTTTTGAAATGAACTTCCTTAAGTCTTTACTGATGTCATTCTTTATCTCTGTGTGTGTGTAGTCACTCCGGGTCTCAGTGTATAACATGTGCGTATAAGGCGAGCTCAGGGCTGCTATATCCCCTGGAGAGAGGCTTTATCTATGTGCACAAGCCACCGGTTCACCTGCGCTTCGAGGAGATCTCCTGCGTTAACTTTGCCAGAGGAACCACCACCACTCGCTCCTTTGACTTTGAAATAGAGACCAAGCAGAATAACCAGTACACCTTCAGCAACATTGAGAGGTAAACTACATTACCCACAAATCATCACACCTTTCCATAGAAAACATAGACAGCAGTGTCCTTCACCTCTCAATCATAAGTAGATAATCCCTGCTGCGATCTGCAGCACCCTTTCCTAACTAGCCATGAGCGTCAAGTCAGTCCTCACTTATTCAGAAATAGCGAAGACCACCTCTCTTCTGTCTTATGTAGGGAAGAATATGGAAAACTCTTTGACTTTGTCAATGCCAAGAAGCTGAACATCAAGAACAGAGGATTTAAAGAGGTATGTTCTGTTGTTTTCAAAACATTCATCAAGTCAAAAAGCATAAGTAAAATGCACAGTAGGGCTGGGCAATATAATAAAAATGAATTCAAATTAAATCTACTTCAGAATATGTCTATGTATCTGTTGTAGGGAAAAAGTCAAGCCGCCTTAAAGCAAATTTTATAGCAAAAATCTCTGTTAACACCTGGTATTAAGATGTGTTTTGGTCGATCAGATAACAGGTGGACAAGGGAGACGCATTTGTTTATCCATCTGTTTTGTCCACTTTCAGCCACTTGGACAAAATAAGCTTGCCCAATTTTCATACGTACACGCCCAGAGATGATGGGAAAACATAAGGAGAGCATCAGCTTTTATTTCTGCTCTGATAGCCGCAAGACCACACCAAACACTTTAAGTGCGTGTTAGAAATCAGGAATGGTAAGAGAGCATTGTGCTTCGTACATTTTTTCGTCTTCAAACAAAATCTGGGTCTTCAGTCGACAAAGTTTAAGGGCCCTATTTTAACGATCTAAGCACATGGTCTAAAGCACACAGCGTAAGTGCACTTAGGGCGTGTCCGAATCCACTTCTGCTGGTTTAAGGACGGGAAAAATGGTCCGTGCGCCCACCGCACGATCTAAAAAGGTTGTCCCTATTCTCTTAATGAGTACTGGGTGTTTTGGGCATAACGTGAAATAAACCAGTCTCATCTCCAATTCCCTTTAAAAGCCAGTCACGCCATGGCGCATTCGCTATTTACACTGTGGAATTTGCAAGCAGAAAAACTGAACGCTTCTCTAGTGAGGAAACGGATCTGCTCGTGCGTGAGGTTAAAGCACGAGTAGACCACCTACGGGAAAAGCCTGATTCCACCAAAACATTTTTATCTTTAAGCACACAATAGTAATCTTTTACATTGTAATTCTTTTCTTTTTAATATTTGGCATGTTTGTTTGCTGCTGCGCTTTCCTGTGTGTATAATAAGCACAATGTACGCACGTTGTGCACCCGCATATAGGCACATATTACTAACGCGCACTTTAAATAACAAAACAAATCTTGCGCCATTGACTTTGCGCCATTGATCAACTGAAACCTGGTGTAGTGTTATTTCAGTTGCCCTTTGTGCCCGTGGGCGCACAAATGGGCACAAATCCATTTGCTATTTAAACAATGTGGTGCAGGACGTAAAAATAATAACTGCGTCAGGCTGAAACTAGCAAAAAACACTTGCGTCGCGCTTGGCGCCGCATTACGCCGGGTGTATGATGGGGCCCTCAATCACGTCTGGATGGCGTGCTTCCCATAATGTTTATACATTAGGTCAGTAGGCGGAGAGTAGACTCCACATGAGCATTTACACTACGAAAACAATCCAGTCGAATGCGTTTTTTTAATACATCTGGAAGTGGTCGGAAGTGGACAAGCTCAAAACATTTTACACCCCGTTTACACCTGTATTTATCTTTCACTTAAAACCAGTTGTAAACAGGGCCTAAAAATACTCAATTCTTTTTTTTTTTTTCTTCTATTCCACCATGCTTTTAAACCAGTGCAAGAGTGTGAGACGTCATGTATCTGCAGCAGTATCATTTGGCACTTTGGTCAGAGCAGAAATGCAATTAAAGTATTTTAATGCCTGTATAGTGCAATTAAATCTGCAGTAACCATAACTGCAGTAGAATAGGAGTACTCTGCTTAATCACAGTATTGTTTACATGAGGTTTAACTTGAACACAATACTGCTTTAATCACATTATAAAGTGAAGGGAAACACAACCTGTGATGTGAAATGATTCACTTGAACAAACCGTATAAAACAACTGATTTGCACTTCTTTCTTTTTTTTTTTTCTTTTTTTTGTCTCATACATTAAAATCACATTATTTGCAGTATTGTTTAATAACAAAATAAATATAAAGTAAATATTTGATACATGGCCCAGCCTTAATGCGCAGTATCTATTTTTCATTTCTCAATTTTTTGTTTTTCTTTGAGTTTTGAGCTTGTTCTAATGGCTAATAGTGTTAGTGATCATGTTTTGTTCCAAAAGAGTTGTAATTTAATAATTGTGTTAGGAGCTTTTTCTCTCAACCCAAAAGTGTACACATGCAGTGTTCACGCACAGACGAATGTGCAATACAAAACTGGTAATAAACAATCCATTCTGTTGATGGATTTGCACTCATGGGAATAAGCAGGAAGAGTGTTTGAACCTCTAATTCTATGATACAGACTTGGTGTGTTTATACTAAAGTGCCCCTGATGGCAACACGCTTTCACTACATTAACGTCCTGTGGACAGCAGCAGCAGCAGCATACACAGTAATGTGTTGCATTCCCATAATTTATCTTACTGTTTGTGTGTGGTAGGGCATGAAAGGAGCAGATGGCTACAGTGACTCTGATGAAGACCAGCATGACGCTTACCTGGAGAGGATGAAACAAGAGGGCAAGATCAGAGAGGAGGGAGATGGCAGCGATGAATCAGAGGGTGATAGCGGTAATGACACGCTTCAACTAAAACACAAATTGCAAACTTCATTTTTCAATAAATTAAATATGAGGTGCTAAACCTTAAAAGAAAATGCTTGTGATCTTTAGGAGGTAAAACTAAATGTTTATGAGCATTTTTATTTTTTATTAAAAAAGACAATTACCAAAATGTGGTTATCAATATATGGTTAACCGCATTCCAACAAAAAAAAATTGAACAATTTGAGAGAGAAAAAAAAAAAAATTGGTAGAAGGTTTTTCAATTTTAGCCCAAATTAAGCCATCACTCAGTAGGTGCCACATTTTGGGACCAAATGTTGGTTTGCAGTTATCAAGTTTCCTATAAATTCAAACAAGTATGTAAAGAAAATATTTTTTTATTTTTTTATTTCTTAATGTAACCGGGTTGAAGGCTGAGCTTGATGAATGCAGTCAACACTGCAATTGTGTAAAAGTTAACTGATTGACATTTACTTGTCTTCCCTTTATACTGTAGAAAGTCCAAATTATGTCCAAATTACCATTTAAAAAAAAAAAAAAAAAAAAAAAAAAAAAAAATTTGTAATGGTGGAAAATCATGCAGGAACAGTTAGATGTAAAATGTGGGGCACAGTTAAATATTACGTTATATTTAAAATGGATTTTAAAATGATTTACTATAAACTGAATATCAGTTCAGTAAGTTGTAAGAATGAAGCTTAACCTTCAACCCTGTTATATAACTCTGGTTCTGGAAGTAAAAACTCCATTCATTCTCTCCATAGGGAAATTGATTTTGAACTCAAACTTACAAACCTTTAAAGACAGCCCTCGTGTGAGCTATGAGTTTGTTAATCCATGGTTATTTGCTTCTATTGGAGACCTCAGCCCTCATTTTCAACTTAGTTTTAAAATTGTTTAACAGCAGAATTTGTGGTGAAAACTACATTACCCATGATACTATACAGAAAATTCCACCAATTAGAGAGTCGAAACAAGCAAAACACTCCAAACTCTCCCTACCTACACTCTCAAAATAGTTAAATATTTGTATACATGCATATTTTGCAATAAATATATTGTTCTTATATATAATCAACATTTTTAAATGAGTAGTTTTATTTTTTTCCATTTTTTTAAATTTAATTTTCTGAATTAAAAACAATGTAGAAATATAAAACAACTCATTTCTGTATGTCAAGTAATGGAACTTCAAAGTGTATGTTGTTAGTGTTGAATTCTGTAGAGTAGTTAATATCTCATATATTCTTGTAGATGAGTCTTTCAACCCTGGAGAAGAGGATGACGACGTCCCAGAAGAGTAAGAGATTAAATATTTTTCTTGTTTTTTTTTTAAACGATTTGTCAATCTTTCACTTAGTTGTCAAAATTACCAACATTGGTACTGAAATTTAAAAAATGTTAAGCTTTGAGCGCCGTTGAGTGGATTCGTAAATACCTTTGATTGGTCATTGTGTTGATGCGCTCATCGGATATGTCTGCGATTGGCTTCAATGATATTTACGCTCAACAGCACTCAAAGCGTCATATAATTTCATTACCAAAGTTGGTACTTTTGACAACTCTACTTTCACTTTAATAATATAATGTTGTGTCTGTGCAGGTATGACAGTAACGCTTCAGCAAGTGATAGTGAGGGAGATGATGGTGACAGCGAAGATGAAGGAAAGAAGAAAAAAGTTGAAAAGAAGCCCAAAAAAGTGGTGAAAGAGAAGAAAGAGAGAAAACCACGGAAAGAGGTCTTGGACCCTTTTTTTTTTTTTTCGTTTTTTTTTTTTTTTTTGCAACTTGTCACTGATATCTGAAATGTCAGTATTTACGTATGAATATCAATGCGTCTTAAAGAGTGAAGGTAAAAGAGAGATGCACAGTGGTGCTTTTTACACCACGCCAGTTTGTTCTTGTCTGTTAAAATTGCACACGATAAACATCACTGTGAAGTACCTTAATACATTTACTGGCATCTGTTCAACAGTTCAGAAAATTAAACTGATGTTAACCCCCACTTTCACACTTTATTAAACTTCTCTTCCTCTCTCTATTGTCGAACAGAAAAAGGTGAAAGACGCAGGTGCTCCTAAGAGGCCGATGAGCGCTTACATGCTGTGGCTGAATGGCAACAGAGAGCGCATCAAGAGTGAGAATCCTGGGATATCAGTTACTGAAATCTCCAAGAAGGCTGGAGAAATGTGGAAGCAGCTGGGCAAAGACCGGAAAGAGGTTAGCTGCATTAAAAACACGCACACCAATAACCAGAAAGTCTTCATTAAGGAAAATATTTGAACAGCTATATAATAATTGCATTGCTATATAACTGATGAACCCCCAGTTTCAGACAAGGCTTTCACAGACAAGGCTTAAGCTAGTCCTGTTTGAGCTGTTTTAACTGAAAGCAACTTATACTGAAATAGCTTAAAATATGTCAGTGTCATTGTTTTGTCTTGATGCACACCAGCAATGTTAATTTTCTAGTGTACTTTTATAAAAGCTACTTAAATATCCTAATTGAACTAAGGCTTAATCCTAGTTTAGGTTAAGCCCTGCCTGTGAAACTGGGCTGAAAACATTTGTTGAGTGTAAAGATACAATGCTGCATACAATGCTGCATTAAAGCTAGACTAAATTATGCCTGCTTTGACCCACCTTAACCCCTGGTATCAAAATATACAGTTTTAATTGCTGTTAATGTATTTACAAATGCAAACAGGCTGTGTAAAAACACCCAAATGCCACTTCAGAAGTGCTTCTGTGCCACCTTTTGTATTGTAAATGTAATAAAGATTTGATTTTAGGAAAATGGCAACATTCAGTACGCAAATATTACAGTGCCATTATTGGTGGTCATATTAAAACATGCATTTCTTAAAGAGTTAGTTGACCCAAAAATGAAAATTCATTATGTCTAAATGTCATTAATTACTCATCTTCATGTCATTCCAAACCTGTAAGACCTTCGTTCATTTTTGGAATACAAATTAAGATATTTTTGATCAAATCTGAGAGCTTTCTGATTCCCCATGGAAAGCAACGCAATTACCACTTTCAAGGCCCAGAAAGGTAGTAAAGACATTGTTAAAATAGTCTGTGACTATAGTGGTTTAACCTTTAATGTTATGAAGCAACGAGAATACTTTTTGTGAGAAAGAAAGAAAAAAAAAGATTAAAAAATAATGTTCAGTAATCGATTCATAAAATTAAGGTTGAACCACTGTAGTCACATGGACCATTTAAATGATGTCTACTACCTTTCTGGGACTTGAAAGTGGTAATTGTGTTGCTGTCAGTGGGGGATCAGAAAGCTCTCGGATTTCATAAAAAATATCTTAATTTGTGTTCTGAAGATGAACGAAGGTCTTGCGGGTTTGGAACGACATGAGGGTGAGTAATTAATGACAGATTTTTCATTTTGGGTGAACTAACCTTTTAAAGCTTATTAAAAACATATAGCACAACCCTGACTGACTGGCAGGTTAAGCAGTATGAACTGATTTCATTGCATGAAATTGTATGTGTGAGGAATGTCAATAATTAATGTCTATAATTTCATAGATTTACATAATCTTGACAGGGGTGTCCAATCCTGCTCCTGGAGGGCCTCTGTTCTGCAGAGTTTAGCTCCAACCCCAATTAAACACACCCGAATTAGCTAATTTAAAGTCTTACTAGGCATATTAGAAACTTTCTGGCAGGTGTGTTGTGGCAAGTTGCAGTTAACTCTGCAGGACAGTGACCCTCCACCTCCAGGACCAAGTTTGGACACTCCTGGTCTTGACTCTTTCCTCCATCGAAACACCTTGTTTATGGATTTTAGTTCTGTGGCAAAATCTATATTTTATGCATGGAGTTTAGTTTTCGGGAAAATTGCTTTCTTTCCTGCAAATGCAGAGCAACTGCTATACCACTGAATACAATTATTAGCCACTTACTGAATTATTTGTCTGTGGTTTGTTTCATTGTGCCGCAGACAGATGATTGAAGCATAAACTACTGATGCTGTGTTGTTATAGAGTCAACTGACTTGTTTATACGATTCAGCAGTGTGTTTAGCTGAATGTCTCTTGCGTGTTTTGCAGGAATGGGACCGAAAAGCAGAAGAGGCCAAAAAACAATACGAAAAAGCCATGAAAGAGTACAGAGAGAGTGGAGGGGGAGCGGCATCTGTTACTAAGTGAGCCAACAAACTCAAAGTCTATCAAACACACTTTGTTAGAATCATTTTATATCTTATAGTGTTTTTGCACACTGTGTATTGTCATTTTATATAAACCTTAATTTGCATTAGGCAAGATATCAGATTTTAAGACAAAGTTACTAAAGTTTCTTAGCCTCACCAAGGCTGCATATATTTGATTTATGGAATAGTGAAATATGACAAATTATTATATTTTAAAATACTACAATTTAAAAGAACTGTTCTGTTTGAATATATTGTAAAATGTCATCTATTCCTGTGATGCAAAGCTGAATTTTCAGCATCTAGTCTTCAGTGTCACATGATCCTTCAGAAAATATTCTGGTTTGTTATAAACCCTTGTGCTGCTTAATATTTTGGTAGAAACTGATACATTTTTTTCTTAGGACTCTTTAAATAGAAAGTTTAAAAGAACAGAATTTGAGATGGTAATCTTTTATATCAATATAAGTGTCTTTACTGTCACCTTTGATCCGTTTAATGTGTTATTGGTGAACAAAAGTATTAATTAAGAAAAAAAAACTGTTCATTTGAACAATGGTGTATATTACAATGAGTGTTACTGGTAGCTTTGCTTTATATTGACAGTCATCACTTATGATTTTAGGGAAAAGAAAAAGACAGGAGGAAAGGTGGAAGCTAAGAAAAAGAGTGCAGGAGAAAAGGAGAAAAAGAAAGAGGGTGGAAATGAAAGCTTTAAGAGCAAAGAGTTCATCTCCAGTGAGGAGAGCTCATCTGAATCTGACCACGACAGAGGCAGCAAACGCAAGGTGTGTGGCTGAATGTTTCTTCTTGGAATTATGTTATTTAGATTTGCATCATTTAACCTGCCTAATCTATTGCAGGCTTCTGATGATGATGAGGAGGAAGCCGCATCCACACCAGCCAGCTCAGAGGAGGAGTCAGGATCTGACTGATGTCACATTGACAGCACAAAGACATTTCCACATCTCAGGTTTCACAAATGAATAACTGATGATTACTTGGACCAAGACTTTCTGCTTCTGTGCTGTATGCGCTCCATGCACATTGTTTCACATATTTTTCCATTCAGTCTGAGAACTTGAAAATAGACAGGTAACATTCCCCTCCTTTGAGAGTGACTCTCAGATTGTTTTTAACAATTTTTTTTCCCCAGTTTTGATAGACTGTCTTAATTCAGGGAAGTGTTGATAGACCTACTTGTAGAGGGTTTTCCCTCTTTTTTTCTTTTTTTTTTTTACGCCTTTTTTTTTTTTTTTGAAAATGGAAAAACTGCACTTCAGTAAATGTTTTGGTTATTTCATTAACATGTGTTTTGTACTTTAAGCAATCAAAATGTTGACCACTGTTTTGCAATAAAATTTCAGTGAGTGATTAAGTGTGTGGGTGGTTCGGGTATACCCTATATTGTCCCCACAAAGATCTAAAAGTCCTTGTCCTTGCAAGGACACTTTTGGTCCCCATGAAGAAAACGGTTTATAAATCATACTAAATGTTTTTTGAAAATGTACAAAGGCACCTTAGTTGTGGGTAATGGGAGTGGAAGAGAGCGCCGTTCATTCACCTCCCCTCACCTACATTTTCTGCCAGCCCTGAGACTCAAACCCACAACCTTCAGGTTACTCTCTAACCATTACACCGTGTCTACACTGGATGTGACCGTTGTAAATACGCTGGATGCGGCAAAGCGCCCGTTTGTCCTTTGTGTCAGTACGTCATAAATAGAACGAGGCATCAGTTTACTGTTGGAGATTTGTAGCGCCACATCTAGTGTAGACAGCATCACTGATTATAATGGGTTCTATTTTCTTTTGTTGTGTCGCACCGTGCCACATCCATTGTAGACAGCATCACTGATTTATAAGTAAGCAATAAGTAAATAAGTAAGAGACTGTGCTGTATCGTGAATTAGTCACGGCTGAAGGGGTTGCAGGCGCTTCAGCCGTGACTTGTTCACAATACAGCACTAGCCTCGAATAACTTATTGCTTTTATATAACGGTTACCACACAATACAAATATTAAAGCCAGAAATATGTATCAATGCAACTTTCATGAAGTAAACTTTTTCTAAAAGCCTTTCTTCCACCAGAAAAAATGTAACAAGTTACATTTTCACGCCATTAGATGGCGGCAAAGACTGTCTTTGGGTGTGTCAGTTAGTAGTGAAGACTTTTATATTGAAAAGGAAAACGGAACAAGATGAAACTGACAATTGCTTTGACTAGCACTGTCAGTCATGGGAAAACCCCTTAACTGTTAAAAGGACAGGATAATACATCGCACATTTAAACAGATTTTTTTTATGAACATTGAACTGACCTGAAAGAAAATGCTAAATCTGAATGCAGGTAATAAACTCGCTCACTTGATCTTTCTCACAACACTCTTCTACATAATACAATAAGCTTCAATGAACAATATCAGTTGAGAACATAGTTTATGTTGCTAAGAGTGGTTGCTAAGGGTGTTGTGAAGCGGTCATAGTGTTTTATCGTGAATATAACACTGCTATTGACCAATCAGAATCAAGCACAGGAACTAACAGTTTTATTACACAGTGGAGGGGGAGGGGCGATCAGACTCTGATGCTGAATGACAAAATAACCATATAAAATTCACACCCTACACAGATGAGTACATAGTGCACGAGGGTATAGTGTATATAGTTTGGGGTGAACTAATGATTCCTACATGTTTTGTTCATGATAATCTTCACAAATGAACACAACTTTTTATGAATTTTAAAGCCCAATTACAATTGACAGAAGTCAAAAGCTAAACGTAGGCTATAAACTCACTACACCATGGTCACATGACTTCAGCGTCACTATTATATGGTTCTGATAACTCTTCCAGACTTTATTTAAAACATTTTCTCAAAAAGTTTGTTAGAATAGCTGCAAGCACACAAAAGGCTGTAAAAGCAAACTAGTGGCCCATTTAAAACCCATTTAAATATGTTTAAAATCCATTCAAAAAATCCACTGACTTCATAAGTCAAAATGAATTTGTGATTATTCAATGGCATTTTACAGATGCTGTGGATAGTTCACCTCGTATTGAACCCAAAACATTCTTTTAACTGCCTAAAATTATGAGAACTGTCCCTTTATCTGTTAAATTTGGCTTGGGAACATTAAACCCACTTAAGTAGCAAGGCATTTTCCCAACACATGTCCTCAAGCAATCACCCTTTCCAAAATGACTTTGTTAGCACTGAAAGGCAAGTAACTGAACCCCCTCAGGGGTATAAAGTACCAGTAATGGTCTACAATGAGAGCTTGTGGCTTTTAATACAGCATAAGACCTTCATAGTGAAGATATGTGGTCTGGCAAAAGAAAAGGGAAGTTGAAAAGAACGTGGTTTTTAATATGACAGAGGTGTAAGAGACGGGTGGAGTTGTGCTTGATGGTCTGTTTCTCTCCTTTCTCAGAGTGCCTTTTTAAAATTATTTATGATATAATTTTAAATAATCATTTAAATGTGTTGTAAAAAAGTATATATAAAATAGATCAATTAAAAAAAAAAAAATGCACATACACCTTCCACTCTTGGTCTGTCAAACAAGGAATAATCCTTTTTGTGTGATGCGCGAGTCAATAATGCCAGTGCTCAATGCTGTTCATGGCTCTAGCATGTCATTTATAGGAAGTTGTGTCCACTCAAAAACGCTTCTCTGAAAGCTTTCCAGTTAGAGAGACGTGAAGTTGTAATTGACCACAAACATAATGGGCTCACTTTAGTGATGAGGAAATGCGATCTTCCCTTTAAGTGCAAATGATTCCAGAAATTTCCTATAACAGGCCAGAAAAGCATCCATCAGTAAATAAGGGTTGGGTAGTGTGAAGGTAAACAGCTTAATTTTTTCACTTTGATCCTATTTTTACGTTAAATGATACGTTTTTAAAATCGACAAACACTGGGTATACCTATAGATTATCCTTCTCTATATTGACAAAGAAAATCTGTTGGCAGTTCCATCACATCTTGTTTGTCAATAAATCTTGTATGCAGGCTATGCAGTACAATAGCGAATGTCATTACTGTGTACAAAACCTGATGTCACGGGAAAACTGAACTATTTTGCGAGGTGGCGAGTTTGTACGAAAACATGATTTTTAGAAAAAGTAAGCATTAAGGTCCACCCCTAAACAAGAATTCAAATGAATTTGCCCATATGAAAAATAGTTAAAGAGATAGTTTACTCAAAAATGCTAATTCTGTCATCTTTTACTCACCCTTATGTTGTTACAAACCTGTATGAGTTTCTTTCTTCTGTTGAGCACAAAAGATATTTTGGTAACCAGACAGTTGACGGTAGCCATTGACTTTTTTTTTCCTACTATGGAAGTCAATGGCTACCGTCAACTGTCTGGTTACCAACATTCTTTAAAATATCTTTTGTGCTCAACAGAAGAAAGAAACTCATACAGGTTTGTAACAACATGAGGGTGAGTAACTGACGACACAATTTTAATTTTTGGGTGAACTAACCCTTTAAGAAGTGCCATGAGATTGTGTTGGTTTATGTAAGTGTGAGTAGGAGAGACCAGGGATAGTAACAATATCAGTTTATCCACTTAAAAAATTAGATGCTAGTATAAAATGGTGTTCAGTTATAAAATGAGTATAATCTGCACTTGTCTGATAATCAGCAGATTGTCTTGTCTGATTTAACTTTTACTCCAAACTTTCACCTCTAAAAAAACTAGAAATACCATATCTGAGAACATGAGGGTTATAAAGCTACATGTTTGCTTCTGTGACTTATGATTTAAATTGTTAATCCATGTTATATGTATTTTTTCAGTATTTTAAAGTAAAAGTTTTTAACTTTTTGAATATAAAATGTTTTTTGAATGATAAAATGCACTGTAAAGAGTGGTAACCTGATTTTTTTTTTAATATCATGGTTTTGCAGGCAAAGAAGTAGAGGCGAGGATCCAAATATAAGTGGTTCTTTAAAGGGTTAGTTCATCCAAAATGAAAATTCTGTCATTAATTCTTCACCCTCATGTCGTTCCACACCCGTAAGACCTTCGTTCATCTTGAGAACACAAAACACAGATATGTTTGATAAAATCCGATGGCTCAGTGAGGCCTGCATTGAAAGCAAGTTCATTTACACTTTCAAATGCCCAGAAAGCTAATAAAGGCGTATTTAAAACTTTCATGTGACTACAGTGGTTCAACCTTAATGTTATGAAGCGACAAGAATACTTTTTGTGTCTCTATGTCTCAATGGTGATCAGTTTGGAGTTTTTAAAAATGTACTTAAAAAAGTACCAACATGTTCCTTTTTTTGTAAATTTTTGGAGGCAAAATGAAAACAACAGTGGTAATGCATATTGTGACTATCGTGAAAATGCCAGTCAAAATGTAACAAATCCAGAGTTGCAATTAGAAATACATTAAATTTACAGCACGTGTGCCTAAAGAGTGTTCACAAATCAACTATTATAATTAGACGTAGTGATGAGTTTATTAAAAAAAGCATTTCCCTTAAAATGAAGCTAAAAGGAGATGAGCAAATGAGCATGCTATTATGGAAATGTGACCAAGGCCCCTGGGGGCCCGATGGAGGAGAGGCATGAACATAAAAGGGGGAGGGAAAATGTGGTCAAAAGTTTTTTTTTTTTTTCCTCCAATCCATCAAGTAAATTAAGATCCCTCATTCAGCAGTGTGCGTACAGTAGTGAGGAACACACGGGTTTGCACTGGATCTTGCACTGGATCTCAAAATTTCTTCAGCGCTCACTTGTTAGCATTAAACTACACACACTTCTACTATGGCTCCCAAAGTGCTGCGCTTCATCACTGACTTCTTTGTCTATGAAACAGCAAAATCAGTCGTGGTGAAGAGCTGGTCTGTTGGAATCATCAACCGTGTCGTCCAGCTGTTAATTATTCTGTATTTCATCTGGTAAGCTTTGATTATTTCCTTGTTGCTAATATTAATTTAAACTCATTTTAAATATTAAAGTATTGGTTTAAGGACCAGTAAATGGAGAAAAAGAAATGAGCTTTGAATGCAGTGATGGGCTTGTACTTGATGGTGTTTGAGATTGAAGAGCAGAAAATGTAATTAACCTTTGGAAATGTATGCAAATGTTTTGAAATATGAAGGTTTGGGACTAATTATTATAACGGCTGAAATTTATTATTTCTGTTTTGTTGCAGTTGAGTGTAAGTGCACCATTCGTTAACGACTAACAAAAAAGGAAAGAATGTATAGCATATATATCATGACAATCATCTATCTATCTGTCTGTCCATTTATAGTATATCTATCTATCTAACATAATCATGATGAATGATTTACATGTATTTAAATGTTATGTACAAATATAATATTATTACATTCATAATATTTCAGTGTATCTTTGAGTCATTTTATGTATTTATTTTTTTTATTATGGCTATAATTATAGGAGTAATTGTTAATTAGCCTGTTTATTATCCATTTAGATGACTTAACTTTTTAGCCGGAAAATAGTACAAGTAAAAATTAAATAAATACAAAAAAATATTAAATATACAATTAAATATTAAACGGTTAGTTCGCACAAAAATGAAAATTCTGTCATTAATTACTCACCCTCATGACTCAAACTGCCAAAGTCACGCCCCTCAGTGGTGAATCACTGAAATTTCGAAACTGTTCGAAACACTTATGATGTAACGAAGCCTCGTTTACTCAAATCACGTGACTTTGGCAGTTTGATACACGCTCTGAACCACTGATTCGAAGTTCATTTTAAACTAACCCTTTAATAATGAACAGGTTCGATCACGTATTTGTTGTTATGTGTGCGTGTTTGTGTTTTCAGTTGGGTGTTTATGCATGAAAAAGGACATCAGCTCCGGGACACTGGGATTGAGTCTGCGGTCATGACCAAAGTGAAGGGCTTGGGCAATTTCTCTAACCGTGTGATGGATGTAGCAGACTATGTAGTTCCATCACAGGTCAGCAAATGTACATTTCGACGCTGAAATATAAAACTCCAAATAATTACATTTTGAACCCCCTTCTCTTCAAAGTCTTGGTCTGAGGTGAATCTTTCTGCACATATTTCAGGGTGCTTCATTGTTCTCCGTCATCACCAAAATGGTCATCACAGCCAATCAGACGCAAGGACGGTGCCCTGAGGTGACACCCAAACTTCAGCTGACTTTCTTATATACTTTAAATATGCAACCTTACTTACACACTCTCTCTTTACTCTTCCTTTGTCTGTCAGACTGACAACAAGTTTAAATGCAGTACTGATGCTCAGTGCATTGAGAAACTTGGCTCACATTTAGGGAATGGTGAGTTTGTTCTCTTTCTAAGGCTGACATCACTTTCAGGTCTACTAATACTTAAAATACTTCTGCGAGTAACTATGTAGCAGAGAAGCATGCTAATACTTTCCTGGTTTTCCTGGTCTTTTTCACAGGTATTATAACAGGCACATGCTTGAACAATAATGTTACAAATGGCACTACAGGATGGTGTGAAATTGAAGGCTGGTGCCCTGCAGAAGATGACAAGATTACTGTGTAAGTACAATGGAACCTTTTGGACTTGTAATTCAAATATTGTATATGCAGTGGGAGGTGTCTTGTAATCCAAAATAGATTGGATTAAAAGTGTTTCAAAGTTTTAATGCTAGACACATTCATTAATCTGCTCGCTCTCAGAATGCCAATGAAAGAAGTGGAGAACTTCACCATCTTCATCAAAAACAGCATTCGCTTCCCTCAGTTCAATGTCACTAGGTGAGTTTCTTACCTCTGCACAAGGGTTCAAAACCATGAGAAGTAAGAAGCCATTTTATTTTCAAATTTATTTTCAGAATTGAATCTAATTTAAATTAGGACTGTCAATGTTATGGAAGATTGTTTCTGCCACTGAATAAAACAAATAAAAAAAAGATATTCTATAAGATATGCGACTTTATCTCACAATTCTAAAAAATGTTCTCGCAATTGCGAGAATTGTGTGATATAAACTCACAATTGCAAGTTATAAAGTCAGAATTGCATGATATAAAGTTGCAATTGTGAGTTATAAATTCAGAATTGAAAGATACAAACTCACAATTGCAAGTTATAAAGAGAATAGCGAAATATAAACACAACTGTGTGTTATAAAGATAGAATATTAAAATATAAACACAATTGCAAGTTGTAAAGTCAGAATTGCAAATTATAAAGTCAGAATTGTGAGATATAAACAAGTGCGAATTATAGAATAGTGAAATATAAACAATTGCGAGTTATAAACAATTGTGAATTATAAAGATAGAATATCAAAATATAAACACAACTGCAAGTTATAAAGTCAGAATTGTGAGATATAAACTCACAATTGCGAGTTATAAAGATAGAATAGCGAAATATAAACACAATTGCGAATTATAGTCAGAATTGCGAGAAAAAAGTTGCGAGTTTATATCTCACTTTAACACGCAATTGCGACTTTATATCACAATTCTGACTATAACTCGCAATATCTCGCAATTCTGACTTTATAACTTGCAATTACGAGTTTATATCTCGCGATTCTGACTATAACTCGCAATTGCAAGTTTATATCACTCAATTCTGAGAAAAGAATTGAGAGATGTAAACTCGCAATTACGAGTTTATATCTCGCAATTCTGACTTTATAACTCGCAATTACGAGTTTATATCTCGCAATTCTGACTTTATAACTCGCAATTGCAAGTTTATATCACTCAATTCTGAGAAAAAGAATTGAGAGATGTAAACTCGTATTTGTGATAAAAAAAGATTTTTTTTTAAATTCCGTGGGGGAAACAAGCTTCCATACAATGTAGTGTATGAATGTACCACAATTCTTTTTAAAAAATGTGATTAAAAAAAAAAAAAAAAAAAAAAAACTTGATTGCAAAATGGACTGTGGGCCAAGTGCTAGACTTATGTTCAATGGTATAAAAATAAAACAAACAATATGTTGACTGCATTGGTCATATTCAATGCTTTATTGATCTGCAACAATAATGTATTTCAATTACCTTGTCATTAATTTGATTGATTCAATTAAAATGTTCATCAACAGCCCTAAATTTATTGACAGCTCTAAATTTAATTAATACAGTGCCCCTTTTGAAAGAAAGGAAATTCAAATAGCCCAAATAATAATAATAATAATATTGCTCCAGATTACTGATGTGCTGTTTCTCTCTTACTTTCACAGGGGCAATTTCCCTTCAAGCATAAACCAGTCTTACATTCAGAGCTGTACTTATGACCCAGTGCACAATCTGTTCTGTCCAATCTTCAAGGTGGGAGATATCCTGAGAGACATCAATCAAAGTTTGGACAGCATTACTGATATTGTAGGTCAACTCAGCTTTGCCTCTCATCTCTTACTATTTTCATTTTATCAAAGAGATCCATTTCATCTTTTTGACTGCTGCCGAATTTGTTAGAGCAAGTTAATACATCTTGTTTTGATTGCCATGGTGCTACATGACAGTCTGGTTTGTGAGTTGATGAAAGGCTAATTAAATTGAAAGTAGCCATCAGAAAATGGGTACACTGTGGTCATAAAGGGAAGGACATGGTCAGCAACAATAGTCAGGTAGGCTGTAGTGTTTAAACAATACTCAGTTGGTACTTAGGAGCCCAAAATGTGCCAAGAAAACATCCCTCACACCATTACACCAGCAGCAGCCTGAACTGTTGATACAAGGAAGGATGGATCCATGCTTTCATGTTGTTTTGCCAAATTCTGACCCTACCTTCTGAATGTAATAGCAGAAATCGAGACTCAACAGACCAGGCATGTTTTTCCAATCTTCTATTGTTCAATTTCGGTGAGCTTGTGTGAATCGTAGCCTCGGTCTCCTGTTCTTAGCTGTAAGGAGTGGCACCGGTGTGTCTTCTGCTGCTGTAGTTCATCTGCTTCAAGGTTCAACATGTTGTGCATTCAGAGATACAGCTGCAGACCTTGTTTGTAACAAGTGGTTATTTGAGTTATTGTTGCCTTTCTATCAACTCAAACCAGTCTGGCCATTCTCCTCTAACCTCTGGCATCAACAAGGCACTTCCTTCCATAGAACTGTCAAAACAAGTCAAAAATTTTGATTTTGGTCGAACGAAATTAGTTCATTAAGCCCTCATCTAGCAATCCAAATGCTTCAAATAACAATTTAACATCTAAAAGTATGTTTATTTGTATGTTTTCTGAGAGGAGTACCTTTTCTTTGTCCATGAAAAATCATTTTGAAGGTTTTTTCAATAGATTTCTTTAACATTTTAGAAAATTTGCTCATTGCGACTCATTTTGCCAGCACAGGTCATATATATATATATATATATATAAATCACAAATAAATATTTTATCTAAGTTGCATATCATGTGGCTATTATCCGACATCAAAATTCGAATGAGTTATTAAATTATTGAAATATTACATATAAAATTAAATATTAAAGGGTTAGTTCACCCAAAAATGAAAGTTCTGTCATTAATTACTCACCCTCATGTCGTTCCACACCCGTAAGACCTTCGTTCATCATCAGAACACAAATTAAGATATTTTTCATAAAATCCGATTGGCTCAGTGAGACCTCCATTACCATCAAGACAATTAACACTTTCAATGCCCAGAAAGCTACTAAAGACGTATTTAAAATAGTTCATGTGACTACAGTGGTTCAACCTTAATGTTGTGAAGCGATGAGAATACTTTGTGTACCAAAAAAAAAAAAAAAAAAAACGACCTTATGACATTATCTAGTGACGGGCGATTTCAAAACACTGCTTCATTAAGCTTCAAAGCTTTACGAATCATTTGTTTCGATTCAGTGGTTCGAAGCGTGTATCAAACTGCCAAAGTCACGCCCCCCAGTGGTGAACAATTGAAATTTCGAAACACTTATCACCTAACAAAGCCTCATTTACTGAAATCAAGTGACTTTGGCGCTCTGAATCCCTGATTCAAAACAAAAGATTCGTAAAGCTTCATGAAGCAATGTTTTGAAATCGCCCATCACTAGATATTTTGTTCTAGTTGTTATTTGTTTTTTTGGTGCACAAAAAGTATTCTCATTGCTTTATAACATTAAGGTTAAACCACTGTAGTCACATGAACTGTTTTAAATACGTCTTCAGGATTTTATGAAAAATATCTTAATTTGTGTTCTGAAGATGAACGAAGGTCTTACAGGTGTGGAACGACATGAGGGTGAGTAATTAATGACAGAATTTTCAATTTATGTGAACTAACCCTTTAAATTTCAGTGGTTCTTCAAGTAAA
Source organism: Elopichthys bambusa (assembly GCA_037101425.1). Taxonomy (NCBI): domain Eukaryota; kingdom Metazoa; phylum Chordata; class Actinopteri; order Cypriniformes; family Xenocyprididae; genus Elopichthys; species Elopichthys bambusa. Next base: position 7,414,575 of record CM074447.1, on the reverse strand, counting down.
TATTTTACGTCTAAGGGTTTGGCTGACAAAAAAGCTTGGGAACCCCTAGTCTAGTTGCTGTGAATAGAGGGAAAAAAGCCTTTAGATCCCCTTATAAAGGAGAAAGGAAGAATCACGAGGCTGAGCTGTGCTTTGCCACACTAAAAGCAGGCAGAAGCCAGAAAAAAAACTAAATGAAAGAAAATGAAGCAATGAATTTTAAAGGATAAAGTAACGACCATCAAACCTGAGCCATGGGGAAGTGTAGATATTTTACGTCTAAGGGTTTGGCTGACGAAAAAAGCTTGGGAACCCCTGGTCTAGTAGAAGTTGAGAAGAGCCTCATACAAAGAACAGGGCTTAGAGATTTCATGGTGTTGCCGTTAATAGAGAAAAAGGCCTTTAGATCGCCTCCTAAAGGAGAAAAGAAGAATCACGAGGCTGAGCTGTGCTTTGCCACACTGAAAGCAGCCCGAAGCCAGAAAAAAAAAAAAAAATGAGATGAAAGAAAATGAAGCAATGAATTTTAAAGGATAAATTAAATACCATCAAACCTGGGCCATGGGGAGGTGTAGATTTCTGGTGAAGGAAAAAGCTTACAGCACCTGGTATTCCCAGGCGGTCTCCCATCCAAGTACTAACCAGGCCCGACCCTGCTTAGCTTCCGAGATCAGACGAGATCGGGCGTGCTCAGGGTGGTATGGCCGTAAGCGAGTGATAAAGCCAAGAGCGAGCTATTTAAAGAAGACACATCGGCAGCACCCATACACAGCTACAGCCGCAAAAAGAACAGAACCCTTTCCCCCTCAAGTGTTTGTGTCTTTTTAATAATTCTTTCAAAAACTATCTGCTTTAATTAAAGTTTATATTTCGCAATTCTGACTTTATTTATCGCAACTGACCGTTCGCAAAGTCCCACCCCCTTTAGTTACTGTTGCTACGTCCAACAAGCCAGGCTGTTCTCACACAGTGAAAAATACATTGCGGAGCAAAGAGGACACTGACAACGCATCACAGAAAAGACAGAGCATGTCACTTTTGATATGAAACAAAGTCTCACATTTAAAATGTTGTCATTTTTAAAGAAATTTAAACAATAAATACCATTTTGTGTCGTGACAGATCTCTGTAGCGCCTCAGTTCAAGCGGCTCGTGAACCAATCGTCTATTCCTACTAATTCATTTATAGCATCAAATAAACATGAATGAACATCAGAAGTAATGTTTTTTAACCGCGGAAAGACGTCAGTACACTCCATTTTTCAAGTTCAAGTCCACCAACATAAATCTACTAACTCTCCTGACTGCTTTGTCAGACAAAATGGCGGATTTGGCGTTATGATTGGTTAGATCGCCTGTCAATCAAACTCCCTGGTAAGGGTTAATTCCGAGTGTAGGCCTATAACTCGCCATTTCTGACTCTATTTCTCAGAAAGTAGATTTTTTTATTTGTGGAGGAAACATAAGCTTCCATAGGCCTACTTATTTAGCCTATAATAGTAGCCTAGTGTGTAAGAAATAGGTGAAAAGACGGAGCTGGATTCTGTTTAATTCTGTCCTAGAGGGAACAAATAGAGTAATCTGCTTTAATGTAGAAACACCTTGTCGTCACATAATAAAATGACTGCCTGTTTTCCTATTTTTTGTGTGCGTGCCAGGGAGGAGAGATTGGAATTAACATCAATTGGAAGTGTAATCTTGACTATGATGTGGAGAACTGCAAACCCAAGTACTTCTTCACCCGCCTTGATGCTGCTTTTGAGCACAGCAAAGCCTCTAAAGGATATAACTTCAGGTAGCACATAAACACACATAGACTATGCACTGTTCTGCAATTCCACTTTTTTGCAACTGCATCTTCTTTTTCTCTGTTCCAGGTTTGCTAAATACTATCAGTCCGAAGATGGGACTGAGTATCGAACACTTCATAAAGCTTATGCTATCCGCTTTGAAATAATAGTGTCTGGCAATGTAGGTAGATTGCATAGTGATATTCACTATATAAAGCAGCTTATGTGACACATATGGGCTTTTGTGTGTCTAACTTTGCTTATCTATTTGCAGGCAGGAAAGTTTAGCACTGTGCCATTTCTGATTAATTTGGTCACAGCTTTCACTTCAGTGGGATTGGTAAGATAAGCAAAGATTAATGCTGGCAAAAAACACATGGAGGCACATACATATCTGACTGTTGTATATTTTTGCAGGCTACAGTGTTCTGTGACATCATCCTTCTCAACTTTCATAAAGGAGCGGACGAGTACAAAGCAAAGAAATTTGAAGAGGTGCCAGATTGTTTATCTGACTTGTTTACTTATATAAGTATGCAGAGGTCAAGTAGAGCGATGTCTTATCTTTCTGTCCTCTTCATGACAGGTGTCAGGCATTGTGTCAGAGTCAGGGAACGATAGACCCTACCAGGGAAGCCAGGCGTCAATCAAAGCATTGGAGAAGACCTTAAATGACTCTGGGACCTTTTCTGTTGGACGACAGGAGTGAGTCACGTGGTCTGATAAACCCATGAACCTTTTAAATAATTCTACTACTTATTTCTAGATTCATAATTATTTGCATATTCTTCAAGTAATGGTATATATGTCTTAGCTTGTTTTAAGTCTGTGAACCTTTAGAGCTGTTAATGAATTGATATAGACATTCTTCACTCAAACACAAACCCTCAGAAAACACATATACACTATTAGTCAAATGTATGTAAACACCTGCTCAGTCTTTATTCTTATTTTCTGCATTTTAGAATAATAATTAATTCTAAACTATATGACTATATAGTAATAACACAAATGTATGTATGAGAATTACGCAGAACCCAGAAATGTTAAACAATCAAAACCATTGTATTTCTTTAAACCGTATTGAAGGAGTTTTTGTGTTTGCTGGACACTTGTTGGCTGCTTTACAGTTTTTATCAACATGTTATTTTTTAATGAAATTCACAATTTTTCAAAAATTATATTTGTCTACAGAATTTTAAGCATTTAAGTCTTTAGAAGATCAAAAGTGAGTATTTTAGTCGAACCTTTGACTGAGAGTGTACAATTACGAACAACAATTAAAAGGTTAGTTCACCCAAAAATGAAAATTCAGTCATTAATTACTCACCGTCATGTCGTTCCACACCTGCAAGACCTTCATTCATCTTCGAAACACAAATTAACGTATTTTTGATATAATCCGATGGCTCAGTGAGGCCTGCATTGACAGCAAGATCATTTTCTTTTTCAATGCCCAGAAAGGTACTAAAAACATATTTAAAACTTCGAAGCTTTACAAATCTTTTGTTTCAAATCAGTGGTTCATAGTGCCAAAATCACGTGATTTCAGTAAACGAGGCTTCGTTACTTCATAAGTGTTTTGAAATTTCAATAGTTCACGTGACTGTGGCAGTTTGATACGCGCTCCGAACCACTGATTTGAAACAAAAGATTCGTAATGCTTTGAAGCTTCACGAAGCAGTGTTTTGAAATCACACAAAAGTACAAAAAGTATTCTTGTCGCTTTATAACGTTAAGGTTGAACCACTGTAGTCACATGAACGGTTTTAAATGCGTCTTAAGTAACTTTCTGGGCATTGAAAAAGGAAATGATCTTGCTGGCAATGCAGGCCTCACTGAGCCATCAGATTTCATCAAAAATATCTTAATTTGTGTTCCGAAGATGAACGAAGGTCTTACGGGTGTGGAACAACATGAGGGTGAGTAATTAATGACAGAATTTTTCATTTTTGGGTGAACTAACCCTTTAAGCAGCAGCAAATGAAATGACAAACAAAGAACAGTAATTTATTTATTATGTAACATAAAAATGATATGTGAGTATATAAACACTATCCTTTTAGAAACTAAAAGTGCATTCAGTATTCATGCATATCTTGTGTGTTTTGTGTGAAAGTCAGCTGGATTTTCATTCTATCTGTTGACTCTGAGATTGTAAGTAATGTTAATCTTATAAAATGAATCACACAACATTTTACATTAACTTGTGAAATGTTTCTGTTGTTTTTTTTATTACATTTCACTTCATTTTTACTGTAATATTTTACTGAATGGCATATCAGTATGGCACTGGCATATCACATCTCATTAAAATGATTTTTGTTTTCATAATACATGTATTAATGATAATTGTCTGTTATTTGTGCTGTCTCGCTAGTCTTACAGTCTCTGTTTATGTGAGCTGCAGAATTTCAGGGGTGGAGTCAGATGCAAAGGGTGTTAAAATTTGTACTTTGCACTTTTGGGTTTTAAAGACACAATCCACTTAGGCAAAGAAGGCCGGGGAGAAGGTTCCTCAGGGCAGGTATTATCTTCATCTTCATTTTCATCTTCATCTTCATCATCATCATCATCATCATCATCATCATCATCATCATACTCTGGCAAGTAGCTGGGCGGTAAGATGATGACCTCCTCAGAGAATCGAACGCGTCGAGTATCTTCCATCCTCCTCTGGGAGATGAATAGAAAGAATGACATGATGTATTGTAATTGTGGACATTAATATGATTACAATTGATTCCCTATATTATATAATGTGTTTACAGTGGATACATAATCTGAATCGCCTTTTGAAAAGACCAGCTGTTGGAGGCCTATTCATGCTGGACTATGTTCTTCACTATAACTAAACTTAAAAGGATAGTTGACTTGTAAATTAAGATTCTGTCATCATCAATATACCTTCATGTCGCTATAAACCTGTATGACTTTCTTCTGTGAAAAACACTAAAGGTCAATTTCTGAAGATATCTTGGCCACTCTCTTCAAAATAATGATAATGAACTAGGGCTGTCGAGCTCAGAGATCACAATTAATGGATCATAAAAGTGGTCCATATGACTGCTCCGAGTCTTCAGAGGGCTTAGAGCAGCTTTGCTCTCCTGAGTGCATTCATGAGAGAAGCAGTAAAATCAGACCTTTTCAATGAATTGGTTGATCCAAGTCACAATCCATTCTGAATAATTTTACTTACTGACTTGTTGCCGCAGCAGTTAATGCAGGACTGGCAGATTTCCAGTCAATGACTGTCAATGTTCCTCATATAAAGCTATCATATAACATTTCGGAAGATTTGGAATATAGTGCCCAGTACAATTCTTCAAAATTCTTCCACCTTTCGTTCCACAGAAGAAAGAAAGTCATACAGGTTTGGAACAACATGAGGGTGAGGAACTGATGACTGAATAGCCATTTCTATTTAAACTGTGAATCTGGTTAACAAAGAACTCTTGCTTGTTAAGACTAGTACACCAGCATATTATGCTGAGTTATATACGCTACTATCAAAACTACTAATTCAAAAGTTTGGGGCTAGTTGTGCTGCTTCATATTTTTGTGGAAACCATAATACATATCCTTTTTTTTTCAGGATTCTTTGATGAATGGAAAGTAAAAACAACAACAAAAAAACAGCATCTATTTGAAATAGAAATTTTCTGTAACATTATAAATGGCTGAATAAATATTCCCATTTCTTTTTAAAATGAAATTGCACACCGTTTCCAGGAAACATGTCATTCAACCCGGAAACCGTTGCACACCGGTTTGAGCTTGAACGTGCCCCTGACCAATCACAACAGACTGGGCCATCTGACCAATCACAGCAGAGTAGACCAATCACAACAGAGTGGGCCATCTGACCAATCACAGCAGAGTAGACCAATCACAACAGAGTGGGCCATCTGACCAATCACAGCAGAGTAGACCAATCACAACAGACTGGGCCATCTGACCAATCACAGCGGAGTAGACAAATCAGAGCAGAGTAGACCAATCACAACAGACTGGGCCATCTGACCAATCAGAGCAGAGTAGACCAATCACAACAGACTGGGCCATCTGACCAATCACAGCAGAGTAGACAAATCAGAGCAGAGTAGACCAATCACAACAGACTGGGCCATCTGACCAATCAGAGCAGAGTTGACCAATCACAACAGACTGGGCCATCTGACCAATCAGAGCAGAGTAGACCAATCACAACAGACTAGGCCATCTGACCAATCAGAGCAGAGTAGACCAATCACAACAGACTGGGCCATCTGACCAATTAGACTAGGACAGAGTAGACCAATGACAACAGACTGGGCCATCTGACCAATCAGAGCAGAGTAGGTTCTCGGGAAGGAGGGATTTAGAGAGACCAAATCCTTTATTGAACTGTTTCAGACACTGTGATAAAGGAGTGATGCTGCAATTTATATTATGAGTGTTTGATGCATGTAAACCTATTATAGGAGACCTCCAAACCTTTAAAATAGCATAATAAGGGCATTTTAAAACCGGCTTATTGAAATACATATTTTCTTCTGACATATAGTAAATCCTACCTTTTTGACTGCAGTCTCCAAAGATACAGAAGACTCTGAGATGGTGTCCATCAGCGAGTTGAGGGAAGACGTGGGTGAGATGCTCTGGGCAGCGTCTGAAGTCTGTGTGGCCATGAAAGAGCTGCTGTGGTCCTTGTCCTCCATGTCTTGTGTTGTGCGTTCAAATGGATTTCTCCTATTTGTCCAGTGCTCTCTTTTACGGCTCAGAGATCCACTGGATGTTATGGACGATTTGTTCTTTAGCTGAGGGAAATGAAGGAAAAGAAATAAGAAAGAATGAACAAATATTCTAACATGTTGCTAATTACTAACAACTAACAACAATTGATATAGTTTCTTAATGATTATACTTTCACCTTAATATGCGAAAGGTCCAATAGTGGTATGAAATCCTCTGTCCCATCTTGGTTGGTGTCAGACACTTGATTAGACACCAGTTGTGAATTGCTAAGCTCAAGTGCCTTTGTTTCGTTTGGATCAAGCTGGGAAAACTGTGATTGTTTGTTTGATTGCTCACTGTGGTGAGATTTGTTGAGTTCCAGATTGGTGTCTCGTAACTGGTTTGTAAATGGGTCAGAAGTTTGTAATGGATTTGTGGTGAGATCAGTAACATGTGATGAAGGAGCACTCATCTGGGATGTTTCGGTTTGGTTGTAAACAGGTTTATTGGAGGCAAAGCTCTCAGACAGTGAAGCTACTAAATGGGGATCGGTTGTGTCGTTGTGAGTCCATTTACTGTTCCGTTCTTCCTCATGTGATTGGTTGATATTACTTTGTGGCTCGTTTGATTGGTCCTGCGTTGTGCCGTTAACTGAGAGAAACTTAGCCCACTCCGTCCCGCTGAAGATCTCCTCCATTAAATTAGAAGTAGTGCCAAATGAGAAAAGACTGTCACTGAGAGGAAGGATGAAAGATAGGAGTTTAGTCATTTGAATGTAAAGCCAAATACAGCGAATGGTTTACAACCAGGATTTGATAGTTGCACCTTTACTCTGAATAGCTCTCATATTTTCTTGTATTTTCATTAGTTTAGCCCTTATGGGGTCACACATTCTTTCTTGATGAGACAGTGGTTTTACAAGAAAGAAAGTGATTCATGGATCAGACCCGTGGAATGTTAACTATGTCTGATGCATATTTCTAATGTGGTTACCTCATGTAGCTTAGTGAAGCAGGGCCATCTTCATCCAGTGCTGTGTTGACCGGTTCATGGTGGATATATGTAGTCTCAGCGGGTGCTGTAGGTGTGTTGTTCACATCAATGGGCACAGACAATGACGGGAGATTACTCTGAATATAAACATAAAAGACGTGCTTTTAAAATAATTATAGATTTTCTAGGTGGTTGCTGAGCAGGGCCTTAAACTAACTTTTTGCCACATCTGCCAATGGCCAGTGACTTAAGAAAATTTACCCTCCGTAAGTATTTTTTACTGACCATTAAACTGTTTTTGCAAAAACAGGCAGTTATGACACCAGATACCACTAAAAATTCACAATTCTCTATTCCAGTTCCTATAACACAGTTAAAACTATTTTAACATTGAATAAAGTAATCAAATGCAAAATAACACTGGATAGTCTGTATAAATTAATCCTTGTTAAAGGGATAGTTCACCCAAAAATGAAAATTATCCCATGATTTACTCACCCTTAAGCCATCCTAGGTGTATATGACTATCATCTTTCAAAAGAACACAATTTAAACACAATTTATATTTAAAAATATAATATGCGACAGCCATACTAATTCGGCGTACATTCAAAAAGCGTTAACTTCTGCGACGTAGTACACAATGTCATGACGTTCTACACAATGACATGGCGTACTACGTGTTATAGCGTAGCATAGCGCAGTACGTCATGGCGTAGTGTAGAACGTCATGGCATGTACTATGTCGCAGAAGTTAACGCTTTTTGGACGTACATCGAATTCGTATGGCTGTCGTGCCGGAAGCTCATTATTTTACTTTATAAAGTTTTAAATTAAATATTTTTCTTACACAAATGCATGCTTCAGAAGGCCATTATTAACCCCCTGGAGTTGTATGGATTCATTTTTTTATGGATGGATGCATTTTTTTTTTTTTTGTCTTCAAAATGTGGCCACCCATTCACAACCATTATAAACCATGGAGGACTAAGGATATTTTTAAATGTATCTCCGATTGTGTTCGTCTGAAAGAAGATAGTCATATTCACCTAGGATGGCTTGAGGGTGAGTAAATCATGGGATAATTTTCATTTTTGGGTGAACTATCCATTTAAAGTTACAGAAGTTATTCATGTAAGAGCAGTGAATGATTCTTTTCTTTGTCCTTTGTTATTTGATTAACATTAAAAATACACAGCAGCAAAAATATTAGGCTGCTGTCACTTTAAGACCTAATGCACGGATCTAATACACTGATACTGGTACACATCTTTCTCTGCTGTTTAGCATACTTGCAGAGACAAGTAATTGTTACATATTTTTTGTGAATTTGTCCAGTCAAGTGCAAGAAGATGTTAAAAAGAGCTCAATTCAGTATTTAAGTGCTGCCTGGGACACAGCTTTCACAAAACTTTCCACACAGCGCGCGAGTAACAAATTGAGTTCCCTTTTGCGTCTTCTTGCACTTGAATATTTAAATTTCCAAGGCTTAAACTCTTGTGAGGATGTAGCGCTGGCCTGTCTCCAAGCGCGATTCACGTTTGTTTACATTCATGTTGTTTTTAGCACAATGTTATGCAGTTGCTAGGTGGTTGCTATACTTGCCACAATTTCATAATTTTCAGAACGGTGCAGTATCTAAACAGACTGTTGTTGTTTTTTGCAAATTATTATTTTTTATTTATTTTTAACTAAAAATGAAAACAAAACTGAAAAACAAAGTATCCCAAATTACAATCCCAATAAGTCATGACTTCTAAATCAGGTTACTTTAAAAACTTTGCAGTGTTTTGTTCAGTGTAGTAATATTGATGCCTAAGCATCATTAATAGACAAAGAACTGGTACAAAGCTGGCTTTGACAGTATTAAATTAAATGGACACAAATACTCACTTGTACTTCATTCTGTTCTGGTCTTTCTCCATCATCTCTTTGTCTGGTCATTGTGCTTCTGTGTCTGCGTCTCTCTCTCCATCTCTCTTTCACATTCTGAGCCCACCTTTTAGCCTCCCCCCACTTCTTCCTACTTGTCTTTGTCGTTTTTTCTGATTGCTCATGAAGTCTGATGCCTTCAATTTTTTCATTCACAGCAACCCAGCTCCATGCGCCACTTTGACCCTTGACCTCTGGTTTTTCCACTACTGAACATGATGATGTCAGTGTTGAAGCTAGAAGGTCAGGGGGATTTTGGACGGATTCTTTTTTGAATAATGATGGCACCTCTGAGTTGGTCTCCCCTTCCAGAGAAAATTGTTGTTTCTTCTCCGGCCTTGGCATCTGATCGTCTCCAACCCAGGAAGTGACATCATCGGTCCTCTGTGACATAAAGCGCTTGTGTTCCCCCCAAATTAACGGTGGCCGTTTTGGTTTAGTAGAGAATCCCGAGTTGTGTTTACTGATCCTTTTGACAGGTTGCTTAGCATAAGGAGTCAATGCACCCACAAATTGAGAAGACCGTTGAGTCCAAGGATTCTCCCACTTATTCCAAACTGAAGCACTTCCATCTTGTTCTTTATTTTTGGAAGAAAATCCAAACTGATAAACTGTTCTTTTAGATGAATCCTCCACTGTTTCAGATGGACTGCATGTTTTCATATCAGCGAGTGAGCTACTGTCGGTCTCAGCGTTTAGCCGTAATTTCTGAAGCATAGATTCCAGTAAGGCCTGAGTGTCTGAGACAGGGTTTAACTCCGCCATTTGGCTCTATGTTACCACATGCGCACACATGAGCAGAGACAGCTCACAGATAGTGGGTAGATGTACACAATAAAGCAGACTCACTCTAGACTCTCAACTTTCACCCATGCTGGTTACAGGTAGAGCTGTACAATTCCACAAATCCCTCATTTATATCCTCATGTTAGTCTATACAAGTATTTATTTCCATCAGTCATTCAGTTCCCCTTGTTTTCCATCCCTCCCGTGAGCTCTCTAAATCTTTTCTCGATTTCTGAAAAGTTGCAGAAGGAAACAGTGTTATGAAGAATAGTGCAAAAAGACAGAAAGAGGTGTGTCCAACACCCAGATGGACAGGTAAGACAAGTGTGTCAGGATAAAACATTTTGTATTTTTGTCACTCCCTCTGACCAGCTGCTGAATGACTGAGACACTGTCTTAAAGAACCTTGAGAACATTTTGATGTCTTAATATGAAGTCACTGCTTCAGCAAGAGGAGGAATTTCATTTAATTGGTCACCAAGTAGCCAACATACTCTCTAATGCAAAATCAGTTTTTATTATAACACTAATTGTAGTAATTATGGTATTTAGGCAGATTGCTGTAGAACTCTAAATATTTATATTAATATCAAGTAAAATACAATCAATTATATGGTTACAATGCAATAACTATGGTAATGTAAATCAAAACTATAAACCTATGAAACTATGTAGAATAATGCAACATTTTAAGTTAAATACTTTAATGACAGATTAACAAGGTGTCAAACAAAATGTTGTTAGGGGAAAAAAGAAAATATGCATCAAACAAAAATACAGTTAAGTTAACTCCCCAAAATACACTCTAGCTCTGGCTAAAAAGGAAATAGTTTCGTCCACTATGTAATATGTGCCTTAAAAAGTTTTTAAAAAGTTTTCTTTTGCACTATTAACTGGTGTTATTGTGAAAGTGAGAATGCACCTCACTTTTTTTTTTTATCAGAACCTGTTTTTTATATATATTTAAACCGTTTTCCTTACGCATTTTATGCTGTTCATCTCATGATGGAAACTTCTATTTGTTGGGCGCTTTATTATGACGCAAACACTTCTTATCTGATGCCTCGCGCTGATTGGCTAGAGCAGAAAATACGCGCCACATGTCGGATTCGTAGTAAACAAATTCTTGAATTATCCGCTTATATTAAGTTTACCGTTGTCTGAATTATGTACCTTATGTTATGCGATAACAGATAACAGCTCTTAAACTTCTCTTTACCATCAATTTCTTACGTTATAAGAGCTAGTGGCGTCATGTGGCCGGTTCCGTGATTCTACAAATACATCAGCTTGAGCCGGAGGCAAATTATAAATAATAATTTATGTTGTTTAAAAATAATATTGTTGACAAGCCAAATATAATGGATTGTGTTGCAACCGGAGGAAACGTGAAAGGTAATAACTGAAGTTCACACAGTATGCGCTCTAAGCGCAACGAGACGTGTTTTTCAAAGTTAAATTATAGCCTAAATAAACTTAAAACGCAACGCTAATGCAACAGACGCTTCCTGTGTGAAGTTCCCCTGCTCTTATATAAAATGACTTTATAAATATAAGTATAGTAATGCACACTTTTTTTGTAGTTTTAGCTAAAGCCATACATTCGCTGTCAAGAATCGGAGAGGAGCTGTATTTGGAGCCCGTGGAGGATGGGGTATGTGTTTGTTTCCAGTGTTTATGATTGTGTATTCATGTTTAGACCGAAGTGAGGTGTTGAAATAATATAAAGTGACTTGTGTGTGTCCTGTGTTTTTAGTTAGCTCTTCGGTCGGTCAACTCTTCCCGGTCAGCCTTTGCCTGTTTCCTGTTGTCTCCTCTCTTCTTCCAGAGATATCAGACTCCATCAGACCAGAGCTTTCGCTGCAAAATGCCCATCAAGGTATTATTTCCTGTTCTGTTCATTCCATTCCTGCAGTTCCTCTTTATATTTTGGGAGCTTAATAAGTTACTTGTCCAGGAATGATGTAAGTGACAGGTTGCCACGCCCTCGTGCCAGTAAACACGTCATCAGTAACAAGAGAGTGGGGAAGTTATTTTAAGTATAGATTATGAGGGTACATGAATAAAAAAAAAAAAAGTCAATATTCCATTTAAAAAAAAAGGTCATTTTTGATTGCATGGTGACATTGAGATTGTAAAATCTTCTTGAAGTAAGCGTTTTCCTGCTGTCTTTTTCATATGTTTTTCAGAGTGTTCAGGCTGTGTTTAAGTCCCTGTCATCTCTGGATCGCTCCGTAGAAAAATGCCGTATTCAGTTGAACAGTGAAAAGAGTCGGTTGACTATAACTCTACACTGTAAACACGGTAAAAATGTTCCCCTGAAAACATAATCGTCACACATGCTTTTTGTTAGTAGGATTAAATGTAAACTATATCATCGCAAAGCTCTCTATATAAAGTTGGATATATAATGTTGCCTTCACATTTTGTCGGAATTATCATAAATATGAGTTTCCTAGTTAAAAACTGAACATGAATGAATACCCTCTCAAGTCGTATTTACCACTGTGAAACTTGGGGATAATTTTGATACCCGTGTTCCCGAGTTGGATGTGCCATAAACTTTAAACATGGCGGAGGGGTGAATGATTACTCCTGTGACTGGTATTCTTTTTTAGTTTTTTTTTCAGCAGCAATCTTTTCATTAAAGTAGTGCATATTTACATATACGAATAACCATTTGAAACATATTATATGTTTTATACACCACAAAAATAGCCTGTATTTGACTGAAATTCAAGAATCGTCAGCAGGCTGACTATCTAGATAGCGCAGTGAATGTTTATATGGTTGTCAGTGAATGGGACACTAAATATAATTTTGGCTTTGAATGAGATTTTCCCAATAAATAGGCAAGAATAAACCTGGTATCCTCCATAATTCCTGTTCTTTCCAACAACAAAGCACTTGAATGCGATGAGCTCGTAATCACAACTTCAGAAGTGGGAAGTAGGAAATTTCCGACAGCACGTGAAGGCAGTATATCAAACTTTATCTGCACACATATACTCATGTAAAGCAATATATACTATATATCAAATCTCAACTGTTTGATTGCTTGTATCATTGTAAACTATAATAGCGCTAAGCTCTAATATGCTAAATGAGACATATAAGGCATAAAGATATTAAAATACTATAAACATTAATATCATGATTTTCTGTAAAGCTGCATTGAAAGATTGTATTGTATTGTGGAAAGTGCTATATAAATACATTTGTCAAATACTACAAATGTCAAATTTGACTTTGTAGTGAACTTGTTACAAATCTTGCATAGAAATGGTATGTTTTACAGTATGATCAACTAAACTGTGTGTTTGTTACAGGGCTCTTGAAAACACATAATTTGTCCTTTCAGGACTGTGAGAGTTTGCAGGCCGTGTTTGATAAAGAAAGCTGTGCAAACGTGCTACAAGCTCAACCCAGGTTTACATTAATTTTAATACCTCAATATTCATATTAACCCATTTGCAGTACCTTTCATTGTGCTAATAATTTTCTGTTGTATTTCCAATTTTCTGTTGTTCACTGTAGGTTGATGGTGGATACAGTTCTGCATTTCCCTCCATCTCTGGAGGAGGTGAATCTGTCAGTGAGCAGTGATCGAGTGTGGCTCAGGAATCATGTGGAGGATGATGCAGGTATCAGAGATTTCCATCTTTATTCTGCTGCTATGCATAAAACAAATCAAGTCGAGTCAAATTTTTCCTCTCTCAGACCCATCACGAGCAATGATGACTGAACTGTGTTTGAGCTCGGAGGAGTTTGATCATTTTGCCATCAGCACTCAGACGAGCATCACCTTCTGCCTCAAAGAGCTCAGGGTGAGTGTGAACTCACAAACATTCACATCTAATCCAGGATCCATGCGATTATCATTTTGATTCATCCCTTTTCTTAAAAAAAAACAAAAATTTTAAAGGCTGAAATGTGAGGTTTATAATTTTATAAAACTTGTTTGTCGACTTTATTTGAACTGTACAGTTGTTTAAATCATAATTTGTAGGTTATTTTTTATGGTTTAGTGTTTTACCTTAAAGGGATAGTTCACCCAAAAATGAAAATTACCCCAAGCTTTACTTACCCTCAAGCCATCCTAGGTGTATATGACTTTTTATTCTTTCAGATGTACACAATCGGAGTTATATTAAAAAATATTCTGGCTCTTCCAAGCTTTATAATGGCAGTAAATGGTTGAGATTTTGAAAAAAGTGCAACCATCCATCATTAAAGATATCTGCACGGCTCCGGGGGAATAATAAAGGCCTTTTGAAGCGAAGCGATGCGTTTATGTAAAAAAATATCCATATTTAAAACTTCAGAAACTAAATTAACTAGCTTCCAGCAGACAGCCATGCGCACGTCGACTTGCGGCAAAAGAGTAACCCCTTACACGATGTAGGAGTATCGTAAGCTTTGACACCTCCTGCGGTTCAAACAAATATGGCAGGGCAACAGACTCAAGCTCCTCTTCTCTTATAATGAAATCCTCTGACGTTTCTCTTTAAAGATTCTCGTTTAAGACTTCTAATTTGTGACCGGTGACCGGTCTTCTGTTCTTCCACATTTGTCAATACGTCATACATCACGTCAGAAGTTACTCTTTCGCCGTAAATCAATGCATATGGCCGTCTGTCAAAAGCTAGTTATTTTAGTTTTTAAAGTTTTAAATATTGATTTTTTTTTCTTACACAAACATATATGACCCTGGACCACAAAACCAGTCATAAGTCGCATGGGTATATCTGTAGGAATAGCCAACAATACATTGTATGGGTCAAAATTATCTATTTTACTTTTTTTCTAGATTCTAGATTCCAGATTTTAGATTCCAAAGCTTATTTATTCAGCTTTAAGATGATGTATTTCAAAAAACTGCTACATATTGCTTCACTTCAGAAGGCCTTTATTAACCCCCTGGAGCCATGTGGATATCTCTTATGATAGATGGTTGCACTTTTTTGGGCTTCAAAAAATTATAAAGCTTAGGGTCAGGGTGATTATTGATATAACTCCAATTGTATTTGTCTGAAAGAAGAAAGTCATATACACCTAGGATGGCTTGAGAGTGAGTAAATTATTATGGGGTAATTTTCATTTTTGGATAAACTAACCCTTTAAACACTGACCTTGACCATCCACATACATTTGACCTACATTTGTTTTCAATTGCCTTGATAAATCATGCACAAGAAAAAAAGGTACATTTGTAATAGTAAAAATGTGAATTGTGTCAAATTTTATTTTATTTTCCATTTTGTCTTTTTTTGTTTGTTTGTTTCTCTTTAATGTATGTAATGTAATGTTTAATGTATTTTAACCTTGATTTTGCCATTAAAATAGCCATAGAATGCTATAACATTACTTTTTTTGTCTCTCTGATTTTCCATCAGGGTTTGCTTGTATTTGCAGAGTCATCTGGTCTTCCAATCTCTATGTATTTTGATGAGCCAGGCAGGTTAGTTTATGATCTAGCCCAAATACACTTGTCCACTTTATTTATTTTAAAATATTTAAAAAATATATGTACACTACAATTGAAAAGTTTTGAATATTATTACGATGTAAAATAACTTTTATTTTTAATATAATATTTTATTTTTATATTTGTAATTATATGTATTGTATTCCTGTGATGCAAAGCTGAATTTTCAGCATCATTACTTCAGTCTTCAGTGTCACATGATCCATCAGAAATCATTCTAATATGCTGATTTGCTGCTCAAGAAACATTTCTGATTATCATCAATGTTGAAAACAGTTGTGCTGCTTCATATTTTTCTGGAAACCATGCTACTTTTTTTTCAGGATTTTTTGATGAATAGAAAGTTCAAAAGAGCAGCATTTCTTTGAAATAGAAATCTTTTGTAACATTATAAATGTTCATTTTAATGTGACATTGCTGAATAAAAGAATTAATTTCTTTAAAACAAATATTACTGACCTCAAACTTTTGAACAGTAGTGTGTTTAAAAATGATATCACTGTGTACTCTCACCTGTGTGTGGTTGTGATTGTGTTTAAGTCCAGTTATCCTGAGTGTAACAGACAGTGTTCTGGAGGCTAATTTTGTCCTCGCTACACTGTCAGAGGACTCGCATCCAAAGAACCACGTCAAATCCAACACAAAACAGTACGTGAAATCATGAAATATGGAATATCATCAATGTTATGAATGTTATATTAATTTATATTTGATACTTTTTTATCATTTTTCCCCTCAGCCCTGATGCTGAGCAACCACCAGACGACTTCATGAATGACGACATGGACTCATTTCTCATCGCCATGGAGACCAGTGAACTTCCTGGACCGTCCCATGTACCCACATCCCCACCGCACCCCACCAATAACAGAAAGCACTCAGGCAGTGAAGAGGAGCAGGAGAAAGCACTTGGTGAAGGACCTCCCAACAAAAAGGTTAAATAATCATTTAAATGAAACATTTGTTTAAAATATAAAACCTAAATCTCACAAATTTTTTTTCTTCTTTCTTTTCTTTCAGTTTTGTTCACTTTTCTTCGGTTCAGTTCTGCCCACTCCCTCTCAGCTGACCAATCAGACGATACAGAGCCAGGAAGTGCTCGCAAGTGACAGTGAAGATGAAAATCAGACAGAAACATCATAACCGCCTCATCAGTTGGACTCAGAAGTGAACAATGTGGAAAGAAACTCCCACAGCCAACCTCACAAAGACTGCTAAATACATTTACACACACATGTCTCCGCCTGATTTTATTTTTCTATCAAAATAATAATGGTTTTAAACCAAGAGATGAAGCAGTGAATATAACAAGCCACATCAAATCATTGCACAACTCGCATTAAAACATCTCACTCCCACTGTGAAATACAAATATTTGATCGAGTCTCTGATTATTTAAAAGTAATTGTCAGAAAAAGGGGCAGAGTTTCTCCTGGAGCGAGATGTCTGAGAGTCACTGTTCCCGGGGGACACAACGTTATCGACCTCATTCTTGCTGAGCACCTGGAAACTCTTCCCTCTTGTCTGAGGCTTTTTTCTCGCTTTTTCTTTGTCCCTTTCCATTTCCTTCTCTCGTTTCTTTCTGTCTTTCTCTTCCCTTTCTTTTCGCTCTTTCTCTCTCTTCCTTCTCCTCCTCTCTTTCGAAGTCAGCTTCTCCTCTTTTTCACTAAAGTCCTGGATGAGAATTTTGGGAACGGGGGTTTTATTGGTGTCCCCACGGAGAAGGCGGAACAGACCCCGACGTTTTGGAATGTCTGACTTCGTCTGTGAGTTTGGCTGAGAGTGTGTGTCTTGTGTAAGTGTGTGTGTCTTCTTTTCTGAATGCATTTGTTCTTGCTGCTGTGGTTCTCTGAAGGTGTCCTCAGAGAGGATTGTAGGATAGGAAACCCGCGAGCTGGAAGTCCTTCGCAATCGGAGCTGAGCTGGCGGGACATTTGGGTTTGGGGATTTTAAAGATGGAATTAAAGGAGGAGAATCTAGCCCCTGGCTGTTTCCTGGTATTGTACATTCACTGTCATGAGGGTTGCCAGATCCAGCAGCACAATCCTCTGTAGTACACTCAGGATTGCCAGATCCAGCAGTCACATGATCTCTGTCGGTCTCTGGGTGGTCGGATTCAGTTACAACATGCACTTCTTTGTAATCTGGGTTGCCAGATCCAACAGCTGAATCCTCTGTATTACTTTCTGGGATGCCAGATATAGTTGTAACTTGCACATCACTGCTTTCTGGGTTGCCAGAACCAACATCCGAGACTACTGTATTATTCTCTGGATTGCCAGATTCAATCGTAACAAGCACATCACTGCATCCAACAGCCGAATCCACTGTGTTGCCCTCTGGATTTTCAGATCCAGTTGTTACAAGCACTTTATTGCTTTCTGGGTTTTCAACAGCAGAACCTAATACATTGCTCTCTGAATTGCCAGATCCAACAACAATTTCCACCTCATTGCTTTCTGTTTTTTCGGATTCAGTGGTAACATCTGTCACGTTACTTTCAGGGTTGTCAGTTGTAAGCACATCATTGCTTTCAAGGTTGCCAACAGCAGAATCCTCTACATTAACCTCTGGGTTGCCAGATTCACATATAACAGGCACCTTGTTGTTCTCTGGATTGTCAGATTCAACATCAATTTCCACATCATTGCTTTCTGGTTTGCTACGCTCATTGGTAAAATCTATTGTGTTGCCTTCAGGATTTCCAGATCCAAGAGAAACATGCATTTCATTGCTTTCTGAGAGGATAGCATCATCCTCTGCATTGTGTGTGAGGTTGCTTGATTCTTCAGTTGTATTGACTGGTGATTTATTTTCTTCACTTTTTTCAGGATCGTTTTCACTGATTTCTTTGTTACCAGATGTGGCAACAGTGGCAGCATCCATGTCACTGTTTTCAGAGTGTCTAGATGCGACTGTTACATCTGGTTCAAGGGTGCTGGTGCCATCAGCAGCATCCACTTCACTCTGCTCTGGGTTGCCAGATCCTACTGAATCCTTCACAGTGGAATCAATTGAACAGTGCACTAACTCTTCGGATGTAACTGTAGCATCCATGTCGCTTGATTGGGATTGCTGTACGGGATCTGCTGATCTATCCGGATACTCAGTTTCCCTCTCTTGTTCAGTTTGTAGGAAGAATGATTCAGATGTTTGCAATGGGTTATTGTCTCTCTCTTCTAAGTTTATATCTTGTCTTTCTTCCTCCAATCTCTTGTCATCTTTCTCCTCATACATCTTTGAAGGGTCTGTTATCTCTTTGGTTTCTTTTGACTCCTCAGGGAGAACATTAATCTCTTCTTGCTGTAAACCTTCCTCCTTGTCTACATCATGTTTTTCACCAGAAAGCGGAGTCTCTTCATCTTCCTCTGTAGCTATGTGTATGTTCAAATCCTCTTTTTTCTGCCTTTCTGAATGTTCATGTTGATCGCTAGATGTTTGAGTACTCTCTTCCTCCTGGACAACATGCATCTGTACCTCTTTCTCTGGGATATTTTCCTCATTTTGCAAGTTGTCTTTAGTTATTATGACAATTGGCAACCTATCTTCTGTTTCTTTTTGTTGTTCACAGTGTTCGGTTTGTATTTCCTCTTCCTGGATGTTGCTATCTGGCTGTATTTCCTCTTCCTGTTTACTGAAAACAGTCTGTGTATCTTCTTCGTGTGATGTTTCAATGGGTGTACTCTCTTCTGGCTGTAAAGTCCTCTCTTTCACAGTCTGTTCATCTTGACATGTCTGTTTATCTGTGTTCTGTTCATTTTGATTTGTTGGTGCTTCTGTGTTCGTTTCATCTTGACTTTTGTCTTTTTCTATATTCTGTTCATCCTGATGTCCTTGAGTTTCTGTACTCAGTTCATCTTGATTTGTGTCCTGTTCATTATGGTGTGTCTCCTCAACCGCACATGTTGCTGAATTAACTTTCTGTTGGTTTAAAGATGCTTCTGTATGCGCTTTCTCAAAAACATCAGAGTCAATACTAGAGGACACCACCACTGAAATGTTTGGATGTGTGTTGTGATCTTTGTGTTTGTGTGTACAGAGCTCTTCTGCAAGCCTGTCTCGTTTGTCCCTTTGTTCACCAACAATACCACACACACTCCTCCTCCTCTTCTCCTCATCGTCGCTCTCCTCTATCAGACTTTGTGAGAATTTTCTTCCTCCTCCATCCCACTCCTCTGTGTCAGTCTTACTGCTCCTTTTCCTCCATTTCTTGCGCAGACCCGAAGGAGAAAGAGAAGAATGTGAGCGCATTAGAGGAATAATCAGGCTCCCCTTCTGTTGCTCCTTCTTTTCGTGGTCCTTTTGTTTATCCTGCGCTCTCTCCCATACCATTCGGTATCCGTGACAGCGCCCTCGTGGGTCAAAGGTCGAGTTCGGTCTCTCTATCTTCCATTTCTCCAGCTCTTTCTCGGTTTGTTTTTGCAGGTCTGACAGGGACAGGGACACTGAACATACCTGAGGGTGTAACAGTGTTTTTGAGTAAAGAAATCTATCAGGACCTAAGGCCTGTTCACATTAACAGGAATGTTCGTCATGAAAATTTTTGCATGTGATTTGTCTTTTTTCAAGCTCGGAACACACCAAGCTGACGCCGACAAACTAGTGGCGACGAAAGCAGACTGCGGGGTTGGCGCACGTTGGCAGCGTCTGGGTGCAAAGTTGCCCCGATGGCCAAGTAGCACATCCCTTCTGCACCTGCGTAAGAAGAAATGCCTTTCCGTACCAGCAGGTGGCAGTAGCTGAACAGCCAATCAGAATGATCACATGTCCCGACTGACCGACGAGCTCCGACGCCGATTCAACATGTTACGATATATGAAGTACAGAAGTCACTGTCAAACCAAGCAGCTTTTTGTTGGTCAATGCAACAAATTTGCATGAAAATACTTAAACATGCACAAAAATGTACCAAAATCGTGGATTCCTATTGAAATGATTGGATTTTGCCTGTGAAAAATGGTGGACGGGATGAATGAACATTCAAATTCACTCTCTTACAGTAGGTAGAGGTTATAGAAAAACAAAAATACTCTGGTTACCCCAGTTCACCCCGCTGGTTGTAGAACAAATGAGTGGTGTATAAGCTAAGCAATCAGGCTAATCGTGTGTCTGTATGCTATCCTAATACTTAAGCTAAGTAAAACAAACATTCAGTGCTTGAAGTGGAAAAATAAAAGTGCCGGTACTCCTGATGCTCGGTTTAAAATGTGGTCCTGAATAAGGGAGGGCTCGGCGAGCTTCCGTATGTGCAACATGTCGGAAGTGCCGGTATGCAAGGAAAACTGGCGGTATGCTTAAGGCAAAATAGAGAAGTGGTGGTACTGTGTACTGGCGCTTACCGGCCCGCTTCGAGCACTGCAAACATTGATGGTCGGTATCATAGTTCAAATGACATCAAACGACAGTATCCATTAAATGTTCTCAATGGAATCACTTGGGGTCCTAATGGACACCTGATTTCGAGGACGAAAGAACCAAATTTCTGATGATACAGTTTCTGGATTTTTCCTCTGCTATCTACTGTAACATACCAAAATAGTCCATTTGTGGGCATCACCAAGCCATGGTTTTTGTAACAGAAGCAGCTCTGGGCATGTGATCAAAAGCGTAAATCTTATTGTTTGTTCAGGTTTCTGAGAGATGAGAACACCTCTCATGTCAGTCTGAATAGATGCAGCCATTCATTCAAATTAAAAATGTTTATCGCACCGGATTTTCATGCGGAACATTTGTTTTGGTGTGAACAGGCCTTTATTTAGATTAGTTGAAATACAATATCAGAAATATTACCTCATGGATAAAGGCATCAGCCTGCTCATTTTGGACACGCTCTTTAACACCTCGCAGTCGCTCCAGGGTTTCCATCTGGCCATCACACTCTTTTCGCTGTCGTCCATCTCCCAGACATCGGCGCACCAGCACCACAGCAACCTGAAACAAAACACGCACACCTGCCACACGCACAAGTTGTGGTCACTACATGGACTTCAACAACAGGTCAGCATGCCAAAAGATGTATTAAAGGTGCACTAAGTATTATACAGCTAAAAAAGGATGGTAAGCTACAGGACCTCAAGGCTAAACATTACAAATACACTCAGCACTGAAACCAAACGCTCGCCTACACTTGTGTGACTCACATGCCCACTGCTCTAATCTGCTAACATAAGAGCAAAAGTATAAGCTTTTGACCTCTGTCATTGTCTTAAATGCTTAAAATAGTGGCTGTAGAAATGGTTCAGTTAGAACAATAATTCAGTTAGAAGAACAGTGTTTTTTATCATTGGATATTTAACATAATAATAATACCTTAATCAAGCAGGTAGAAGTTGTATTTGCATAATAAGAAAAGAGAGTGCAACTGTTGATTTCCAGAAGAAAAAACTTCCAGAAGAAAAAACATTCATTTTCTCCATAGGGAAATTGTTTTTGAACGATAACATATATAAATTTAAAAACAGATCTTCAGTGAGTTCTGAGATTGTTAATTGATGGTATACTCTGCATTATCTAAATACTTGTATTTAACAGCAGAATTCTTGGTTTAAAAACTACATTACCCATGATTCTACAAAAAAAAACACACCAATCAGAGAACTGCAACAAGAAAATCGCGCCAAAAGTCTCTACCCACTCCCATGAAGCACTGCGAATGATGAAATGTAGTCAGTCTCCATACGCTACTCCTTGACTACTAAAATGTGTTTATATGTGCATATATGGCAATAAAAAAGAAAATGTATAGTGTTTCTAAATATAATAAATATCCTTAAATGATTGTTTTGTATTTATCCATTGTTTTTAATTTGATTGTGATTTGCAATGCTTCATGGAATTATAGTTCTTCCCTTCACTAAAGCCATTAAGTAAACAGTTTTGTAATTTTTTTCAATTTCAAATACCTTTTTGCTACAAATCTATGTAATGTTGTGATGGTTTGGTTCATAGCTTATAACTCTTTCACAAAGACTTGTTCCCTACAGGAAAAATGAATGAAAAAATAATATTGTCAGAACCATTGAAAAAGTAGGTGGGCACTGTTGCCCTCCATAGCTGACCAGGGGCTTTGCCAAGATGGCCGCCAAACAAACTGATTTGCCTTAAAAGGATTTTAATACTACTCACATGATCACAGCAAATCTCCAGTTGTCTAACACTTTTTGTTGCAGAATAATAATGGTGGGTAACAAATACTTTTGTAGAAAGGGACAAATATTGCAACAATGGCATCTAGTATCTGAACATTTTTGCATAATTTGCCATTTAAGACAATAGGTGTCAGTATAGTGTCTAATACCACAGCCAAACAAACAATTACTTAGTGCACCTTTAAATCTCGGAAATATATAGCTGAAAACAAACCATAACAGAAAAAGAGATCCCAGACTCTGAGCAATGTGTTGAAAGGAAGATGGCGGCTGTACATGCACATCAGCCAATCAGTGGCAAACATGAGAGGCTCCACCCCCTGACTCTGTAGGTGTTTGTGTGCAGCTGGACACAGTTTCTTTAACACACTTGAGAGAACAGCAGCGTCGAATAAAACACCTTCCTAAAGAGAAAGGACAATAAAAGTTTATAATTTTTCATGCACATTTAACAGTTGTTTTCATGGTTATTGTAAAGATGCCCTACCAGCAGAGGGCTGTAGTATCCAGGAAGGTAGAGCTCGCTAATCTGCACCAGACACCAGAACGCCTCCTAAAACAGAAAGACGATTAGTTACGCAATGTCATGCTAGCCTAGCATACGGTGCTAACTATTTCCGCAGTAGCCTATGCATATAATTTCCGGAATTATAGCAGGACACCAGTCAAAATTAAATTAAACAATAGTAATGAGGTCATGTGGCAATAAATGTTACACTACTGTTTGAAATGTTTATCAGTGTGTTTTATGCATTTACAAAAAAAAAAGTTTGGGGTCAGTAAGATTTTTTTTTTAAAGAAATCAATACTTTTATTCAGCAAGGATGCATTCAATTGATCAAAAGTGTCAGTAAACACATATAGCCTTTTTATTTAAAAAATTGTAAACAGCACAACTGTTTTCAACACTGATAATAATAATAAATGTTTCTTTAGCAGCAAATCATCATAGAATGATTTCTGAAGAATCATGTGACACTGAAGACTGGAGTAATGATGCTGAAAATTCAGCTTTGAAATCAGAGGAATAACATTTTATAATATTTTTAAATAGAAAACAGTTCTTTTAAATTGTAATAATATTTCACAATATCATTGTTTTTTACTGTATTTGTGATCAATAAATGCAGCCTTGGTGAGCATAAGAGACTTCTTTCAAAGACATTATAAAAAACACACTGACCCCAAACATTTGAATGGCAGTTACATTACGAATGTGTCAACTTTTGCATATTATTTGTTTGTTTAATCTGTAATAGCTCTCTGTTATCTACTGTATGATAATGACAGAAGTGGTACCTCAGCAGGCATGTTCATCAGAAGGACAGCGGCCACCGGACCCTGTGCCTGACAGTAGCCCTCGTCTGGACGATACTGAGTGTACGCTTTCAGGACCTCCAGCAAGTCCTTCTGACTATTCATATAGAGACCAGACAGAAGCAAACACCGAATGAGAACGGGAGGTTTATAAGTAATATTGTGATTTATAATGCTACAGAGCAGATTGCATTCAGCATGGGAAGGGAAATGACAGTACCCGTGGCCGTCTTTGGACTGGAACATCTCATGGAAGGGAAATTGTCTATCTGTGTCTCTTTTGATGACATCGGTCCATCCCTGATGATCTGGAGCTTTAACTAGATTCTAAAACAGAGCAAACAGGACTTGTAAAATAAGAATATATATATATATATATATATATATATATATATATATAAAAACGATACAAATACGACTCAATCACTTACACTGTAGAGTTCTTGGTTTTTGTCTTTTCTATCCTTAGCTCCACAGAGCAGTGGCCAGCCCTTTGCCCTGACGGATGCTGGGATGCCCTTTTGACATTGACCTTTGACCTGAAACAAAGAAAGAGAGCTGAGCGATGCGGCTGGCCATTGTAAGACTTATGCTAACAATTAAATGACTGCAAATTCTTGGATATTTTCTTTTCAAAACATAAAAGAAAAACAAATGGATAAGGCATTTCTTTAATAATTACCTTACCCAAATGTATTAAATAAGATGATCCCACATCTTACATATGTAGGATATATTTGGCACTCATTTGCAGCCTGCAGTATTTGACATTTAACATCCTGTATCATATGTGGGCCCACTATGACATGAGGTCTTATGCAACAATCAACTGACAAATCAACGCTCACGGAATCAACATGATCATAAATAGCTGAATAAATGTATTTTCAAAACTAGTTTGATGTTTTTCACCATATCTAATTCAAACAGTATACTTTTTTCTTTATAAGCAACTTGGACCAATGACAGCTTGAGAAACAGCTGTACTATTTACACATTCCTAAATCATTAACTGATTATTAATTTATCAATTTATAAGTTCCACAAATAGCCCAATCTACAGCTGTTAAACTTACAAATAACCTGAATATGTTATTATTCTCTATACTGTCACATGTGAAAAAGAAGTGTTCTTAATTGTATTAAATATGCACTTATAGTGTACTTCAAATCTTAAAAGTATATTTTTAAAAATATAATATTAATAAAATAAAAGGCACAAGTGTATTTGAAGAGAGTACATTATGACTGTTTCTTAACACACTTAAGTACACTTTTAAAAAGTTCACTTTGTAATAATGTCAGATTCAAAGTATTACTTTAAAGTACACTTATTTTGCTGTGTTGCCTAACATACTAAAACACATATAAAGTACTTGATTATAATTTAACTATATTGTTAAATTATTACTATATTGTTAAACTATATTGTTATTTAATATTACATTTACAGGTAAAATATTTTAAATGTACTAAAATGCAATTTCATTATTACAAATATGGAATAATAAATATATTCAAATTCATGACGTACAGTTCAAGTAAGATACAGCAGATTCAAGTAAGTTTTAGTTTACCATAAATCATTTATCAGTACATATATTCCTATATAAGTGGGTCAACAAAGAAAGAAGTTCATCTAATTGCATTTTTAAACGGTTAGATCACCCAAAAATAAAAAATTCTGTCATTAATTACTCACCCTCATGTCGTTCCACACCTGTAAGACCTTCGTTCATCTTTAGAACAAATTCAGATATTTTTGATAAAATCCGATGGCTCAGTGAGGCCTGCATCGCCAGCCTCACTGAGCCACTTTCAATTAGCCTCACTGAGCCCCCTCACAATTAACACTTTCAGATGCCCAGAAAGCTACTAAAGACGTATTTAAAACAGTTCATGTGACTACAGTGGTTCAACCTTAATTTTATGAAGCAACGAGAATACTTTTTGTGCGCCAAAAAAAAAAAAAAAAGATAACGACCTTATGATTCGAAACAAAAGATTTGTAAAGATTCGTAAAACTTTGAAGCGTCATGAAGCAGTGTTTTGAAATCGGCCATCACTAGATACTGTTGAATAAAATAGTTATTTTGTTTGTTTGGCGCACAAAAAGTATTCTCGTCACTTCATAACATTAAGGTTGAACCACTGTACTCACATGAACTGTTTTAAATACGTCTTTAGTAGCTTTCTGGGCATCTGAAAGTGTTAAATATCTTGCTGGCAATGCAGGGCTCACTGAGCCATCGGATTTTATGAAAAATATCTTAATTTGTGTTCTCAAGATGAACGAAGGTCTTGTGGTGTAAAACGACATGAGGGTGAGTAATTAATGACAGAATTTTCATTTTTGAGTAAACTAACCCTTTAAATTTGTATAATACTACATTTTCATTTATTATTAAAGTATGCAATTAAGTGTACATTTTCATAATGTAATGTTTTCAAAACATTATTCAGTATGCGCTTATGTATAGTATATGTTATACTATACATACATAAGTATATTACAGTATAAGTTTACTATTAATAAGTAATAAGTACTATCTGTAATAAGTACTCTTTTTAAAAATATGCTAAAATGTACTTCTTTTTCACAAGGGATTGCTACATAATTGCTGATTTTATCATTGCACGATTATAAAGTTAATACTTGATTTAACATTTTTTGAAGAAAAGTGATGCGCCGTGCAAATCTTGCCACCACAACGTTTGATTTTGCTTGACAATGTTTCCATGCTTTTCCATGTGAATTATAAATGTCTCCTATCTGATAAATATAAATTTCTCATGTCTCTATGATATTTTCTATATATACAACCTGAATTCTGGAAAAGTTGGGACATTTTTTAAATTTGAATAAAATGAAAACTAAAAGACTTTCAAATCACATGAGCCAATATTTTATTCACAAAAGAAAATAGATAACATAACAAATGTTTAAACTGAGAAATTTTAAAATTTTATGCACAAAATAAGTTCATTTCAAATTTGATGCCTGCTACAGGTCTCAAAAGATTTGGGATGGAGGCATGTTTACCATGGTGTAGCATCTCCTCTTCTTTTCAAAACAGTTTGAAGACGTCTGGGCATCGAGGTTATGAGTTTCTGGAGTCCATGTAACACTTTTCCACTTTGAAACATTCCATTTTAAATGAGCCTAGGCCCACAGGACACAACGGCGCTTCTGGACCATGTTCACATATGGCTTCCTTTTTGCATGATAGCACTTTAGTTGGCATCTGCAGATGGCATGGCGGATTGTGTATTCCTGGGCCCATTTAATAATGTCATTGACATGATCATGCCGATGAGTGATGCAGTGTCGTCTGAGGGCCCAAAGACCACGGGCATCCAATAAAGGTCTTCGGCCTTGTCCCTTACGAGATTTCTTCAGTTTCTCTGAATCTTTGCATGATGTTTGCACTGTAGATGATGAGATTTGCAAAGCCTTTGCAATTTGACATTAAGGGAACATTGTTTTTAAAGTATTCCACAATCTTTTTATGCACTCCTTCACAGTTCTGCCCATCTTTACTTCTGAGAGACTGAGAGACCTGATATCAATTAACTTAATTAGTTGCTAGATGTTCTCCCAGCTGAATCTTTTCAAAATGTCTTGCTTTTTCAGCCATTTGTTGCCCCCGTGCCAACTTTTTTGAGACCTGTAGCAGGCATCAAATTTGAAACGAGCTCATTTTGTGCATAAAATTTTAACATTTCTCAGTTTAAACATTTGTTATGTTATCTATGTTCTATTGTGAATAAAATATTGGCTCATGTGATTTGAAAGTCTTTTAGTTTTTATTTTCTTCAAATTCAAAATACGCCCCAACTTTTCCGGAATTCGGGTTGTACCTGGGGAAAAAATATGAATAAATATCTGAGTGATGGATGGACCACCCATGTCCAAAGTAATATTTTAAATGTGCCAGATGTAGATATGATCTTTCTTGTTAATATATGCAAATTCAAACACAAATCTACAACAGCGAGATACACACACCTTGTTGCTCTTTTTCTCCATGACTTGCTCCCATTGAGTCATGAGGCTGAGCCATTTGGACTCTCGATGTCTCACTAACTCAGGACATGGACTGTCACTGTCAACAACACACACAATCAGTAACACTACACCACTATACTCACCATACTGTTCAGTCTTAACTGTAGTGTATTGAGACTGGGACTGTACAGTCAGTGTGAATAACATTTTCCAATGAAGCAGAGAATCACACACCTCTACCCTGTTTCCTAACTCACTCTCACTAAAGCACAAAGCATGAGTGTCATAAGAGGCAAACACACAGAAAACAGGAAACCACACTCTGACAGGCCAGATATCACTATAGCAACATGACAGGATGTTGAGAAGGAGAAAATGAGAGTAAGAGGTGTAGAAGGTAACGGCTGTGTATAAACTGTGACTGAATTATCAATACAATAAGAAAAGCCTTCTGAAAATGCTTTCATCACAGATCATACAATGTAAAGCACACTGTGGGCTTTTGGGAGAGACAAACACTTAAATCAACCTCCGCCCAAGCTCTATAAGCTGTGATGGACGTGAGGGAATGGACATCAACACAGACCTGTCAGTTTCTCCATTTCCTAGAATGAAGCCAAAGCGGTTAGTCTCCACGACCGTGACCTCCGGCCCAAGATTCCCCTCCTCATCCTCGCTATGGTCCAGTTTAACAGACATCTATGTGTGTGAGATAGAGCAAAACATCCAGAAACATGATGTCACATTTGAAAAACAAATGGATTTCTATGTCAGTCTCATTTCAGGTTAGCAAACAAGTGCCATTTCAAATGCAAGTTTAGCTGCATGACACAACATACATGGCAACATTTTGGTAGAAGAAAGAAATGAAATTAAACCCTATTTGCTAATACACATTAGGCACATTAGGAGTTATCACTAAGAAAAGTAAGAAAAATACAGTTGTTCAATAAGGGTCAGAAGTTACCTTCAGGTTTCTGCCACGCTGAAAGGTGCAGTTGTCCTCTGGTGGGAGGGAAGACAACTGAGACTAAGACTTCCGCTGTAAATTCAGCTAGTGTGTGGTTGTGCGTGCATGTGTGTGTGTGTGTGTGTGTTTCAATCATTGATGGCTGCAGGAAAGGGCAGGTTGGATCCTTCTTTATTTTAAAAATTGATTTCTTGTTTTAACCATCATGAGGAACTGAGAGTTCAGTGTCACTAGTGCACTGAAATGTGATGATGGCATACTTCATGTGCAATTATTTTAACCTCAAATTAATTAAGAGACTACATTTAAATATGTATTTGCCCTCTACAGAATAGCGTGAAGGCAGATGAAGTGGGAAACTGATCATTTGTTTTAAAATATATTCCAAATGGCTTATAACATTTTAAAAATACAAAAGTTAAAAGTCTTCCTCAAACCCCTTATAGATAACAATTTCACAAAACTGGGCCAAGGTGCAGTCACATTAGTGACATTTTGGAGAAATTCAGGTCCACTGTTTATTGTCAATAGTGAAGTACAGCTCACACAAAAGGCACTTTCAAACCAAGCAGCTTTCTGTTGGTCAACACTGTGAATTCACATGACCAACTTGTTGCGAAATCTGCATGGAAAAATCTTTTGCCCTTAAAATTCACAGTTGTGTGGATTCCTGTTGAAATGACTGGATTTCACCAGTGAAAAATCACTAAAAAACTATAAAAGTGACTGTACTGTACCGTTATTGTCAAAGCTGGGCAGCTAGTTATTTTTAAAATAACATTCAATTGTCAGTAATATGGTGAACGGGTATTTTGTAATTTAGCACAGCTGGAAAGCTCTACTGACCACAAAACAAAGATGTTTCATTTTTATTTATTTATATTTAGATTATGGGTAAGTTTTAATTACTCAAATGTGGATTTGTTAAGGTTGAGCCAAGTTTTGTGGCATTTAAAAATTAAAAAAAAAAAAAATTTCAATATTTAAAGCAACTGAAAAAGAAGAGTGTCTTAAAACTTAAAAATAGGCCTATTTGTCCATGGATCAATGTAGGCCTATTTAAGTTTAGACGATTAAGTTGTGAATTTGCGATAGTCTTTTCTTCCCTATTGTGACATATATTGTGAAACAGCATCTGGAAAAAAGAAAAGAAGTAGGGCAGGATTTAATTTTGTCTATGGGGAATTTATTGAATGGTTAGATGATTGTGGTTTGCTATTGGTCGATCTCATGTGAGTGACAGGTTGTCCCGCCCTCGTGCCAGTAAAGACGTCATCAGAGAAAAGATGTCACAGCAAGACGGAGGGATTAGAAGGACACATAAATTAAAAAATAATAATAATGATGTGCATGGATAAATAATTTATAATAATCACTGTAATATCCCATAAAAACAAGTATTGTTTTTTTTTGTTTTTTTTTTTCAAGATGACTTTAAGTTTAATTTAATTTGTTATCATTTGCTTTTATATATTTCTGTAGGCCTATTTATTTCTTGTTAATATATATGCCTATTTTCTTTTCAATGTATGCTGCTTGGGTTTAGCTGTGTTTAAAAATTATAGTGTTTGTTTATTTGAAGAGGTTTAAAAAAGCTGTATTGTACTTATACTTTCTCCACTTATACTTTCGCTATACGTACTTGTACTTATTCTAGTACCTATGACTGTAAAACAAAAAAAAGTTAATATATATATATATATATATATATATATATATATATATCACCTGTGCCATTTATATATGCGGCATAGGAAAACACTGAAAAGGAAATCGCTCTTGTCTGTCATGCTGCAGGTAAAGGAACACCACGTGACTAACGGGCTCTCTGTAAGCGCAAGTTGTACAAACAAGATCCTCTGATCACTGACGGACCGACGGAAGCATCTCGGTGAGTTAAAAACGCAACAACTATGAATATGTATATTTCAATAATTAATGGAAATTGAATTAATGGTAATTAATGGAAAGTTACATTGTTTCATGCAGTTTAACGCTAGACAACCACGGACAGTGAGCGGGAACGGTAAAAATGAACAGGCTACGTAAATAAAACCAATAAATAAATTAAATAAATAAAACTTGCAAATATAAAACTGCTTGCTTTAGTCGGCATCTCTTGTCTAAATATCATCATGATAAATTAAATGGAATAAACCACGCAGATGACACAATTATTAGCCTACCTCTATACACAAGTGGATGTGTTCTGTTTACGAAAGGCATTTGATAAACATTTATTTACTTGTATGAAAGAAGTTGTTTGCTAAGGTCTGACAGATTGGGAAAGGAGATTACCAGCAGGCTTATAACGCAAATCTGTTCATTTGGCATACAGCCACTGACATAATATATATAGCCTAGGCCTAAATCATGGACATAAATATTTATGTCTCTTTGCCTGATTAGGATGGAGATGACATTGCGCATAATGTATTCCTCATGCCGCACAGGTGAGTTTATGTTTTGATATGATGTAGCAGTCTGAAAATGATCATTTGACCATGAACTGTAAGATTTCTAGTTGCCATAGTGGAATAGTTTGATGTTGTGCTTAATGCTCCTACTGAAGCAAAACTATGTTTAATTTCATTAAGGCACTTTCGCAGTCAGACTTGGACCTGTCCGTCCCTTCAGCCTTACCGTCCACAGGGGAGGCTACAGTGAGATCATACACACGTAGCCTATACATTTTCACACCCTAAACAGCGGCCGTAAATACAGTGTCCTACAATACCTCTCTCTGTCTCTCTGTAGAGTATGTGAATGCTGAGGAGTTGCCTACTGATATGAAGTCCATTACAGACCGTGCAGCACAAACACTGCTGTGGACTGAACTTTTCAGGGGTCTGTGTATAATGATTGTTTATAAAGTGCCCCTGTTATGCTTTTTCAGATATTACCTTTCATGTAGTGTGTAATATAGCTGTTTGTGAATGTAAAATGTATGCGAAATTTCAAAGATCAAAGTGCACGATAATGAGTTATTGTCTTCGAAATAGGCATGTAATTTTCATGTTGCGATAATTGCTGAAGCTTTTATCACAGTATACGGTATTATCACACTATTAAAATAATTTGCAAAAAAGTGTTGTCATAGTATAACAGGTTTAAGAACTATTTTTTCTTATAACAAAAGAACTCTGAACATTTAAATACAATAACGCAATACACACACACACACACACAAATTAAGTTAAATGTTTCAAACAGATTAAAGTGCAAAAGAATTATACATTTTCAAAAACTTAAAGTCCCCCTGAAATCAAAATGGAAGTTTTTTAGCTTTCAGTATGAATATGTTAGCCTTAATGTTATGAATAAGCTGGTGTGTTCCAAAACAATGACAAAATTGGCATTTAGGAGATATAAGCATTCAAAACGTACAGTCTCTCACTTCCGCTAAAATGGATCACGGATTTTCATGACATCACATCGCACTTCAGCTTCTCATCAAATCTTCTGTCCAATCAAATGCTCTCTAGAATCTGAAGCCCCGCCCCCTCTTACACTATCAACAGACACTGAAGCTGCGGCTGAAATCGGTCATTTGTTCATACATTTACTAGTTTCTACATGGTAAAGTGCACTATATAGTGAATATGGAACGATTCAGACAGTGTAAATATGCTTTCCATTGACGTGAATGAAGTCCGCGTTAGTATGACGTAAACTGACGCAGCGTGAGCACAGTCTGTTATGGCCCAGGGACACAAGAGCACAGAGCGGATCATATCCGCGAGTTGGCTCAGACCACGAAAGGTATAACTCCGAACACAATCGGATTTATATTAATAATCACAATGATGCTCCCAAGCTTTATAATGGCAGTGCACGGAAACCACCTGTTTGAAACTAAAAAAGTGCATCCACATGGCTCCGGGGGGTTAATAGGCCTTCTGAAGCGGCCTCTGCCAGAACGCCTTCCGTATTCAACTTACGAGACAAGCGTAACAGACGCAACGTCAGTTACACTTTTTTTGTAAATCACGGGGTAATTTTCATATTAAAGTGAACTAATCCTTTAATGCCAGTCTATGGTCTGCCTGTAAATGATGTCTCAAACACTGTAGTTGTAGCTGAGGGCTGGAAGAGTTTGGTTTGTGTTGTCAAAATGTCAAGAAGACACTGTTTTCTGTGATGCAAAAGCAAATCCACTTTGCATGCACTTCCAAAGGATGAGGACTTGTGCTGGAGTACGGTAAAACCGACGCCATCGTTACTGTTCATATCACTGTGTATCAAGAGCTGAGGAAGATCCAGAGCTGAAATTCAGATATGGTAATAGGCGTTTCATTTCTCACATGCCCTGTAAGCTGTAGACCAATCACAACAGACTGGGCCATCTGACCAGTCAGAGCAGAGTAGGCTCTCAGAAAGGAAGGGTTTAGAGAGACCGAATCCTTTATCGAACCATTTCATACACTGAGAAAAGAGCTGATGCTAGTTTATTATGGGAAAATGCATGTAAACCTATTGTAGGAGACCTTCAAAACAAAATCAGGAGGAACCTGTAAAATAACATAATAGGGGCACTTTGACTTTTTTCTGCCTGTTTATGGTACTTTTTTGCACTTCCATGCTGAGATTTTGCAATATATAAAGTTGTGTTGTTTGAATACATAATAATATTAATTTTTATTATTCATGCCTAATACAGACCTGATAGAGACAATGTAATGATGATAATAATAATAAATTGTTATTATTTTAATACTACTACTAATAAGTTATTTATTATTATTATTTTATTCTGTCTGTGTAGCAGGTCTGTGTTGGTCATGAATAATAATAATATTAACTTATTAATTAATTTATTTATTATTGTAATAAAAATAATAATAATATATCATTACTATCATTTTTATTATTAATAGTATTATTATTCTTATTTATTGTCTCTGTATGGCAGGTTTGGGCATAAATAATAATAATAAAATTATTATTATATTCTCTGTGTGTATGGCAGGTTTGGGCATGACCATGAGTTATTTGTTCAGAGAACCAGCTACTATCAATTACCCGTTTGAGAAAGGCCCTCTCTCTCCCCGTTTCCGTGGTGAGCATGCACTACGCAGGTATCCAAATGGAGAGGAGCGCTGTATTGCGTGCAAACTGTGTGAGGCTGTCTGTCCTGCTCAGGTATACACACATGCATTTTCCTCACCCATCTGATTACCTGTACAGGATGTGTGTTAGCAGTGCTTTTGTCTCCTGTAGGCCATCACTATAGAGGCAGAGACCCGTGCAGATGGCAGCAGAAGAACAACTCGTTATGACATTGACATGACCAAATGCATCTACTGTGGATTCTGCCAGGAAGCCTGTCCTGTGGATGCAATCGTAGAGGTACACACATATATGACACCGTGTCAGACGCAAGCAGTGCAACACAAAGTGACAAATGCAAATAGAACCCATTATAACCAGTGCTCTACACTGAATTCCTAACAGTAAACTGATGCCCCGTTTTATTTCTGACCTACTCCAATATGACCCTCGGTTATCTTAATTGATCACCGAGGGTCATTTAGTCCAAAACAGTTCTTATTATACAGTGATTCCATTAAAGGTAGAGTAAGTAATTTGTTTTATAAACACTTTTTGTTATACTGGTTGAAACTCTCTTCACATCCTGATAGCAATCAAAAATATAAGTGGTCTAAATATTAAAACATGTACATATATCTTCTGTGGAAGTCTCAGGACCAAAGAATGTTCGTCCAATCATTGCATTCGGTCCGAATGCAATGATAGGATGTCCTACCTGCCTGTCAGCATAGTATGTATTTCCATACCTCCACACACCCTGCTTGAGCAGACATTACACGTCATCAGTGCGTTCCGTAAGGCTATGCAGAGTGTAGACAGACAGTCACTGAGCACCAAAAACAAACAACAGCCACCGTTTACAGTTCCTTCTAAACTAAAACAACGAGCTTATGCTGCCTTCACGCCATGTCATAACCGTAATTACAAGATGGCAACCTGTGACGTTCTACCCGGAGCTGTTCACGTCCTCAGACTCGGATTTATGCGTTTCTATGTCAACACTATCAATGCCAAAATTAATCTGTAGCAGTCAGGTGGTACAAGAGCTGTTTACGAAACAAAAGTTGTTTACGTTCATTATTATTGTAATGTTATGTGATTTGAGACATGAGGTAATTTAACGTCTCTCGTCTTGTGACGCTTTGCAAACTCTGCTGTGTGCGTTCATGTGTTTTGGAGGAGGCGCAGCTTTGGAGACGCTCTGAAGGGAGGGTGGGATCTTATGTTTTCAAAGCTAACTTGCTATTCCTAGCCTCTGCAATTGCCTACACTACCTTTAATAATATAATCATTTTCCCTTTCTTTTTGTGCCAGGGCCCTAATTTTGAGTATGCCACTGAGACTCATGAAGAGCTGCTGTATAATAAAGAGAAACTGCTGAATAATGGAGATCGATGGGAGGCTGAGATTGCTGCTAACATTCAGGCAGATTACCTGTACAGATGAACAATTACACCCAAACAACATCCAGATAACAGCAACACAAGCAATAGACGACATCAGTTCATAAGCTACCTGCATCATCTACTGAAACTAAAAATAACACTTTGTATAGAACCAGATATATTTTGTATAGAAAAGTATTAATATATTTGCTGTCTAAATGCACAAAACATAACGCACAATGAATGTTCATCTATCTGTTCATTTTAAAGTAATATAATGTATAATGTTCATTTTAAAGTAAATGATATAAATAAAATAACAAACAAAATATGCTGTATTTCTTTTCTTAACATAATGCCAATAATTAAACTATTTACCACATTCACATTACAAATATTATTGCTGTCAGCTATTTTTACTTTAATTGTTGTACAGTATTTATATTTTATTCAAACTATTATTTAAAAAAAAAATGCACATATTGTACATCCCATAATAATTTTAACATATTATATTATTATGTATTATTGTTATATTTTATTATACTATATTATATATAGTATAATATAATATAAAAGCACAAATTGATCATTGTATTCAAACTTACTAGGTTATTATCAGGGACTCATATTAAGCATGTTTGTATCATAATATTTATATGTGTTGTATTTCTTAACATAATGCTACTAATTTAACTATTTACCACATTCAGATTACAAATATTATTGTCAGCTATTTTTAATTGTAACAGTATAATATTCAACTTACACTGTTGTATAAATATATTGTACATCCCATATTATTTTAACATATATATATAATTTACATATTGTTTATATATTTCTCACACAGTACATTTATTCTGGTCTTTTACCTACATTATTGTTCATGTCACACATTGCATATGCCATAAAATATTTTACTGTACATATACCTTCTATATTTCTTATGTTTCTCTATTTCTATAATTCTCATGCTACAATCCACCATGTGTCTTTGTATCTTCTGTGTCCCGCAGTGTCAATGCCCAAAACAACTATGCCCTCTAGAGATTACATATTGCATATTTTTTAATCTGTCCTCATAATCTTTAATGAAAAACCTCCCATCCTCCTTGCAGCAGCAACTTCCCTACTATAAAGTACCGCATACTTCCCTACTATAAAGTAGGTGAAAAACAGTATGTGAAAAAATAAGTATGTCCAAATTCACAGTACTCATAAAAGAATGGGCAAAAAGTACCCAGATGACCTATTTCCCCTGAGATTCTGCATACTATGGACACTTTACTATCCCATGAAGCCAGAAGAGAGGATTTGTGAATGGCAGTGAAGCGACACAACCGACACTGTTAGGTCACATGACATTATGGCGAATGTAGTATGTTCAGATTATTTATACTACACATATTCATATTATAGAACATATTAAAGTAATTACTTATTCAAAACAAGTAGCCAGCCCCTATTGAGAGAGTATGCAATTTTGGACGCAGCCATCTTCTCCTCTGATGACGTGTTTTCTGGCGCGAGGGCGGGACAACTTGTCACTCACATGAGATCGACCAATAGCAAATCATAACCATCCACTCAATTTCCCATGGACGAAATAAAGTCCCACCCTACATTTTTCTCTTTCCAGAAGCCTCAACAGAGAAGAAAAGACTATCACGACTTCCGTTTCATACTGACTGTAAGATGTCAGAGAGGTGAGCATTTCAGTTCCTTGCGCTGTACTGCCACTAGGTGGCGTAGTTATCCCGTGGCAATAGAGGGTCACGTGGTAGGGGCGGAAGCGTTTATGTGAGCCATGCTGAATCCCGCGCGGGCGCAGCCATTTGCTCTCTTCCTCGATCACTTCAACACCGGTGAGTGCGGAACGACGCTGCTCGTCTCATCACAAACTAATTTTGCGGAGACGTTTTGTTTTCGCTGAAAACAAAACACCCTGAAAGTCTTTGTATTTTTTGCTACTATGGTCGTTAGTTTATCAGATTGCGTTTATTCGCCGCTGATGTGGAGTTATGAGTGTTTCATCATGGCTCATCTGTGTCGTAGCGCCATCGTGAGTTGTTGGCAGCGCGCGATGCTGGCGGACTGCTGAAGTCGCGAGAACAACACTCGCTTTGTTCAACCCTTTTTGTGTACTTATACAATTTGTGTTTATTATTATGTTCTTTAATACGCTATATGTTGATTTCCAAATTTATGGGCCTGTTTTGAGGCCTTCAGGCTGCGACTGCCTCTGTGAAGTTCAGGCTCCAGTAGCAGCGGCCTCGTGTGTTCGCGCGCATCCTTTTCTTTTAGACACGGTAGTTGTTCGTTTATGAACGCAGTTGATTGTTTTGAGTTTTATACGCTATTTAGGTTTTAATAGGGGTATGAAAGTGTTGTTTTCAGTAGTTTTTTTGTAATTATTCCATTTATTTGTGATTGGTGCGGCCTTTGTGTGATGTGACTAACCGTCCCGCCATCTCTCCCGCAGAGTGACTGCAGCACAAAGACCAACACACACAAACAGCAATGGCAGAGAACGAGCCACAAGTTCAGTTTAAGGTAACGCTAACTTTAAAACTACGACAGGCTTGAATGATGAATTAAAGGCCGTTTTTTAAATGTTTACTTGTTAGCACAACGAGTTGCTAAAGTGTTTGGAAGTAAATTAGAAGACTTGTTCCTGATAACGAGTGCAAAGATAAGCGTGAGAACCGCCTCGAGACACTGAATGATGGTGCATGAATCAGGAAAACGGTTACAATTTATAATATATATTTAAAAAAAAAAAAAAGTAGTTTATAATTTTCAGGAAAATGTAAGGAGAATGTTTGTTTGTATCTTTATCGGTTAACTCATCTAGTTCCTCCATCTTATTACGTTTTAGTTCAAGTAGTCCAATGTCACTTTGTGTGTGAAGATTGTAACTGATGTGAATCTTGAGGCCCATCGGAATCACAATTTAACTTTATTTTTTTTACTACCATGTAACTGTTCTTTTTAAACTTATAAACCAACTATAAATATAGCAAGCAAAATATTATTTTAAAATCTATTTTCTAAAGGAAATGAATCAGCTGCTTCAATATGTGGCTTTGACTTTTCACATGTGACCACTGATATCTGTACTTGTATTGTGAACTTGTTATGCAGTTTATGGATAATTCACATCCCCAGCCCAAGTAATATACTTTATTTTTTTTATACTTGTTCATGACACTTTTAAACAGCATATCACTATTTACAGAAGATGATTCCGATTAAAATGAACAAAAACATTGGATTTGGACTGCCTAATAGACCATACCTAATTGCAAAAATATATATATAATTTATCACAAAAAAAAAAAATGTAGATAATACAACAAACCCCCCTAGAGGTAATCACATACCTCTAAGACAATGTTGAGTTTATAACAGGGGTCCATTCTTTGTACCTCACTTACTTAAAGGGTTAGTTCACCTGAAAATGAAAATTGTCATTTACTCATTTCTAAACCTGTATGAATTTGTTCTGCTGAATGCAAAGAAATCTTTGAAGAATGTCACTAACCAAACCCCCCATTTCCATAGTAGGAAAAATAAATACTATTGGGGGTGAGATCTGTTTGGTTACTGACATTCTTCCAATTGTCTTCCTTTGTGTTCAGCAGAACAAAGAAATTCATACAGGTTTGGAACTACTTGAGGGTAAGTAAATAATGAGAGGGGTTTGTTTTTGTTTTGTTTTTTAAGGGTGAACTATCCCTTTAAAACATCTGAGATGATTTGACAAATGCCAGATCTTACAATTCTAACTGATCTCTGGCTAATTTGGTTCTTAAAACGAATTTGTGGATTTGATGAAAATATATGGATGAAGTTGTCTGCGATATGCATGTGTTCATTGGAAAGGGAAGATGTATGAACACTCAACCATGATCAGCAATGCAGCAATTAGCTGGCATCAAGACAGCAATGTAGTGACGACATATTAAAAAAAACATCACCACACACCTGATAAAACTTGATGAATTTCTGGACCTTTAAGGAAACAGCCAAGCAACCAAAACGACAAGTTATAAGAGATCACGGAAATGTGTACTGTTTTACATGATTCCCAAGTATTTCGCAGTGTAATACAATGCATTGTATTTGTGCGGTCTTTGCACTTTTATGTTTTAATGTTGTAATTAGCTATTCGTTTAATAGTACCTGTGAAGATTTATTTTTGTGACAGTATTAAAGTTTCTTAAGAGTCAAGAACATTTTCCTAATGGCACTTTGTAATAAGTTACCTGTGTCTCCTGCGCTGCATCAAGCCACTCCTATAATAGCGGTTCAAATAATGCATGGCATAGACTAACTGTATATGTAATGCTCAAATAAAATTATTAGGTAATTCTCTCAAATCTCTCAATGATTAAAACTGGCTATTATGATAGACTACACAACATTATAATATTTTCAAATTAATTTTTAAATGATTAAATTCTCCCCCAAATTGTGGTCATGGATGACTGAAGGGGTAAAGCATTGTATGGCCTTTTGCAGTAACTTAAATGTCATGCTGTAGGATTAAGTACGGATGTTGTCTTTCAGTTAAGGTTACAAAAAGCACTTAATCTCATTGTCTGAAATAGTTTTAGATATATAGTATGTTTTCCTGCTCACTGCTGTCATGTCAACTACTGTATCAATTATTTGGGTAGAGTGTCGGTCACTCATGCAAACTGCCTTTCCCCATCCACAGCTGGTTCTGGTAGGAGATGGAGGCACGGGGAAAACCACCTTTGTGAAGAGACACTTGACTGGGGAGTTTGAAAAGAAATATGTTGGTAAAGTATTTGAGGCTTTGCTCATTTCATTCATGTGACATCTCGATGCAACTATTCTGGAGGAATGTGTGGCTTTGGTGTGACGTTCACACCGATGGGCAGCTCTTAAATGTTTCTTTGTGTCATCTTAGCCACACTTGGAGTTGAGGTACATCCCCTGGTCTTCCACACCAACAGAGGAGCCATCAAATATAATGTATGGGACACAGCTGGACAAGAGAAGTTTGGAGGCCTGAGAGATGGATATTACATCCAGGGTATGCTGCGGTTTGCCATATATTCACTTTTTAGGTCCTTTACTGTACAGCAGTTGTTTAACATGTGCCCCTCTGTGTCTCTATAGCTCAGTGTGCAATCATCATGTTTGATGTAACTTCCCGAGTGACCTATAAAAACGTGCCCAACTGGCATCGTGACTTGGTGCGTGTGTGCGAGAACATTCCCATAGTGCTGTGCGGTAACAAAGTGGACATCAAGGACAGGAAGGTCAAAGCAAAGAGTATTGTGTTCCATCGTAAGAAGAATCTACAGGTACAGTGCACCTTTTGAACTCCAAGTGTGCATGAAATAACACACTTTTTGTGTTCTGAATGCTATCATTGTGAACTGACTTATCCAATTGTTAAGTCTCTTAAACCCACCCCTTTTTTGCAAGCTTGCATTCATCTGCTTCCACTTTTGAGTGAAACGAATCCAATCAACTGAAGATTGCATGTTGGGCTGTTATTGACCATTAATGTAATTCTCCCTTTTCTCAGTACTATGACATCTCTGCCAAGAGTAATTATAACTTTGAGAAGCCCTTCCTGTGGCTTGCACGGAAGCTGATTGGAGATCCTAATCTGGAGTTTGTTGAGATGCCAGCCCTCGCACCACCTGAAATTGCTATGGACCCATCACTTGCTGCACAGTATGAGCATGACTTGAAAGTAAGTGTACCCGCACTCGGCCAGTCACTTACTTCTGCTTCCAGGAAAAAGTATCTTCTAATCTGTATTGTTTCTCTTCTAGGTGGCATCAGAAACAGCTCTCCCAGATGAAGATGACGACCTTTAACCTGTTAGCCTCTGATATCCCTTGTGGCAATGTTACTGGGATTTCCTGGTGATTTGTTCCTTCCCCTGCCCCTTTTACTGTAAAACCCCAGCGCAGAATATTTTTATTTTTCAATTTTTGGTTTTTGTGTTTTGAACTTGAGTAAATCGTGTGGTTAATTTCATTGTAGACATGCTAACTGTTACCACCAGACACAAATGCAGACATGCCTACACTGACACACTCACTGACTCAAAGGTGTGAGAGCAAGTTGAGTGTCCCAGTGCTTACTTCTCTATGTAAAGCTCTAAGCACTTAGAGGAATTCTTGGAATAAAAATATTCATTATAATAATCCTTGCTTGGTCTCTTCTTATGAACAAAATAACTGTTAAAGCAAATTATAAACTTGTGCTGGCCTACTTGTAAGCCATTTTGTTGACTAAGGAAATTGTCAAATTTGTTTTGCATGTAAAGCATTGTTCAGGCCTTGTATACATGGCTCTGGAAGTCTCTGGGTTTGCAGACAAGTGTACATTGTAATGCTTGGGTTTAAAAAGGCAAGTTACTGGCTGATGTTTAAATACTGTGGATTTTGCAGTGCAGTGTGAATTGCTGCGGAGTCTAAGATTGATTCATTATGTTAAAGAAAATATAACCATGTATCTAGTTTGAGGTCTGAAGTGGATTTACACAAATTATGGGTGAGCCTTTTGAGCCATTTTACTTTAATATCTTTTGCCATTGTAATCATGGGGTTTTCCTTGAAACAGTGTAAAGTTTGTCATTCTGATGTCAGTATTGGAATAGTTACTAGTATTTAAATGAATACTATGCCAATAAACATGATTTGGACACTAGTCTTTATTGGTAAAGTTACTATGTGGCACTTTTTAAAAAAAGTTAAATTGAGCATGAGCAAACTTGCATAGAAAAAAGGTGCTTAACCTAAAAGTGTAAATGTTAAATGAAAGTTCCAAATCACAAGTGATTTGATATTAAGTTATATATTTGTCTTGCATTAATTTTAATGATAAAATTGAGTTTAAATAGTTACATACAGCCAAGACGTCTGAGATGAGATGGGCCAAAAGAGTTTTTTTTTTGTTGTGCTTTTTCATTAATAAACCAAGCGTTGCTGTTATATAAGTAACTTTATATTTATGTAATGCACGTTTTTTTTATTATCTAGTAGTATAAAATGTTGCCAGGATGGAGGTAATTTAAATCCGTTGACTGACTTGACAAAAGGTGACCCTGGTAACCAGTTTCTCAAACAGTAAAAATTTGGTTGTTTTGTTTTTGACAATGTTGTAGTAAAATAACCAGTAACTGGGGTACGGTTACCATGGTACGTTTTCGTTAGAGTGATGACGTAACGCAATTCCTTCGTACTACGTAATACTACAATGTGGCCACCAGAGAGCAGAAAATAGTCATTTATGCTGCTCATGTCACAGTCTTTGGAGTCTAAGTACACAAAAACTATCAGAAGAGTTTAGTGAAACACAACACACCAGTGTCATTCACACACACACATTCGTCGCAGTTGGGTATAAACTACAGACGTCCGTCGCATTTGCTCCACTTCACTGATGACGAGAATGATAACTCAGCGATCACAGACACCCATACTGAGTTAATGAATGTCAGCTCTCGTGCTTCATGTGTGGTCAAGTGGGCTATACTCATTGATTTTTGACTTCATCCACTGTGCCAGATATATCCCATGATTCACTACACACTAAAGGCAAAAAGTTTTGACATGAAAATGGTCCTTACAGTAAGTATTATAATCTAATAAATAGTTATATTTCATCATGTCAGAAGCACATAGTTGATATTTGAATCACAGTCACATTTAATTTTTGTAACTATTAGATTAGTTAGTAGAAACTGATGAATACCTATTTAAATGTATATTAGTCACTACTGCAATATTATATACATGAAGCTACTAAATGGGGTATGATTTTTTTTTTTTTTACATTTTCAGTAAATGGTCAAAATGCAATTTTGAAAATGCAATAAATATCAAGTGAAACTTAAAAATGAATCAGACAAAATGTATTCAAAAAACAATTTGCAACAGTGCACAAAATGCGGAAAAAATAATATTATGTAGGCCTAATTTAAGTTAGCTCACGAATGCACATATTTGTTCTAAAATAATTGTATCAAAATTAATGGTATTGTTTAATTTTAATGGTTAGATACAGCTAAAAAGATCAGATTGGACAGGCCAAAATTAATTAATTAATTAATTAATTAATTATTTTTTTAAAAATTCCTGTAGTTTTCCCATTTTAAGGGGGAAACAGACATTGGATATATTTGTAATCACTTATACTCGGTGAAATTTATATTAGATATTATCAAAAACATCTACCAGTTATCACAAAAACATGGAAATTGTGCCCTTTAATACTTAAAAAAGAAATGTGACACCATATAATGGATTCAGTAAAACTGAAACAGATTCTAGTCAATATTGGAATAGCTGGTGTTTACCAGTAAAACTTGACTAGACCACTGCCAGTAAATCTAAACACATAATTAATTTTAGTTTTTAGTATTAAATGAATAGTTATCAAGAAATAGAATATTTACTAGAAATTAAAAATAGTTAATAAATGTTGCACATACAGGTGTCCGCGCAGGGCGTGACCGCGGCCAGTGCAGCGGGTGTAGGTGAGAGCGAGACAGAGAGTCAGAGAGAGCATGCGTGAGAGAACAGCTCTTTCAGACCGATTATAACGAGAAAAGAGAGGGAGAGGGAGGAAGACAGATTAAGCAGACCGAACACAACTGTTGTTTTAATCCTCTGAGCGGATAGATTTAGATGAAAAAAAAAAAAAAAAAAACCTACTGGTTTTGGAGAAGAGCAGCCATATTGCATGGACCTTTGGTGGAATAACAAGAGTCACCGGAGCGGGAATAAGCGGAGTTCAGAAGGAAACATCCAGACTTCACGATCCGCTCCTGACGCTACTTTTACAGCACACTTTCCTGTCTAATTAGACTTTCTCCTATTTATTATTTATTTACTTTATTATTTAGATAGTGTTAACCCACACTGAAAGATGAAGGACCGACTGGAACAACTAAAGGCGGTAAGTGAGAGCTTATATTTCTTGTGAAGTAAACGCGCCATAAAAGCTCGTTTTCATACTGCTCTACAAGTGTATGGGAATGACATTACGTAATGGAGTTTGTCTAAAACCTCCCTGTCAGATTCATTACTGTTAGAAGGTGATCACAGT
This sequence comes from Elopichthys bambusa, assembly GCA_037101425.1. Taxonomy (NCBI): domain Eukaryota; kingdom Metazoa; phylum Chordata; class Actinopteri; order Cypriniformes; family Xenocyprididae; genus Elopichthys; species Elopichthys bambusa. The sequence continues at coordinate 7,369,902 of CM074447.1, read as the reverse complement.
ATGAATAAGGAACATTTGTAACTTTGGTACTTCTGCTGTTTACGATTGTAATTGTTAGACCAAAAAGGAGTGATATAGAAATGAAAGGCGTCTGAGATAGAGTATGTGGATAAATTATCCAACAAGTGCTCACTAAAGGCAGCATAAGTCATATTACATATAGTGTAAGCAGTGAGACAGTGTTGGACAGCTGATGTGGTCACCTGACTCATGGAGGGGGTCACGGGCCTCTGGAAAGATGGGGGATGGGGTGAGGGAGATGATGCTGATCTTCAAATACTTATTGAAAAATATAAAATACAAATAGACTGAGTTTGCTTTCCATTCTGTAAACACAAACTAACCAAAAAGTACAATTTTTACCATGTTTTTTGGATATGTACCATAATACAGTGGTTTTTGGACATGCACCATGGTACAACCATAGTTCTGTTTTGACAAATGTTATGCTTTTTGGAATATATACTATGATTCTTGGACATGTACCTTGATGCTAACATAGTTTTTGCCCATATGCAATGTGTTTAAGTGTTACCATTTCTTATATGTACCATATTTTTCAGACATGTACCAAATACCACCATGCTTTATGTGTAAAATATACCAACAATGCGACGAACAGCGTAGCACCAATCACCAAAACATACAAAAAACGATCCAGGTGTGTCGATCCAGGCTCAACGTTTTGTTGTATTGACCCATGTAACGCTGTATTCTAATAAAGAAGCCACCAAAATTTTAGATTCCAATTTTGATAGCACATCAAATACTAGCCTAATTAATATTAAGTACAAACATTATTGAAGTGAGTCTAAAGTAATAAAATAAGAATAAATAAACTAATTACAAGTTAGCCTAACAGCTCAAATAAATACACCAGAACAAAGATACAAATGAAATAAACAGTGTTTTAAGTTTTTCAGGTAAGTATTTAGGTACAGAAATTGAATAATCAAACATAGAATAACACTGCATCTTCACTATATGAATATAGATCATTCCTTGTTAAAGCTACAAAAGTAATTTAGTCAAGAGCATTGAGTGATTTTCACTGTCTTTTGTCATTTGATTAACATTAATGACACAGATGGCAGCAGGAATATTAGGCTGCTGTCACCTTAAGACCGAATGCACGGATCCAATATACTGTTACACATGAAAAACGGCTCTGGCATGTGTTTTCTTTCTCATCTGTTTACGTTTAGTTAAGACATAAACGACTGTGTTTGAGTGAATACTCGCCAAGTCGGCCATTTTGACATACTTTTGTTGTGTGTATTTTTCCATTCAAGCACAAGAAGTACTCATTTCAGTACTCGTGAGCTGTTTTCTGTACACAGAGCACACAGAGAGCTGTCAGAGGACTCACAGAAAATATGCACACCGAAAACGGAGTACTGAATTGAGTTCTCTTTCAAGTCTTCTTGTGCTTGAATCTGAATGGTTAAAAATCGCTTGAATGTTTAAATTGGCAAGATTTTAAAACAAATTATAGACTTTTCGTGACAATAATATTCTACTAATATATAAACATACAGATATACAACAAATATAATATATTAATATAAAGGATGCAATTTATATAAATTTGTTATATGTTTAAGTGCATATTTACAGTCTATTTCCTTAGATTCTCATCATAAATAATCTTATATAACCATTTAAAAATAATTAACAAGACCTTTGGCAATATCATCATTGTTTGTGATTTTCATGAACCAGTTTATTTATCAAGCCACAAAAATATTTTACAGAAAATAATTCATGGTTAAGGTTAGGCTTTTTGGTATTTACCATGTTTTTCAGACATATAACCCGATACTACCGTGTTTATGTATATGTATCATGGTACTACCATGGTTTTTGATTTGTACTATGTTTTTCAGACAGTTAACCTGATACTACCATGTCTTACTACCCCTCCCACTTTTACTGAGATTTCTTATCCCGTGCGTATTGGCCATTAATATTACAGATGTCCTGTGGTAAAATTACATTACTTCATCTACCCTTGTAAAACTAATCCTGTCCGAATAGGGCTTAAGAGGTGCCATATTTACAGACATGTGCTTTGGTACTACCATGTTTTATTACTGGACACTTTTTGGTATTGTTCCATGACCTTACAATATCATGGCAGGATCATGTTTTTTTTTTTTTTTTTCAGGCAAATTGAAGTATGCACTAAATTCTGATACATGATTATAGTATATCAGAGTACTGTTGGCAGAGGTTATTGAGAACCGAGTTTGTTTGGGTGTCAGATTTTATGGGCAGGGTGAGAGGTGAGGATTTGTTTCTTTGGCGACTCTGCCCCAGTCAAATACTTCTTTTGTTGACTCTTTTACCTGAAGCAGCCTGCCTGGCGAGAGGAACTTGTGTGTGTGTGCTTATGGCCGAACCTTATTTACATTAGTCATAGTTTTGTTTCCGTGCTGTTTTGCATACAGGCAGTCTCACTCGCTCAGTTTTTTATACTTGCCTGTTTTGTAAGGTAAAATAATATAATATGTTTTTTTACACTTTCTGGTGTTTTCTCGTGCAAAACTCGCACACAAAAAGCTGAGATGGGTGGTTGTCAGGGTGTTGCTATATGGTTGCTGTATCTAGGGTGTTATGGATGGTTGCTAGGGGGTTTTGGCAGGGTTACTTATTAGTCCAAGTCAGAAATGCCTATGCTTAATGCTGCCTTCACATGTTATTGGTAATTATCGTAAAAATAAGAGTTTCCTAGGTAAAAATTGCACATGAATGCCTTCTGATGTTGTGTTTACCACTGCGAAGTTTGGAAATAATTTTGATACCTAAATTCCCAAGATGGGTGAGCCATAAACTTTAAACATGGTGGAGGGGAGAACTACTGCTGTGACAGGTATGATTTATTAGTTTTTTCCCCCACAACAGCTAAATCGTCTTGTCATTAAAGTAGTGCATATTTCTATATATGAATAATCATTTTAAGCATATTGTATGTTTTATACACAGCAAAAATAGCCTGCATTTGACCCGAAATTACAGAATAATCAGCAAGCGGACTATCTAGATAGCATTGTGAATGTTTATATGGTTGTGAGTGCATGGGACACTAAATATAATTTTGGCTTTAATAAGATTTTCCCAATAAACAGGCAAGAATAAACCCGGTGTCCTCCATCATTCCTGTTCATTCCGACAACAAAGCACTTGAATGCAACAAGCTCCTAATCACGACTTCGAATCACAAAGTTGGAATTGTGAAATTTCCGATAGCAAGTGAAGGCAACATTAGTCACTACAATTCTAATCAGCGTTACAATTAATAAAGAAAATTTAATTTGAATTTTTTGTAATACAAATAATAGGCTTTGTATATTATAAAACGTATACAATCTGCTTGCAATAAATATGCAAATTATACTAATTAGCAATAATATTAGACTGAGACTTTAAGTTTATTTCTTAGGGTTAGGGGGTTGTTCAAATGGTTAACCCTGAGTCTGAGCAGTAGTTTTAGTGATGCTTGTCTTTAGCAAACACCCCTAATAGTTTCTTGGGACTCGTCTGCGTTTGACCTTCTGTGCTAAAGGAAATCCTGTTGAGAAAAAACATCTATCGTTCTAACCTCTAAATAAATGGGTTTTTCTATCTGTGTGTCTCTGTAATGTTTAACTTGGTGTGGCTGCACTGTTTTCCTCTTCTTTGCGTGTATGTAAGAGTATTAAAGGCTAAGTACACACATACACAAACACACACAAACACACACACATACACACACAGTTCATCTTGGAGCACTAAAGGAACTGTGGGACATTAAACAGCTGAGCGGGAACACTGTGTGAGCGTGACCATTTGTTTTTGTGTCCTTCCGGCAACTTCAGTCGGCCTTCTTCTGTAAGTGTTAGCAGGAAGATGAGTGAAAAACACTAATATTACTCTCAGGGTACACCGTTAACTCACTATACTTTAACTTAGTAAGTCTCTCTCTCTCATGTTCCCTCAGCAGGAAGTCTCTTGTAGGCTTATCTCTCTACCTCAGTTCATAGCTTTTCCAGCACACTGCATTTGTGTGTGCGTGTGTGTGTGTGTGTCTTTAACCTTCACAAAAAAACCCGTTGAGTTGGCAACACATTGTTTATGGTACAAGTAAACTTGAAAAGAGAGCAGAAGTCTTTGTCAGCAGGATAGGTAATATTACATTTTGTCACAGGAATGGTTTGTCTCTGAAATTCTTTAGTACAACCTCAGTAAGTGCTTGTTTTCATAATACTGCCTTCTTGTTAGTCCTTGGCTGATGGTTTCTTACGAAAATGTACTATGGTAAACATATTTTCCATCATACCATCAGTCATCTAAAAATCATCTAACCCTAAGTAATAAACTTCGTAAGTCATTCTGCAGCATTCGTGTTTTTAGCATGAATTATACAATTCTGGTTGATATTGATAATTAATTAATTTTATAATTAATTAATTTATAATTATAATTCATTTTAGGGCTGCACGATAAATATCGTGATTTATCGCAAATTTTATCACACCCGATTTGGCAAAGGCTGCTATTATTTTATACGCAGTCAGAGCTGTATGGCTCTGTGATCAGTAGTAAATGCTTCTCCATCTGAAAGCCAGAGGGCGCTCTTGCTCAGAAACTGAAAAATATGCCCCGCCCAGTGTTGGGTGTATCACGTTACTGTAATTAAATTACTTATCCACTGATTACTGTTCATTTTTAGGTAATTTAATTATATTTACTTATAATGTACTTGCGTTACATACTGTAAATTAGTTCAGTAGTTCTGTATAAATCAATATTGAATTTAAAATCTAAATTTGTCATCTAAAGGTAAAATCGTTAGCTGTAGTGCAGTTGCGTGTGAGTTTGCAGTATCTTTTAATATTTTTACCATGGTATCGAGTATTGTGCACTTTTGGTGGTACCGGTAGCCTACCGTACCGAATACTAGATTTTTGTTATCGTGACGTCCCTATATGTTACTAAAAATGTTAAGTATTATAGTATGTTTTAATAAAGCTAAAATGTTTTAAAACTATTTCATGTTTGACTCCTATTTAAATTATTAAAAGAGTTTCCTTTCTATTGTCTATCCGGTCATTACTTCATTACTTTTTTGAAGTAACTTACCCAACACTGGCCCTGCCACAGAAGAAGTTAACACTCATCATATCACTGTAGCTGAATAAACAGAAGATTGAAACGCTTAGATTAAACATGACTAATAAACATATGACTGCCTTATTCTGTGTAAGAAGCCACATCATCTCACAGAAGGATGCTCAACTGTCGTTATGAAGTGAGTTTGGAGTAAAGACATGTTATTAAATGTTGTCTTTTGTTGGACAAGATGTTAATAAATGCTTCTCATGTCTGGAAAGATGTTTGACGCGTGTTGCTTTTTTAAATGTACATTATAAGCGACTCAAACTCAGTGCTTTCAGACAAACCAAAACAGTCGTCTTTACAATTTCATAATCGCACTGAGAATCGCGTTTAAATTTCAGTGTTATTTTTCATATTGTGCGATACATCATGCAGCCCTAATTAATTTCATGTTATGGCCAGTGTTGGGGGTAACGAGTTACATAATCAGGTTACTTTTTCAAGTAACTAGTAAAGTAATGCATTACTTTTAAATTTACAACAAAATATCTGAGTTATTTTTTCAATAAGGAACGTAAGTTACTTTGTTTCTGTCCCCATGCTGAGAGAAATCGTTAGTAAGGTGTTCTTCTCACTTTATTAACCAATGTCTTTGCTGCTAAACTTCGATGATCCAATTCAACCATACTAATAAGCAAAAATTACTTTAAATAAACATTACATTTGTTTTATTTTTATTTTTTTTTATTGCTAAAGTAAGAGTGTTGAACTTTCTTTTCCTGTATCCTATTCTTCTGTAATTCAGAACTGCAGAACAGCTGAAAGGTTTGTTTGAGCTGCGCACTCTGCTGTACAGGTTTGAATTTGCATTTCCTTCAGACTGAGGCTTATTCATTTCACTTTTGGTGTAAAAGAGCTTTTGCATTTGCCGAAATAGAACTTTTTTTAATAATTAAAACAAACAAGCAAGCCCAGCCCAGGTGAGAAAAAGTAACACAAATGTAACACATTACTTTCCATAAAAAGTAACTAAGCAATACAATTAGTTACTTTTTAAGGGAGTCACACAATATTGTAAGGCATTACTACCTTACTACCTCAGTTCATAGCATTTCCAGCACACTGCATTTGTGTGTGTGTTTTTAAGGTAGTAACACAATATTATAACACATTACTTTTAAAAATAACTTTCCCCAACACTGGTTTTGGCCAGTATTAAAATTAGAATTAATAATTAATTCAAACACTAAAAACTAAAATCAGTCATTTTAAATGCTAGATGTGGATAAAAAAAAAATATAAAAAAAATCTAGTATCGTCTGATAATCGAGATGGTACCAATATATCCATATGTGTGTTCTTTAGAAAATGTAAAGATCTAGCTTTTATTGCAATAATACTGTGGTAACTTGATATTACTCACCTACTTTTACTATTCAAAAGTTTGAGGTTGGTAAGCTTTCATAAATGTTTCTGAAAGATGTCTCTTATGCTCACCAAGACTGCATTTATTTGGTAAAGAAAAAAAAAAATACAGTAAAAAATAATATTGTAATATTAATATTGTGAAATATTTTGACAAATCAAAATAGCTAATAATATTGTAATATATTTTAATATCTTTTAATATCAGAATTATGCTGATATATTTCTTCAGGATCCTTTGATGAACAGAAAGATCATAATAACAGAATTTATCTGAAATAGAAATCATGTGACTTAAGTTTCTTTTACCCAAATGTTTGACCAGTAGTGTATGTCTTAAAAAATGAAATAAAATGATAAAGTATGCAGCAAAATATTGCATATTAATGACAATTTTACCGAAGTAAATATAACTGTACTGATATTTTGGTAGAAACTGTGTTTACCATAGTACATTTTTTGGAAAATGTTGAATATGTCATTTGATCTCTCAGAAATGCTGAATGAGTGAAAGCGTTTAAGCTTCATATAGGGTTTCACAGAGATCCAAAGATATTTGTTGGTGTGTGTGTTTGGCTTCTCTGTGGTAAAGTGACAGAGCTGCAAGTTTGATGACTATAGAGAAATCCTTGATTGGTGTCATAAAGAAGGTGTGATTTCACTGAGACTTTAACCCTTGTGTCTCCTGACATTTGAGTTATAATGTTATCATGCACGAAGCTCTGTTCTATGACGGTGTTAATGTGTTTAATTGCGTCATTTGACAGTAAAGCTATTATTAAAATAGAAAACAGTACCGGTCTCCACATGCTCCTCATAAAACGTCACAAGGCACACCATTCTGTCCTAATGAAGTGCTGTGCAAGTCACATTGGCAGTTGTAACATTGCTGCTAACATTGCACAAAATCTCAATTTACGCTACTTACTTACTTTCGTAAGGATTTTATAGAGAGATGTGTTATCTATTTAGGAAGACTTTACATGCAATAAAAGATTTGACAATTTGCTAAAACAGCTGTTTCAGGACGACTTGCATTGTGCCTTGTCAGCAAAGCCCTGTATCATGGATGTTTATGTGACATGATAAATCTAACAAACATAAACTTTAAGTGCAGTTTAATAACATAACCCATTAACAGAAACATAACCAGACTATAAACTTGACTTGACATTGGTTAGACTTGGAACAAGAGGTGAACAATACATCGGTGGCTGATAGGTCATTCACTGATGACGTATTCAGTAACTAGTATTATGGTTACAGATAGTGAAATTATAGCAGGTCATTGTAAATGCTGTATTTTTGTGTTTTTTGTAATGTGCATGTAAGATATAAACTCATGCCTCAGTATATGTGCCAGCGCACAGCATATAAAGTGACCTGGAATTATCCAGTGTTTGAGCCATGTTGGCTTGTCTTGTCACTTTGTAAGGATTCATTTAGGATCTGTGTACTGTGTTGTGTTGCGCTTTGTCTTGTTTTAATCAGGATCATCTGCTATAATCAACGATATGGCATTTTAAGTCATATTCTGTTTATGTTTACAGTAATAAGATGTTTTATTTTTTATCTTTTTGTTTTATTAAGTAATAAGTAAAAATATGAAGAAAAAAACTATAATCGTAATATGACTTAAGGTCCATTCATGTGGGATATTACATTCCATCTATACTGTTTTTAAAGGAGTCATATGATGCTATTTTAAAAGTTTGTTATTTTGGTTATTGGGTGTAAGAGCATAGGCAGAATGTGAACCAACTGCAGGGTAAGGCTAAGGAAGGAGATGCTTTCTCCTTTAAAACACATTTAAATAGATTTCCATGAAATTGTTTTAAGTTACGTGTCACAGCACAACCTAAGCATTCCAGTATAAACGCTTGTTATTAAAGCATCTATGTTCACAAACCACTGTTAATTTTAATGATGTTTTATTAACAAAGTTCAGGAGGAGCAAGTTATAGATAATTAACCTAATTAGCACAGGTGGAGAGCATTCAGTTAATCAACTCAACCAGTGTCAAGAGGTATAAATTCAGCAGACTTACCTCTGTTCATCTGAGAGTTTATCAGCATCCCTCCACCACCCCATCTCCTCACTTCCAGTTCTGTCTACTTTTGCCACACCAAGGGGAGTACTCTGGGTTCGGGCCAAAACTCGGAGCTCGGAGCCCTCTCCCCGGACAGCACGGCAAATACGCGTAACTTTACTCTATTTAATTATATGGATATGTGAACTCGTGAAACAGAAAAGCAAGTATAAGCCATTGCATGCATCATTTGGCATGGCAGAAAGTACGCAAAGAGCGCTCTTTATAATCACTAAAAAGCTGTCACTCATCTTAGTTCATAGCAATCTCACAAAGTTCTGTTATAATCACTGAGCAGAAATTTTGGCTTTCTGTAGAGTGGATTCTAACTTGGCCATTTAATTCACACAGATGCACACTGGAGCATTTGCCAAATCTTTTTTCGCCAATATGCTATTATTATGGAGATAACTGATTCTAGACCAGCAGTCATAGTGGCAGTGATTTAAGTGAGAAAATTGCATGCTAGTCTTAAGGCTGTGGCCATGTGAAGGCTAAGTAGGGCCCTATGAAATCCGTTTTATTTTTTCCCAAATTCCGTTTTAATTTTTATTTTTTTGGACTCCATTTTAATGGTTAAATAAAATTTTAGTAATCAAAAAACATGTCTAAATTATTGAAATAATGAAACGTATCTAATTTACCAAAAATTTATTAAAAGTTTAACAAAAAAAAAAAAACAAAAAAATGTATTCTTTCCCCTCAAATTCTGTTTTATTTTTACCAAATTCTGTTTTCTGTTTTAACTTTTCTGGAATCCATTTTAATGGTTTAATTACATTTTAATAATCAAAAAGCATGTCTAATTAATTGAATTCTTAAAAACAACAAAATGTATTTTAAAAAAAGTATTTTTAACATTTTTTTTCCCCCCCAGAAATTCTATTCCGTATTTAAATTTTTCCGGCAATCAAATGAACGCATACTATTTAATTTATCTTTTAGTCATGAAATTAAACTTTTTTGTCAAACAATGTGCTGCACAACAAAGCTTTACTGTTAAAATTTAAACATGAAAAACTGAGATTATTTCTTAAAAATATAGTTTTAATAATTTATTATTAAATTTATTTATCTAAATTCTACTGTAAAGTTAAATCGAACTTTTATTTTGACAGGTTGCCGAGTTTCTCTCTGTTTATGATGATAGTTTTTCAAACGAAGCGGTTACATGCTGATGAAGTGACTTTCAGAGCTGCTCTGGAGATTCATTTTCATGGATGAGTTTTATGGATGAGATTCATGCGTTTATTTCCTCATGCGACAGTGTGTGTGTGTGAAGTAAATGAAACCGCGCTTCGTTCATTTCAGAGGCACACAGATATGCAGGATTCATATTTAAATAGTCTATTTGCGGTTTAATATTCACGGACACTAGTCTATATCGTGATTGTACTGTGTACTGACCTTCTTTTTATTCATTCATCAAAAATTGGACAAATTCCGTGACATTCCGTGTTATGTATTAAATTCCGTTTTTATGACTGGATTCCGCGATTCCGTCCGTGTTTTCTGCATCGTGGAAATCATAGGGCCCTAGCTAAGCCTTGCCCAGCCTTACACATGTTTCACCTCTGAGCAACAGATTAGGTTAACATGCTTTAATGTTCAAAAAACACATTATTTTTCACATACTGTACATTATTGCAGCTCCTCTATTCCCAGTTTCTCTGAAACGTACTGATTTCTACAAAGCCCCTCCTTCCAAAAAGCTCAGAGTGCAGAATTTTTCACATTAGTAAGTAGACTTTGTTTATAGCCGGCGTTGTATTTTCCCAGGTTTTGGAGCACAAGCAAACTTTTTGGTTGTACTACTCAGGAACAGCATTTCTTTGCATATGCCTTTGGGCGAGTATTATTATGCTAATATTTTACATTGTGACATGGACGTTTGAGGAAGTAATATCTGGACTTCGCTTGAGGCGTTTTAGGCAGGTCTGGATCAGTGTTAGATAGAATAAATTGCTTTGTGGGAGACAATGACCTTTGTAACTTTGTAGATTGTATACATGCACAAACACATACATTACACACTAAAGGAAAAAGAACAACTACAACTGAAACGTCTGAATGATTTCCAAAAGAAAGACAGACACAATAGGAAAGAAAACACTATCGAAACCATTTCATGCTGACTTTAAGACTTGCTCATACTGCTTTAATGCAAAATAATATCCAGATCATAAGGTTTTAAACTTTGTGTTAAGCTCTATTTTGTGTCAAGTGAGTGGTTTTGATTGAATACAGTTGCAAATCTGCTAGATCCTCCATTTTAAAATGTTTAAAAAAAAAATAAAATAAAATTGGTGGATATCAGCCACAACAAACTTGTGATTATCACTTTATAGTTATTGGCTCAGAAATTCCCAGCCTGGAATTTACCAGCCATTTTCAGGGCTTACTCAATGTTACTCCACTAGATATGTAATCAATAGAGTTTAAATATCTTTCCAAACTTGTACTCAGTTGTAATTATATTCTAGACAGTGAATTAGTGACAGTGAGTCACTTATTAGTAGGGATGTGCAACAGCGACCGAGTACTCGACCTTGACAGCGGCGATCGATCATGTAAATGATGATCGAAATGTATTTTTTTCTTTTTTCTCCTGATTGGTTATAGCAGCACTTTGGGTGCTGCCCTGAGCTCCGATTGTTTAGCTTTCCACAGCATGCGTCAAAAGACGTGAGAAGAGAGAGAATGGCCTCGAAGTCATGTAGTGATGTCTAGTTTCACTTTGACAAGATAGATGAAAATACAGTTCAATGCAAGCTGTGCAGCGCCAAGCTTTTATCTTGTGCTGAAAATATCCTTTAAATTCTGTTCATAATAAATTTAGCAATAATCATCAGTGATTTTCATACTGTAAAATAACATTTTGGTTGATCAAAAGTGCAAATCGAATCCAAAATATTGCTGAAATATTAGTGACACTTTTTAAAGCGCAGTCGGAGTTAAACTTTCGGTCATGGTCACGTTTCCATTCACAAACCTTTTGCAGATGAAAGTTGTAATAGCTACATCTGATTAATCTAATAAAGGATGCGTTTCGATATTAACATTTATTAAGATGCTAATAAATGATATTTAGTTTCATGCTCAAATGTAATGCCCGATATTGAGACGGTCATTTTGCTTTTAACTGTTTCTTTAAAAAAAAAAAAAAAAATACTGATGTTATAATAATGCAGCAGTGCTTTTTTTGTCATATTTATTCAATGGCATAATTCGTATGGCTTCGAAAACGCGCAGGCGATTTATCACTTAATAATGTGATTAAAATAAAGCACAGATCTGCCATAAACATGGCATTATAATGAGAACTTTATAGAAATCTACAATAAATTCTGTCTTTGCCCGTGTTTTAGTGCGCTGTCATGAAAGCGCATCATGGCTTCTCACTCTCGCTATAGCATGTAACTTAAAGTTCACTGGCATTTGCATCCTTTTATACGGATACAAGTTGTAATGTTACGTCTATATTATGTACAGTGGGTACGGAAAGTATTCAGACCCCCTTCAATTTTTCACTCTTTGTTATATTAGAGCCATTTGCTAAAATCATTTAAGTTCATTTTTTTTCCTCATTAATGTACACACAGCACCCCATATTGACAGAAAAACACAGAATTGTTGACATTTTTGCAGATTTATTAAAAAAGAAAAACTGAAATATCACATGGTCCTAAGTATTCAGACCCTTTGCTGTGACACTCATATATTTAACTCAGGTGCTGTCCATTTCTTCTGATCATCCTTGAGATGGTTCTATACCTTCATTTGAGTCCAGCTGTGTTTGATTATACTGATTGGACTTGATTAGGAAAGCCACACACCTGTCTATATAAGACCTTACAGCTCACAGTGCATGTCAGAGCAAATGAGAATCATGAGGTCAGAGGAACTGCCTGAAGAGCTCAGAGACAGAATTGTGGCAAGGCACAGATCTGGCCAAGGTTACAAAAAAATTTCTGCTGCACTTAAGGTTCCTAAGAGCACAGTGGCCTCCATAATCCTTAAATGGAAGACGTTTGGGACGACCAGAACCCTTCCTAGAGCTGGCCTTCCGGCCAAACTGAGCTATCGGGGGAGAAGAGCCTTGGTGAGAGAGATAAAGAAGAACCTAAAGATCACTGTGGCTGAGCTCCAGAGATGCAGTCAGGAGATGGGAAAAAGTTGTAGAAAGTCAACCATCACTGCAGCCCTCCACCAGTCGGGGCTTTATGGCAGAGTGGCCCGACAGAAGCCTCTCCTCAGTGCAAGACACATGAAAGCCCCCATGGAGTTTGCTAAAAAAACAACTGAAGGACTCCAAGATGGTGAGAAATAAGATTCTCTGGTCTGATGAGACCAAGATAGAACTTTTTGGCCTTAATTCTAAGCAGTATGTGTGGAGAAAACCAGGCACTGCTCATCACCTGTCCAATACAGTCCCAACAGTGAAGCATGGTGGTGGCAGCATCATGCTGTGGGGGTGTTTTTCAGCTGCAGGGACAGGACGACTGGTTGCAATCGAGGGAAAGATGAATGCGGCCAAGTACAGGGATATCCTGGACGAAAACCTTCTCCAGAGTGTTCAGGACCTCAGACTGGGCCGAAGGTTTACCTTCCAACAAGACAATGACCCTAAGCACACAGCTAAAATAACGAAGGAGTGGCTTCACAACAACTCCGTGACTGTTCTTGAATGGCCCAGCCAGAGCCCTGACTTAAACCCAATTGAGCATCTCTGGAGAGACCTTAAAATGGCTGTCCACCAACGTTTACCATCCAATCTGACAGAACTGGAGAGGATCTGCAAGGAGGAATGGCAGAGGATCCCCAAATCCAGGTGTGAAAAACTTGTTGCATCTTTCCCAAAAAGACTCATGGCTGTATTAGATCAAAAGGGTGCTTCTACTAAATACTGAGCAAAGGGTCTGAATACTTAGGACCATGTGATATTTCAGTTTTCCTTTTTAATAAATCTGCAAAAATGTCAACAATTCTGTGTTTTTCTGTCAATATGGGGTGCTGTGTGTACATTAATGAGGAAAAAAAATTAACTTAAATGATTTTAGCAAATGGCTGCAATATAACAAAGAGTGAAAAATTGAAGGGGGTCTGAATACTTTCCGTACCCACTGTATCTAGGTTATCTGATTAATATCATAGGATGTGTCATAGAATGAGCTTCAGTTTATTGGCATAAAGTCACTCTTCACCTCAGGCAGCTATTCCTTTTAGATGCTTCCTTATTAATAACATTGCTGTATCATATTCATTCTAACACTGTTCTAATCTTGTTTTCATAGACAGGTTTTCATGTCATATTTTTATTTTTAACATTCATTTTCCTAACAGTCTTCAGATATTTTTATCTCCATGATGGCCATTTTTCCCCCAATTTTAAACATGAATTATAGCCATTCAACATTACCGTGTAATTGAAAGCTATATCATTTTTTTTTTTTTTTTACATTTATTAGGCTTCAAAAATAATCCTCACATAAACCCACAATAAATGTCATATTTACCTGTGCCTTTCCTACCTGTCTAACAGAAATTGAATAAAGTTACCAAACAGTATGCACTGCATAATTTATAAATTAAATATAGATTATTCATTATTAAAGCTACAAACGTTCTTTAGTCAAGAGCAGTGAGTAATTTTCTGTTACCTTTGTTTTTTCATTATCTTCAATGACAGACAGCAATGGTTGCTGTCACTTTAAGAGCTGCCGCTGCTGCACATGACGCAGATCGCACACGCGTCCCACCTTCTCACAGCTCTTTACTTTCGTTTTAAGACTTTATTTAACTAATTCACGGCTGTTCTTATAAGGATACTTGACAAAACTGATATTTTTGGCATTATTGTGCGTGTTATTGCATGACAGAGAACTTGATTCTGCCGCGCTGTCCATGTGCACGATGGCGTGCGTCTTTCTGTGCGTCGTGTGTGTGACAGGACATTCACAGACAGTGCGTTCTCTTTTTCTCTTTTGGCGCGTTTAAATGGTTTAAAAGCATTTGCATGAATACGAGCGTGATCAAATATTGCAGTGCTAGCCAAAGGATGACAGAAAAAAACGGATGCTGTGTTAATTGCATTAATATTTTTAATGCGTTAAACTGGAAAAAAATTAAACGCATGTGTTAACGTTGACAGCACTACTTTTTAAGTATTGCTTATAAACATCACGCCACATCCTGTTTCTGGCCTGTTTCAACCACAAATAGGCTTCCACTGCATGTATTTAGGTTACTTATAAAATGTTTTACTACAAAATAATTCTTATGCTGTATGTTTCAGACATGCGATCATGATGACGAAGACGTTGAGATCGCCGTGGATAATGCTGCTTTTATGGATGAGTTCTTCGGCCAGGCATGTTCTTCTGTATATTTTACAGTCATGTTTGTGTAAATACTTTTGATGTGCTTCGCCTGAATGTGTGTCATTGTGGTTTTTAAGTGACCTTGTTTCTTTGTTTCAGATTGAAGATATCAGGAACAGCATTGATAAGATTGATGAGAATGTGGCCGAAGTGAAGAAACTTTACTCAGTTATTCTTTCTGCACCAACATCAGACCAGAGTAAGACACATTTGCATGTGTAACTCATTATGACCCAGTTCAACACTGTTTTCCACTGACTGGTAGTAACCACTGAGTAACCGGTGACGTAGACTCTGAGCTTTGAAGATGACTGGAGTCATATACTGCAGCAGGGTCATAGCTAGGGTATCCGTGGCCCCGGTGCGGATTGTTGCTGTGAGCCTCCTCTCGGATGAAATCGCATTCCATGTTTTACAACATTTGTTAATATTTCTTAAAAGGATAGTTCACCCCCCCCAAAAAAAAAAAAAAAATAGTGTCATCATTTACTCACATTTATGTTGTTCCCAACCTGTATGAGTTTCTTTCTTCTGTTGAAAACAAAAGAAGATATTTTTAAGAATGTTTATAAAAATTTATATTTTTATTCAGCAATGATGTATTATATTGATCAAAAGTGACAGTAAAATCATTTATAATATTACAAAAGATTTTGATTTTAAACTAATTTCTGAAGGATCATGTGACACTGAAGACTGGAGTAATGATGGTGAAAATTCAGCTTTGACATCACAGGAATAAATTATGTTTATATATATATATATATATATATATATATAAAGAGATAACAGGTTTTTTAAATTGTAATAATATTTCACAATATTACTATTTTCAATGTATTTTTGATCGAATAAATAAAGCCATGGTGAGCAAAAGAGTCTTACAAAAACATTCTCTTACCGAGCCTAAACTTTTGAACGGGTATGAAACATAACTCTATTAAGTCTCTTAAGGTATGAAAGAGGAACCTCTGAACAATAAAATATTCCTATGGGAGTGTTTAACAATGACAAAACATGCACAAACCAGCGCTATTATAATCTCCTTTCATCTCTACATTCTTATACCTTACCTTTACTTCTGTTTTTTCTCTGTGAACAGAAACTCAAGATGATTTGGAGGCGCTAACTAATGACATCAAGAAAATGGCCAACAATGCTCGTAACAAACTGAAGAGTAAGTGTCCTTACATATGTGCTGGCCTGCTTTGTGATTTTTCTCATTAGGGCAAAAAACTAGGACACACAGAACAAGGTTTGGCTTCTCAAACACTTCTGACCCAGAATAATGTAAGCCATTTATCCACCTTTATGAATGCAATGTTTACCCTGAGTCAGTGTTATTTCAGGATCATTGAGATACTATTGTAGTTTTATTTAATATTAGGATTAGTTTTTATTTTTGTATTTTCCATTTAATTTCCATTTTAGTTAAAGTTTTAGTAATTTTATTGTGGTTTCTGTCATTTTTTTTTTTTTATTTATTTTTTTTATATGTCTATATTTTTAAATACATTTTGATTTCTGTTTTAGTTGTTTTTGTACATCAAGTTTTTTAAAATATTATTTTATTTCAGTTAATGTTTATTTTATTTCAAGTGATTTTAATGTTTTTAGTTTTAGTTGTAGTTAACTCTAATAACCCTGCCCTGTGTGTATGTGTCCGTACAGCCATTGAAAGGAATCTCGAGGCAGAAGAAGCGGAAAGATTATCGGCCGACATGAGAATACGCAAATCACAGGTGAGTCAACATCCCGCTCATATAACACACACACAAATACACATGCTCAATTAACTCTGCGCTCATGTTGCCCCGCCAGCACGCTGTTCTTTCCAGGAAGTTTGTTGATGTGATGACCAAATACAATGAGGCTCAGGTGGACTTCAGAGAGAAAAGTAAAGGTCGCATTCAGAGACAGTTAGAGATCAGTAAGTGTTGCCCGCACACTCACTTCTGACTAAACACCAGTGCATGAGACAGACCTTATTAAACCTGACCTCAGCCTCACAGTGTGCAGCGAACAACACGTTTCTTTCACAGGGGTTGTGGTTGAAGCGTGTCAAACTGACACTGTGCTATTCCCCTTTTTTGTCTTTGACTTGCTTTTGTTCTGCTTCTGGCTCTAGCTGGTAAAGCCACGACTGATGAGGAGCTGGAGGAGATGCTGGAGGGAGGAAACGCAGCCGTTTTCACAGCAGGGGTAATGCGTGCATTTGTGTGTACGTGTGTGGATAAGGAGACCTCAAGAGGTCTTAAAATGATTTAAAGTCCCCCTGCAGTCAATAATTTTATCCCTTAAAACTCATCTTTGATATTCAAAATGGCATATTTAAATGTTTTTTTTCCTGTGAAAATAATTTCTTCCTTCCTTACAACTGTTTTAATGTAACTCTACACCTACACACTCTACACTCTACTGCTTCATTTGGTAAACGCAGAGCCATGAATATGCAAATTAGTCCCCGCGTCCACTCAATCACACCAGCTCAGACTATCTGATCCACTCGGTCAGCTGTAGTAAATGCTACACAATGGCAAGTGGAAGTACTGGTGTAATTCAGTCACATATGTTTGAACCAGAAACTAATTCAGAAGAAGAGGAAGAGCGAATTATACAGACAGGCCCGGTTCTACGAGGTGCTTACGAAAGCAAGATACTGTAATAGTATCATATTTGCGAAACAGATGTGGTAAGCGCTCCAGTGCGTTTTTGTTTGTGCTCTGGAGAACGTCAAATGTTTCTATTTACTATGTGTTTTTGCATTTGTGATCAATGTAGCCAATCACAGACATGTTTGTTGATCTCTTGAATGCAGTGACAAATAAGAGGTGTTTAAATTAGTCAGAATCCACTCACCGGTTAAAACGGTTTTTGTTCGGTACTGAGTTCAGCATGCAAATCCTCTCATTCTCATTAAGTGTAGACACAATGTAAATAAGAGATTCATTGTGCAGTGTAGACAACTTTATTGATTATAATAGGATCTCAAACTAAGATGAGTGACAGCTTTTTAGTTATTATAAATGAAGCTGTCTTTGCACACTTTCTAGGCTATATATATAATACATACAGAATTTGAATAAAAGTAGACACATAACGGTAATTGATAAGATTAACCCTTGCCTTAAACTATGCTATCAAACCACTAAAAATGTGTTGCTAATGTTACACAAACCATGTTCTCATTCGCCATCTCAGAATCAGACGACTGCCTTCAAGTCCCGCCCCGCGCCGCACGTTCATAGGATAGATTACATATTTGCGATTGTAGGAAACGGGCAATTTCAAATTTCTTTGGTACACTGTAGTTTTAAGGAGAAAATACTCAGCAGTAGTGTTGACTGATGAATTTGCACATCGTTTGTCTTAAAGCATATTAAAAACACCACACATACATATAAACAACATTAAAATCTTGATTTACACTACAGGGGGTCTTTAAAATATAACATTAAAAATATGGTAAAACAACTACAAATCAACATATTTCTTATTTTATTTCACCCCTTTAATAACACAGTTCTTTGAAAAACCAGAGTTCCAACAGCCTTGGAAAACATGGATATATAAGGGCGCCTAGTTTTAAAAGTGTGATTTCTAGACCTGGATAAGTCATGTAAATGAATAAAATCTTAAAACACCATTTTTTATAACAAATAAACTTTTTTTTTATGTCAAGCTTTAAAATATTTTATTGGAAAAAAGAACCTTATCCTTAATCTTTATCCAATAATTCACAAAACAACTGGAAAAGTCGCTGTAAAAATTCATTGGTTAAAAAGAATGGGATGCCTGAAGAACATTAAGCTCTTAAAATTGTATTATTTTAATTTTAATTAAAAAAAAAAAACCAATTGTATAATTTAATTATAATTATTTTTAAAAATCTTGACGTTGCCGAATTGGTGGCACAAATTAAGATTTTGTTCATGTTGACCACCTCTGATACAACAAAAAAACTTACATTAAAATATTGAAATATGTTGACTCAGGCCAGCCTAATCAGCACAGCTAGCAATATTTTGTCACAAATGTAACATTTGAATGATTCATTGTTTCCTGTGATTGTGGTTGCTGTGTAAATACACCCTTATCTCATAGCATCAATGCAGCTTCTGTGCCGACTTTACAGAAGTAGCCCACTCACACACTTTATAATGCAAATGTAATGCAAACACAATACTTTTTAGTAACTATAGTTACTTTTTATTAGAAAGAACATTGTAACATATTGCTTTTAGTAGTGTTTTCTTAACACTGGTTACATCTGTGGTATTTGTTGTAGATGTTTAACTGGTCACAGATGGTGAACACCAATAGGCTATGGTAATTTGAGTTTGAGACCCTTGTCTTAGACCATAATGTCACCATAACATTTTGAGACTCAGACCAAGACACCAAATAATGAGACTCCATGTCTCAAAACCATGACCACAAGATCCAGACTCCATTTCTAGTGTACATAGCCACTGCACCTGTGACCATTTACTCCAGTGTCCTAAAGTCATTGGATCAAATCACCCCCAAACTGTGTCAAGTATGAATATTTCATTCTACATCCTGATAAAACTGCTGTTTGTATTGCAGATTGTGGATTCAGGGATCTCTAAACAAGCGCTGAGTGAAATTGAAGCACGTCACAAAGACATTGTGCGTCTGGAGAGCAGCATAAAGGAACTGCATGACATGTTTGTGGACATCGCCATGCTGGTGGAGAGCCAGGTACACCTTGCCTTTCATCACGCACATCTGTTAGTCCAACATCTCCATCCTTTCATACTGTCATTGTTTTCTAACTTTCCCCTCATTGTCATGCATTTCCTTCTCTTTCTCTGCCTTTCTATGTCTGTTGTCTGTAGCATCCTTTCCTCTCTTCCTCTTTGTTCAAACTCATTCTGTTGGTTTGGTCTCATGGTTGTTAAGCCATATGCAACTGGTCGGAGTGACTTCCCCATCAGCCCCTTCTTTCGCATGTGAGTGTTCTCTAACTCCTCTTTGTTCGTACCTTTTTATTTCCCTTATTGCCTGTTTTCCTCTCATTCATTTTGCTTTGTTTGGTCACAAACTTCATACACCCATTATACCTTCAAGAAACTAAAGTCAGTAGCTGTTTTCCAAAACCCAGTGAGTTGCTTATCTAGACAACTTTTTAAAGCATCATATGAACACTGAAGGTGAACAGTCGGCAGCAAAATTATACTTATAATTAAATAAGGTACCTTTGATGATTCTTTGATTAATAGAAAGTTCAAAAGAACTGTGTTTATTTGAAATAGAAATCTTGTGTAATATTATAAATGTCTTTACTGTCATTTTTGATCAATTTAAAGGATTAGTTCACTTTCAAATGAAAATTACCCCAAGCTTTACTCACCCTCAATGATGCGACATGTCAAAAGATAATAGAACCCATTATAATCAGTGATATTGACTATACACTAGATGTGGCGTGGTGCGACGCGAGTCACGGGACACAACACATTCCCAACAGTAAACGGATTCCCCATTCTGTTTTTGACGTAGTCCAAGTGCTTTGCAACGGTTGGTTTGTCGCGTAGTAGAGTGTAGACAGCTTTTAGCTGTTGCGGCGCAATGCGACATGAAAAAAGTTGCGTCTTATATAGACACGGTGATAATATTAGATGGCACCATGAGACGAATATCTATTTCAGAACCAGCCGCTATCAAAATAACATGGCTGCGGGCGCAGGCCAGATATTATTGCGGGCCAGTTTTGGAAGAAGAAAGTCATATATACACCCAGGATGGCTTGAGGGCGAGTAAAGCTTGGGGTACTTTTCATTTGAAAGTGAACTAATCCTTTAATGCATCCATGCTGAAAAAAAAAAAGTATTAATTTATTTCAAAAAACCTTTTGAACGGTAGTATATAATTCGAGCATGAGTGATCATGTGTTGAGTCGTGTTTCAAATCAGTTACGTATTAGTTCCTTAGAAGGCAGCTGTCTATGTAGACCTTTGCAGTGAGGCAGTTCACAAGGTTTTGGAGCAGAGCTAAAATAATGATAAAATAAATGCACATGATCTAAAGAGCTCTGATAAAATATTGACCAATCCACCATTATTTTGCTTATTAACTGCTTGCTATGGAGGAAAACTGAAAGGTAAGATTGGGGTATTTTTCTCTAATCAGTTTGATTCAAGCCTCTGTTCTACAGAGCATCAGCATTGAGCAGGGGAGACAGGGGCTAGTTGTCACACTTTTTACTCCAGTGAATCAGAGTGGGCTTGTTTTTGACTAGACTACAAAAATACATTGAGCATTTCTACATTATTGTACAGAAAAAAAGTTACAGTTCATTGACTGTTTAAGACTAGAATCGGAATAACTTCCCTGTGTGTCAACTAGCCCCCGTCTCCACATCTATGTGTGAAAGACACCCTATATGTGTGTTTTCATTGTTTTGTTTTTTTTCATATGTTTCAGGGCAACATGGTTGATAACATTGAGGTGAATGTGGGTAAAGCAGTCGATCACATTGAAGCTGCAAAGACTGAAACCAAGAAAGCAGTCAGGTATCAGAGTAAAGCCCGGAAGGTACGGACCTCACCTGCCGCTCAGTCTGACCTCACTATAACAGTCACTGTGGTTTCTGCTGTTTCTTTTCTCTTCCTTTTTTGCCCCCCATTTCTTTTTTTCTCTCTCTGCCCTCTCCGTTTCCTCTTCTTTTTCTTTTGCGTTCTCTCTTCTTCACCCAAAATCTATTGTAGGGTGGTATAATTGACAGGATTGAGAGCAACATGGACCAGTCAGTGGGTTTTGTGGAGCGGGCGGTTGCTGACACTAAAAAAGCCGCTAAATATCAGCAGGAGGCTCGACGTGTGAGTTCATGATGATTATCAGGCCTGTCCCGCCCCTCTGTTCCACCCTTTCCCAAAGATTCTCTGTACTGTGTCCAAACCCTATGACTTTACACTTGGAGTCACACACAAACAAACTCAGTGATTAATACTAATCCTGATACGCCCTGAAACTTCCCATTACAGGACTTCAGTGTATTTCAGGTAATGAAATAAACATTAAGCCACGTCTTCAGTTTTCTGTGTGTGTGTGTGTGTGTGTGTGTATATATATATATATATATATATGTGTGTAATTTCTATTATTTTTTTTTTTAAGAGAAAAAACACACACACACACACACACACACACACACATATATATATATATATATATATATATATATATATATATATATATATATATATATATATATATATATATATAAGATAAGCAGACAGGAAGCAAAGTGTGAGAGAGAGGGGAACGGGATTGTGAAAGGTCCCGGGAAACTTGGGTCACCCGAAGTGCAACGGTGCTAAATGTCGGTGCGCTGCCCACTAGGCTATCGGTGCAGACAGTTTTCATGTCATATTAACGGCAACAAAATGTTTGACACATTACATACACACAGTTGAGGAGAACTCACAGACATACTGTGTTGAAATGTGACTAAAAACGGCATCTTGTGGTGTGAGCAAGAGCTGTCTCCATCTGTTAGCACAGCAATTTTGGCCTTCTTGCCACTTTTATTGATGCAGATAGTATAAAAAACACAGGAAATGATGCGGGGAAGGAGGAACAGGCTCAGAAAATTTCCCAAGATAGATTTGAATAACCCTTATAGTAACATTCAAGCCACAGCTACCCACAGACAAGATCATATTAGTTAATTTAGTTTAAAATGAAATCTAAACTGACACTGTTTGATTAATTCACAGTCCTTATTGTGAATGATTCATCTGTGAACATGTATATAAAAATATAAAACTTGCTCTGCCTCTGAAACTACTTCTTTTAATTGTCATTTGTGCAGGTACAACAAGATTTTTATTTTTTTTTATTATTATTTTTTTTTTTTTTAAAGAGACAAACCACCCAAAAATGAATATTCCGTCATCATTTTCTCACCCTCATGTCATATCAAACCTGTATGACTTTCTGTCTTCTGTGGAACACAAAGGAAGATGTTTTGAAAACCGTGGGAACCAAACAATATTGGACCCCATTGACTTCCAATGTATACAAAAAATATCTCGAAATATTTTCTTATATGTTCCACATAAGAAAGTAAGTCATACAGGGTGAGTAATTGATGACGGAATTCATTTCCATTTTTGGGTAAACTATCCCTTTTAAATTTATGATACTTGTATGCATAAAATTATATAAAAAATTTCTTTAAAGAGATATGTATTAAGACATAAACAGAAGTACAACAAATGTAATGATTAAACATGAACATTTATTGTACATGGAATGAATTGACCAAGGCAGTACAAAGTATTAATATTAAATAATAAGAGTATAAGACTGATAGTGAGATGTCCAAAATCAAGGTGTTTGTTTATCAGAGACAAATTCTGAGATTCAGGTTTATGTGAAAATCTATATTATAGAAGTAATATTATAAGAATATTATATAAGTAATTTTGTAACACTTTACAATAGGGTTTCATGTTAACATTAGCCAACTACATCAGTTAATATGAACTAACAAAGAACAGTTGTATTTTTATTAGGTAATGTTAACAATGAATGAGTCAATGATGAATAAGTACTGTAACTAATGTATTAATCATTGTTTGGTAATATTACTTAATGCATTAACTAATGGAACATTATTGTAAAGTGTTGCCAATAATTTGGGTTGCTCTTTTCTTTCTTTCTTTCTTTCTTTCTTTCTTTCTTTCTTTCTTTCTTTCTTTCTTTCTTTCTTTCTTTCTTTCTTTCTTTCTTTCTTTCTTTCTTTCTTTCTTTCTTTCTTTCTTTCTTTCTTTCTTTCTTTCTTTCTTTCTTTCTTTCTTTCTTTCTTTCTTTCTTTCTTTCTTTCTTTCTTTCTTTCTTTCTTTCTTTCTTTCTTTCTTTCTTTCTTTCTTTCTTTCTTTCTTTCTTTCTTTCTTTCTTTCTTTCTTTCTTTCTTTCTTTCTTTTCACTGTGAATATATACCATGAAATATTGTTTCCATTCTTCAGTGCTAGTTTTCTAGACATTAAATGTATTCCATAAATGCATTGTTTAGTCCTGAAATGAATGTCAATGGAGATTTTCGAAATAAGTTGTATAACTGTTACTCAAATGTTAAAGTAGATGTTAACAGTTGTTTGTATCTGTGTTTTTCTTCACAGAAAACAATTATTATAGTGTCTGTGGTTTTGACGATTTTGGCAGTTATTGCTTTGATAGTGGGTTTATCTGTAGGTCTGAGATAAAGTCTTTGGTGAGTAAATTTCAGAGGAATGTGGTTTTGTAGCTGGGAATGGTGTGGGTGTTCATTATGCAGATATGGAGTTTGGGTGACCAGGATTGTAGTTAAGCTTCTCTAGTCTTCATCTGGGATGTCAAGTATGCTTTGTTTGGTCTTTTGGGTCTCCTGGGCATCTGTTGGTTGTAGTGTTGAGTTCTATGTTCTCTGTGTGTTACGGTTCTATTGGGCTCTGGTGTTTCTTCTGAGGGTAAAGGGTTGAAGTTATTAGATGTTTTCTGTTGGATTAATGGACTGTGTTTGTTTCGTCTCTTGTAGAAGATGATCATACTGGGTGTGATTGTTGCTGTTGTGATCATCATCATCATCATCATCATCCTCACTCAGGTTCTATGATAACCTCTCCATCAGCACATCTCCTCTGTGGCTGCTCACGAACTCTCCTTTATTACAGCTGATCACTTCCTCCTCTCCTTCTCGTCCTCCCTGTTTTTCCTTGGAGTTATGAAGCAGATGCTCCGCCCCCTCCACCTGTGGCCTTTCCCTTCATCAGCACAAACCAATGGGAAACTACTCTGCTGGAACTCGAGCGATGGTCAAGGAAACGGATTCTGTTTTTTTGTTTTGTTTTTTTGTAAAGGCGTGACGGGAAATGTTTAAGGAACTTCTACTACATGCCAGGAATGGCTTTTGAAGGAAGCATATTTTAAATACATGGACAAATCAATGAGCACAGAATAAGGGATTTTTATGAGACTTACAAGGGAAAGGTAAACCTCCATTTCATGCCTTTAATGTTTTTATTGTTTTAGTGTTCTTAGGACCCACTCAGACTTTAATGGCTACATCTAATGGATGAGCTACTAAAATGTTTTTGATCAAAAGGGCTCAGAGACTTTAGCTTCTGTTCAAGGACCCTGTGAAATGAACACAATAAGCTAAGCATTGATGGGTCGTCCAGAATGGAAGCGCACATCTGTATGTTTTTTAATGTGATAAACGTCTGTATGGGAAAACCAGAGTTAACCAAATTAATAAATTACATTATATATTTTCTAAGTATGTTGTAAATACATGAGAAATTAATGGATGGATTCATGGGGATCGTGGTCAGAAAACTGCCACTGCTTTTTTTTTTTTTTTTTTGATCACTTTATTTGCTTACTGATGAATTTTTTCTGGTGGTGCACCCCCCCAATATTTAGCAAATGAACAAATATGGTTTCGAATAGTTTTAATGGGTTTAAATACAAGTATAGGTTGTCAATAGTTAAATTCTTAAACTATTATCACCAATCATAGTACATTATATCAGTCTCATCACAGTAAGTTTAAAATTTAAAGACTACTTTTACATTTACTCAGTTATCTATTCAAATTACAAAAAAAATGATTATTAAATCAGTTTAGTTGGGTCAACATAATTTAGTTCAGGTCAAGTATATTTACTCTAGAATGTTTAACTTAACTTTATTACATTTGTCAAACAAAATGTTTTTATGTTGGTCTAACTTTTTTTTTTTTAACTAATTTATTGAGGTTTAATTATTTTTCTTATGTTTAAACAAGTAGTTTCATTTATCATTATACACAATGTATATAATGAACAAATAAGAAAAGATTGGTGTCATTACTGACATTAGTATAGATCAGAGTGCCTAAAGCCCAAAGTATTCTTCGGCTGGCCGCATTCTGCACTGTTCACGTGATGCAATTTTCAGGAGGGTCCACGTGCAGCCCAATTTTTGTTTCCATGCGGATATTGCACATATAACAGTGCGTATGCGAGTGAGTTGAGCTCTTCCACTAGATAGATTTTCCACGCTCACGGCCAAAGGAATATATACTTTGAAAGGCGCGGATGGAGTGGAACGTAAAAAAAATGTATACCAGGGCCTTAAGCACAAGTGTCATTCAATTAAAGAACATTACTGAAATGTTCCTCTAAATGTCCAACATACCTGAACATTAAACATGTCTTTCCCTTTACTGTAAAACATAAAACAACAGTTTATCACTAAATTTACTCTCCTAATGCAGTCCCTTGCAAAGCATGCTGGAAACTACAGATCCATTGCCGTTAGTTATGTCATCAAAAATGACACAAAAAATGTAGTTAACAAATGGTATTGTATGGTAAATTAAGTAAACTTCAGTTTTAAGTATATTAGATGGATTCAACACCATGAAATTAAGTTGTGACAGAATGTTCAAAAATCGTGTTACTTTAGCTCATTTATTTAAACTGAACGAGGCAAAAATAACTTTTTTTAATGTTTAAGTCACTCAGGTTCAGTGTGCCTTGTAATAAATTATTATAAATGAAAACAAAATAGGCCTATGTTAATATGTTAATGACATTTCTCTTTCAAAACATATTTTTAGCAATCCTGTTACATTAAATATATTTTGAGACTGAATGTTATGGGGTCGAAGATCATTGCAAAAATGTCTAATAACCACTTTGGCTAGCAAATAATTACACCACACCACATTCACACTCTTGTGCCTAGAACAATATTTTTTTGACACAGCAAAAAATGGATTAGTATGATTTTTACCCATAACAGAGTTGAATTATTATGTAGATTTATTCACAAATTTACTTAAGTTTGAACCATGTAGTCCAAAAACTATCATGTCACTTCCTTTAAATATATTTAAAGGAGATATATATATATATATATATATATATAGCATATTAGTATTTTAGATATTTTGTTTTATGATTATATGAATGCTTATACTTATAGTAGGGGAATGACAGTGCAACAGTGTTGGAAATAAAATGCAGTGCATGGACAAATCAAATTCAATTTAAATAATTTAGAAAAAATAGTATATTTTGAAAAAAATGATATTTTTCACTACATGTATGTAGTGTATACTGTATACTTATTTTATTCCTTTTTTTTAATTTTTATTAAATATCTAACTTAAATGAGTCAATACATCATCAGTCCTTTTTCCAAAATGTGTTTTTGTCTTACCCTGATTCATTATGGTAAGTCTATTATAAGTGTTTTTTGTTGTTGTTTTTTAGACCTAGGGGGATGGTTTTTGTGGGAAATTGCATATGTTACTCACCTGTGTGTGTCTTGTCATATCCGTAAATACAGAGAAGTTGCCCAGCTACTTTGATGCATGGTGTGGTATAGGTTAGTTCTCACAACGAGAGAGAAAGGTTATTGAAGCAGCTAAATGACAATCTAAATCTTCTCCGGGGAACCACCTGTTTTAAACAAACTGCAAATAGAGGAGAGTCTGCTGGCAAAAAGAAAACGTGACAGAACTCTTAATAAAACCAGAATCAACATTGGCATTGGCTTGGCAATGATGGCGAGAACTGAGGGATTTGAAATGTTGTAAAAGCTGAGATGGTGTTTTTGTTAATTAACAGGTGAGTAAGCTATTTTATTGAACAGATAAACTGCCTTGTGTAGCTCTCTAACAGAGGTCATTGTTAAGCATTGTCTATTCTATAGCGCTGCGCTGGAATTTATTTTTTAGGAAGTACCTTGTCTATTAATGGGTAAAGCTCCCCATCTTCAGCTAGTCAGTTTGAGATCCTTTCCATCTAAACTGGTTATATCTCTTAAGCCTAGTAGTGAATGTTTTCTGAGCAGTAGGATAACCATATTCATCCGCACACACAGTCACGCAGAGCCAAAGCACAACCAAAACAATGTTATGCATGCAGTTTTGTTTTTTAACCGCTAGAGGGCCAAAAGTTACATAGTGTACTTTTAAGATGTTTATAGTGATAACTGAGAACATACTGCTGTCCTGGATGACATTATATCAGTACTGTCATTTTATGACAAGGCCTAAGTGTTGACAATATAAGCATTCAACTGGTTTAGCCTCAGTAACGTCACCTGTTTAGGCTGAACTGGTGATTTCAGCAGTTTTGTGATCTGTATATTTTTTTATGCAAAGACAGATTCATGTTATTAGGAAACACTAACAGAAGAATTTCTTCTTTGGTTTGTATTATGAGCCAATGACACACATGATGTGTATATAATCCGAACTCTTGACCATGTGCTGATGGTAAGTGATCTTTCTTTCTTTAACACACACACACACACACACACACACACACACACACACACACACACACACACACAGGCCCTAAACCTAAACTTTTCCTTTGTTGTATTCCTCATTCTCCCGTTTGTCAATTTAAAAGAATTGTGTATGATATTTAATAGGCAACTTTTTAATAGACATGTGTTCTAACTTTCTCCTGTTCTCTTATATGTTTTTGCTGTCTCATAAATATCTATCTTTCTCTCTGTAGAAGAAAATGATGATCATGCTTTGCTGTGTGATTCTGGGGATTGTTGTGTTTTCTTACCTGTACAGCTTCTTTTCTTAATGGTAAGCATTCAAATTAAATATATAGTATTCATGTGTAAGAGAAATCGTAAGGTGTGGAGTCAACGGCCTAATTACACTGAATTTTTGAATAATGTCCTTCAAACTAAAATTCCATGGAATGATACTCCAGTATCACCATATTATCTTGGGTAAACAAATTAACACAACAAGACCACTGACATGTATTCACAAAAAGTCAAATATATAATGAAGGTAAATTTGAAAAGTGAGGCTATATAGTTAATTCAGGATAATTGAGACATTTTTCCCAGTCACCTCAATGGCAAAATTTGCCAATTTACCTGAATTAACCCTATAAATGTTGTTATTACGTGGTAAAATTGCTCTATCTGTGTGCTCCTCTCAAATTGTCACTCTTACTATTCTTCAGGCTGAAATGACCCCGACACCATGCTCAGCCAGCTCTGCTTATATCTCCTGCTCCTTCTCAGTTTAGACCATGATTCCAAGAGATGCATTTGCTGTGTAGTGCTCTTCTTCAACCAGACAAACCCCACACAGACCACATAAGTGACTGAAGACCAGCGCCCCCTGCCGCACAACAACTCTTACTGTACTGATTGCTTCTCAAACAAGGACAATTATGAAAAGAAAGGAGCCGAGAGATATTTTTTCTATTTCTTTGTGTGTTTTTTTTTTTGTTTGTTTTTTTCTATAGTTAGTTTTTCTCATAGTCATATGTCTTATAGTCTAATAGGAATAAAAACTATTATTGTTTGGTTGTATGTTTTTGTGTTGCAGTGTTTTTAACTGTAGTAAAATACACGTCTTTTGAATACTTCAATAAGGGATTGTTGTCTTTCATGTGTTATGTAACTATCTAATAAAACAAGACATTAAGAAAACGTTTTTGTTGTAATTTGCTATAATGTCCATATAGGCAAGAGGTTTAGTCTTAGAAAGACATTATGTTTGACGTGGATTTAATCCCCAAATGCGACCAATCAGGGTTCAGACACCCTTGGATGTTTTTGAATGATGGCAGGTGGCTTTTGACTCGACTGTTTTACAAGACAATAAATATTATAATGCCTTCGTTTAATCCTCTTTTTACGAATTGCGGGTGGTTACAGAAAAAAATCAACCAATAAGTTTTCGGATATTATATGCGCCCGTTGATAGGTTTATATTTCAACAAAAATATACTTTCCACTAATAGGCTGCTATAATTTCACTCCGCAGCCAATAAACTGCTCGTTATAAGCAACAATCCGAACACGTATTGGCTCACGTCACATAGGCGTTGACAATAAAAAGCTTCCTTGTGAATGGCATCGCTCTCGCCTAATCATCTTTCTTCAAATTTGCATTGCCGCTATTTCATTGGCTGTTGATTTCGGGGGCGTGTCGTATGAGTAGATAGTACTGGTGTGTGTGTGTATAATGACAATCTGAAATGGCGGACGAAAGCGGATTGATTTAACTTTATCATACAAAAATTAAGAATATCAAGTCAAAAACGACACCTTTGCACAGAATGAATTTGCAGTCCAACGGGATTTTTTAA
Source organism: Elopichthys bambusa (assembly GCA_037101425.1). Classification (NCBI taxonomy): domain Eukaryota; kingdom Metazoa; phylum Chordata; class Actinopteri; order Cypriniformes; family Xenocyprididae; genus Elopichthys; species Elopichthys bambusa. Next base: position 7,339,770 of record CM074447.1, on the reverse strand, counting down.
GCCTGTTCCCACAAAGCGACTCGTCACTATCCGGAAGAAAGCGAAAGTTGAAGGCTAGGTATTGTTTAAAGGTCTTTTTTGTTTTGTTTCTAGCAGGCTAACGGGCTAGCGCGGGTTGTCAATGGAAATGATAGTGGATTAGCCGGTTAGCTTCCACTGTTAGGGGCTTGACTTTGCTACTTTAAACTCACCGTATGCTTTTCAGCAACAGAGCCGTCACAACTGAGCCTTTTGTTGAAAATAAGGCCATTTTTAAAGTTGAATTATATTAACATTATTGGTTCTCGGTCAAAAGTAGTGCAGCGTTCGCTCAGGCTAGCAGCTTCAGACTAGTGGAGCTTCAACTGTAATAAATGTCAGATATCTGTCAAAGCTCGTCACTGTTCATTTACTTTATGAGTAGCGGATGAAAGATATTCGATTGTTTGGCATTGTAGTTTCGTTGTGATTTATTGGTTCAGAAATGGGAAGTTTTTGAAGACAACGGGGCATTTAAACAGGCTCTGTTGTCTGATCACATCGTACTGCTGATTATAAAAATAGCATCTCAACGCCTAGTGATCTGCCTACCTAGACAGCATTCATCTCCTTCCTAATGCCCAGAATGCTTTTACATAGGCAGCTCAATAGGGTTTGAGACACATGAACCGGTTGCACTTAATTTCATTCTACTGCAGTTAATATCCTTTTTTTCCTTCTTCTGAAATTTAGCGTTTGAGCGTGTCTTGATGACTACATATTCTATGGAGTATAGTTTATGTAACTGTTGTTAAGTAGGTGGTCAGTAGGTTAAGTCGTGTTTCTTAAGTGTTGGTGATTGTTTAGTGGTCTTCCATTCAAGCTGGTTTCAGCTGCATTGATTCATTAATGCAGTTATACTCGCTGCACCTGATGCCATTTATCATGAGCGTCTGCAAGAAACGTTCTTGTAATTGATCCCTTCGTTTTTTTCAGAGTATGGAAGAGGAGAGTTCACGTTATAGCAAACGCCTGGTAAGTTTCACATTTACTCAACAGCTATTATGCAAAGCACATAGCTATCTAGGGGACATTTGTGAGTAGTTTTAACCGAGCTGTAATGAGGTTATACTGCCGACAGCTTGCGCTCTAGGCCTGACGTCACACCAGAGGGGTTTGTTGATATTACAGTGAACACGCCTAAGGGAAGAGACTGTCAAAACCCTCACACTCATAAGTACACTCATTTGTTATCACAAAGTCTGTGCCGCAACAACAGTAAAATAATAAATGAACCTTTTTTAAATATTTGCTTTAAATGGGGATCCACCCTTACTGATGTTCATATGGCCTAGAAAGTTCTTATGGTGCATTTGAAAGATAGGAAAGCTTGTCTGTTCACATCAGTGTGTGTTGTAGTAAAAGATAATATTTTTTATCAACGTCTGGCTGCCCGGCCATATAAATGTGAATCAAGATGAGTTTAGCAGAAAAGGCCTTTTAAATTTCTTTATTAATCTGAGTTTTGTTTCCTCACGCTCTTATGAATGTGTATTCTGTTTTCAGCGGACTGGCACACGGCGGCGTTACCAGGATGATGGAATTTCAGATGATGAAATTGAAGGGAAGAGGTCCTTTGACCTTGACGAGAAACTCCAATGTAACCGATACAACTCGGATCTGGTCAAAATTATGGATGGGAAAGGTGCGTGTTAAAACTGTTTAGTTTCAGCAATGACTTATGTGCAGAGTTTTTGTTCCCCTTTTTCTGGCTAACCATATTGTGAGATTTTTCTTTACCTCTGCCACCTTTGCTTTCGGTTGTGAGGCAGCATTTTCTGTAAAGCTGCTTTGAAACACTTTAAATTGTAAAAAAAAAAAAAAAAAAAAAAAAAAACCATTCACTGATATACAGCACATTTGGAGATCCAAGTGTATGGTGTTCTTTGCAGACTTCACCTTGGAGTACATCCAACAGGAGGGACTCCGGGACCCCATTATCTTCAAGAAAGCAGATGGCCTTGGCATAAAGTAGGGCTTATTTCATCATGCCAGATTGTACAGCTGTTTGCTCCTCTTTATCATGTGAAACTTGTCAACCCTTAATATTATCTGTCTTTTGTAGGATGCCTGACCCAGACTTTAGTGTCAGTGATGTGAAATTGTTTGTGGGTAAGAAGAAAAGTTTTTGATCTTCTCACATTTTTAGTATCAGTGACAGCTGCTAATATTCGCTCCCCTACCTTTACTCCGATAGGCAGTCGCAGGATGGTCGATGTGATGGATGTGACCACTCAAAAAGGCATTGAGATGTCAATGGGTCAGTGGAGGAGATACTATGAGACGCCGGCATCTGAGCGCGAAAAGCTGTACAATGTCATCAGCCTTGAGTTCAGTCACACAAAACTAGAGCATCTAGTCAAGAGACCTGCTTCAGTATGTACACACTCAAATAGTGGTCAATTTTTGCTGATTAATCTGTGCCAGTAACCGCTTTTAAAATGGGTGGATATTGATAAAAGTGAATGTGAAATCAGCTAATGTTTTTTTTATTATTATTATGAAGGGTTATAGAGTGATAAAGACACAACCTGAACTCTTACTGCATGAGCTCTACTCAAACAAAAATGCCCTTTTGTGTCTGCGAGAACAGTTTCATGTGTTGGCTTGTTTTCATTAGGTTGATATGATTGACTGGGTGGACAACATGTGGCCACGTCATCTTAAAGAAAGACAGAGAGACTCCACAAATGCCATTATAGACATGCAGTACCCTAAAGTACAGAAGTAAGTGATTTTATTTTGTTCACTCATACAAGTAAGGGTAAATCCATGGCTAGCTGTGATTCTAAACTATTTTAATGCACGACGTGGAGGCAAAGAACCATCCAACGTGAAGTGGAGTTCATTCAGGTCATTTAATGCACAGCTAGCTGTGGATTATCCCACTCATACCACAGTAATTTGTCAGCATTGACAAGTTAAAGCTGATATTGTTTTTTGCAGTGGAATATTTGAAGGGTAAAAATTACTGCTGTTTTTGTCAGTTATGGCGTGTTAGATCAAGCATTCTGCCCGCTTTAAATCAGACAGTCTTTAAAGGTTACATTTATTTGAATGAATGAAATATAGCATTTATTTTAATGAATTATAGAGAGAGAGAGAGAGATGTGTGTTTGAATTACCTGCATTTGTGCAGCGTCTCTCTATACTAACAATGAAGCTGTGAGTTTAATTCCAAACCAGTGAATTTATCCCCTTGTTTCTGAGAAATAAAATGTAAGGGATTCAGCAGCGATTCAGCAGTCCGGAGTCAATTATTCCGTTTATACTACGGTTACCACACCTCAAGACACTGTTCAGATGTTGTATTTCAAGACATTTGTCAGGTTTTTGTCCTTAAAACATTGTTGTCTGTGGGACTCATTTCTTACACATCTCATCCCTCCCTCAAGCCTCCATTGCCATTACCAAAATGTAATTTCAGAACTAGTAATGGAGGCTTGAGCCATAGATGGCAGACTAATAGTTATTAATGCAGCTGGGAGAGTGAGTGAGTGAGTGGGAGAGAGAGTGAGTGAGTGAGTGAGTGGGAGAGAGAGTGAGTGAGTGAGTGAGTGGGAGAGAGAGTGAGTGAGTGAGTGAGTGGGAGAGTGAGTGAGTGAGTGAGTGAGTGGGAGAGTGAGTGAGTGAGTGAGTGGGAGAGTGAGTGAGTGAGTGAGTGGGAGAGTGAGTGAGTGGGAGAGTGAGTGAGTGAGTGAGTGAGTGAGTGAGTGAGTGAGTGAGTGAGTGGGAGAGTGAGTGGGAGAGTGAGTGAGTGAGTGAGTGAGTGGGAGAGTGAGTGAGTGAGTGGGAGAGTGAGTGAGTGAGTGGGAGAGTGAGTGAGTGAGTGGGAGAGTGAGTGAGTGAGTGGGAGAGTGAGTGAGTGAGTGGGAGAGTGAGTGAGTGAGTGGGAGAGTGAGTGAGTGAGTGGGAGAGTGAGTGAGTGAGTGGGAGAGTGAGTGAGTGAGTGGGAGAGTGAGTGAGTGAGTGGGAGAGTGAGTGAGTGAGTGGGAGAGTGAGTGAGTGAGTGGGAGAGTGAGTGAGTGAGTGGGAGAGTGAGTGAGTGAGTGGGAGAGTGAGTGAGTGAGTGGGAGAGTGAGTGAGTGAGTGGGAGAGTGAGTGGGTGAGTGGGTGAGTGGGTGAGTGGGTGAGTGGGTGAGTGGGAGAGTGGGAGAGTGGGAGAGTGGGAGAGTGAGTGAGTGGGAGAGTGAGTGAGTGGGAGAGTGAGTGAGTGGGAGAGTGAGTGAGTGGGAGAGTGAGTGAGTGGGAGAGTGAGTGAGTGGGAGAGTGAGTGAGTGAGTGAGTGAGTGAGTGGGAGAGTGAGTGAGTGAGTGGGAGAGTGAGTGAGTGAGTGGGAGAGTGAGTGGGAGAGTGAGAGAGTGAGTGAGTGAGAGAGTGAGTGGGAGAGTGGGAGAGTGAGTGGGAGAGTGGGAGAGTGAGTGGGAGAGTGGGAGAGTGGGAGAGTGAGTGGGAGAGTGGGAGAGTGAGTGGGAGAGTGGGAGAGTGAGTGGGAGAGTGGGAGAGTGAGAGAGTGGGAGAGTGAGTGAGTGGGAGAGTGGGAGAGTGGGAGAGTGAGTGAGTGGGAGAGTGGGAGAGTGGGAGAGTGGGAGAGTGGGAGAGTGGGAGAGTGGGAGAGTGAGTGAGTGGGAGAGTGGGAGAGTGAGTGAGTGGGAGAGTGGGAGAGTGAGTGAGTGGGAGAGTGAGTGAGTGGGAGAGTGGGAGAGTGGGAGAGTGAGTGAGTGAGTGAGTGAGTGGGAGAGTGGGAGAGTGGGAGAGTGAGTGGGAGAGTGGGAGAGTGAGTGAGTGAGTGGGAGAGTGAGTGAGTGAGTGGGAGAGTGAGTGAGTGAGTGAGTGAGTGGGAGAGTGAGTGCAGATTTGAGCATTCAACAGCCCTGTAGTATAAACTGTTTTAATGCAAACCTTCCAGCCAATCAGAATCAAATATTCAGACAGACCATGGTTTAATTATATTTAAACTGTTTTTGTTTTAATACTAGGGCAACATGAGCTTGATTTGTGAAGATTGTTCATACCAGTCATGTGTGTGTTTTTCAGGTATTGTTTGATGAGTGTTGAGGGATGCTTCACAGATTTCCACATAGACTTTGGTGGCACATCGGTCTGGTATCACATCCACAGGGGAGGGAAGGTGAGTGCTGTCTTAAAGGTACAACACTATGTAGTGTGTGCTGACTGAGTTCAGAATGAAATACTAGCTCACTCCTCGCCGAATACTGTACAACATTAACGGAAATAGTATGTGAAATAGAATCCAAAATGTGATACTAAATATTTCAAACAGTGTTACGTTACATTGTGACCTCGACTTGATTAAATAAGTCAAGAAAGCTATCATGACTGTAAATATTTAGAGTCTTAGAATTTTTTTTTTTTTTTTTTTTTATATTTCTGAAACAATAAAATGACTTCTGCTTTAACATATTTGAATATATCAATGAAGACTGAAGTGAAAATTCATTTGACATCACAGGAATAAATTAGTGTCACATGATCCTTCAGAAATCATTCTAATGTGATTTGCTGTTCAAGTAACTTCTGATGATCAATGTTGATCCTTTTTTTTTTTTTTTTTCTTTTTTTTTTTTTTTTCCAGGATTCTTTAAATATAAAGTTCAAAAGAACAGCATTTGTTTGAAATCAGTCTTTTGTAACATAAATGCCTTTACTGTCACTTTTGATCAATTTAAGGTGTTACTGCTGAATAAAAGTATTATTCACTTTAAAAAACAACTTGCTAACCTCCAAACTTTTGAAGGGTAGTCTAGCTAGAGATTCTTGCTCTCTTAGCACTTAACTATTAAATGTGAGAATCTTTTTCTTTCTGAGCTCTAATTGCTGTCGTGTACTGTATGGTTGTTTTTGTATCGGCCTCTCCCTGTCAAATCCTCTTTCCTGTAATTGCGGCATTTATAAGCCTATGTGTCAATCTGTTCCTCTGGAATTTCATAATTACCTGTCCCTATTGACCTTGTTGTGCTGAATGATCTCAGGTGTTCTGGCTAATCCCACCCACACCTCAAAACCTGGAGCTCTATGAGAACTGGGTGTTGTCAGGGAAGCAAGGTGACATCTTTCTCGGCGATAAAGCCACCGCATGCCAACGGATTGAACTGAAGCAAGGCTACACATTCATGATCCCCTCAGGTACACATATGTGGAATTTTATGATGCTTTAATTGCTTTAGCTAGGAACATCGCTGGGTTTTCTGGGAGTAAATCACTGTGTCTTTGTATGTAGGGTGGATCCATGCGGTGTACACTCCGATGGATACTCTGGTGTTTGGGGGTAACTTTCTCCACAGCTTTAACATTCCCATGCAGCTCAACATTTATAACATTGAGGACCGCACACGGGTGAGCACTGATACACAATCCCACACTTGATTATTCCACCGATACCCATTTGTAAACTGTTTCCGACTGACTGTATGGTATATCTGTACAGGTCCCTGCTAAGTTCCGCTACCCTTTCTACTTTGAGATGTGTTGGTATGTGTTGGAGCGTTACTTGTACTGTCTGACCAACACGTCTCACCTCACACCTGAGTTCCAGAAACACTCACTGGGCATTGGTCAGTACACATCCATTTTATATATTGCTGTGAATGTGTACAAGAACACATTAATTAGGGGTGTAATGGTACATATATCAGTTCTGATGATTGTTGATATCTGCACGCAGAAGTTCCTCATGGGCAGTGGTTAAAACAATGCTGCATTAGTTCGGTGCACATGCGTGCCAAACCAAAAGACCTGTGCTAAATATTCATCCCGAAAATATGTACCATTACACCCCAACATCAATACAACCGTCATTTAAACTGGCACGTCTGTTTTGTGCTTCACAGGGCTGAAGAAGGAAGATGTGATCAAACAAGGAGGAATTGATGGTGATGCAGGAAGTGAAGAGAAACAGGATGTGGAGGTGAAGGAGGAGCCCGAGGATGAGGCAGCACTCACTCCTCCCGCTCGTCCAGGGGTGAAAGTTCACCTGACACCCTTTGAGCTGGAGGGACTGTGGGAATTACTGCATAAGTTGGAGGATTTGCCAGCACACAAGAAATGTGTTCCAGCAGGCATCAGAAATGCTCCAGCACTGCTCAGTGACATACGGGTACAAACATAAACGCCATGTGGCCATAGAAATATTGTTGCCTTAAAAAAATATATATATATATTTTAAAAAAATTGTCCTCTTTTTTTTTTTTTTTTTTTTTTTTGCCCCAACAGAAGCTGCTAGAGGAACATGCCAATGATGACCCCAAATTGTCTTACACTGGAAAACCAATTGTCAAATGGCCCAAAAGGGTAGGTTATTCACTTGTTCTGTGACTACTGTCCTTACAGCACAGACCAGCAAGTTGAAGTAAAATGTGTTCTTCTATCTGCAGCCCTCGTGGTATCAGCCGCCACCGCCGCCTCTGTCTCTGCTTTACCGCCCACGTGCTCCCGGTTCAGGCCCCGTGTTGCCGCCGGTTCCTCGGCCCGTGAAGCCGTCTTCCTCCATCTCAGCTCTGAGACGCAGGCGTGTACGCTGCAAACGATGTGAGGCCTGTCTGCGCATTGAGTGCGGCGACTGCAACTACTGTAGGGACATGAGGAAGTTTGGAGGACCTGGCAGACTCAAGAAGAGCTGTGTTCTCCGACAGTGTCTTGCAGTGAGTATCTGTGTTAGTGTTAGTCATTAATGAAATTACTGATATTACTGAGAATTTAGTTCAAGCTTTGACCATTACATTTACACAAAAAAAGAGATGGGGTCAGTAAGATTTTTACGATTTTTTTTTTTTTTTTTTTTTTTGCAGTAAATTGATCAAAAGTGACAAAAAAAGACAAAAGATTTAAAAAAAAAATGCTATTCTGAAAATACAAAAATATGTATCACTGTTTCCACTAAAATATTAATCCGCTTAACTATTTTCAACATTGGTATTAAATGTTTAACCAGCAAATCAGCATATTAGAATGTTTCTGAAGGATCATGTGACACTGAAGACTGGAGTAATGATGCTGAAAATTCAGCTTTGATCACAGGAATAAATTATCTTAAAATATATTAAAATAGAATTTAAATTGTAATATTTCATCCATAACTTTTTTTACTGTATTTACTGTAATGCAGCCTTGGTGAGACTTTCAAATACATATAAAAATCTTACCAACCCCAAACTTTTTTCAGTGGCAATGTATATAATTGTGCACATTGTCAATTAAAATTCAACAAAAATTGTTGTATCTCATACTTGTTCTGTTTCTAGCCGGCGCTACCTCTTACTGCAGTATGTGCCATATGTAAGGAAGGCTATCAAGAGTCTGAAGACTTTGAGTCCGTCCAAACGCTCATGGAATGCTCCGAATGCGCTCAGATCACTCATCCAGAATGTATAAAGGTACATGTACGTGTGTATCCTGCATCTCGTTTTTATGGAATTAGAGGTTATATGTACTTTTATGTTAATTCCACTTGTGTATTGCAGGTACCCGGTGAGGGTGTTATCAATAAGGACCTTCCCAGTTGTTGGGAGTGTCCAAAATGTGTCCAGGGCAAGAAAACAGAGGTATTCTTTCTGCTTTTGACAGCTGACCTTTTTAAATCGCAACAAGTCCTTTAGTTTTAACAGACTTTTGCTTGAGTGACTTCACAGATAATTAGATCTGAAGACTAATTTGATAATGATTGTGCTTTATTGGTATTAGTCTTCCAGTAGTAGTGATGAGGAGACATCGTCCAATGGCAGTCGCTTGTCTGGTCCTCCGGCTAAGCGAGCATACAGAGAAGGGATTGGAGTGGGGGGCTTGCGTATAGGGCGCAGAGGTCGCCCGCCCCTCTCCACCTCCACCCCGCCTCTGACCCGCTCCAGACGGCAGCCGCCCCCTTCCCAGAGACTCCTGCTGCAACACCAGCAGAACAGAAAGAGAGCAGGGGCACTGGAGTTACAGCTCAGGAAAAGAGTATGTATACACATGTTTTACAGATATAATGTAAAGTTGCTTTCCATTCATGACCTTCCCATTCATCAGATTTGGAGATGCACTATAGCTGCCTTTCCATCACAGGAACTTTCCTTAGAAACTAGGAACTTTGGGGTGGTACTCGTGTGTATCAACTGCAGGGACCAGTGTCTAAATGAAGTTCCGGGTAAAATTTCCCCCCCCCCCAGAAAGTCCCTGCTTGCGAGGTAGCGCAGTCCTACATCACCAGACTAATCTTTACGGTACTTTAGACTGCGTTAGAAACGGAGACAGCAACAGGTCTCGGGGGGGAAAAGGTTCCTGGGACAAATTATTCCAGGTAATTTCAGTGAAAACGCGGCTTTTTAATGTTTTTGAAAGGAGTCTCTTATGTTCATCAAGATTGTGTTTGTCATCAAAAATACAGTTAAAAACAATAATATTGTGAGATTACAATTTAAAATAACTGTTTTCCATTCTAATATATAATTTATTCCTGTGATGACAAAGTAGAATTTTCAGCATTATTACTCCAGATTTTAGTCACTTGATCCTTCAGAAATCATTTTAATATGCTAATAAGAAACATTTATTATCAGTGTTGAGATGCTTAATATTTTTGTGGAAACTAACCCTTAAATGTCACGCAAAACAGGCTGCGTTTCCTCCGAAATTACCCAGAACAATTTGTTCCAGGAACTTTTTTTTTTCCTCCCCAGACCTGTTGCTGTCTGCGTTTCCATCGCAGTCTAAAGTACCGTGAAAATTAATCCAGTTCCCACTGGATTTTGTTCTCCGCATATAGGCTTAATAAAACCTGAACCTTGTCGTCAGTCCATCTGTGGTATTTTTTTTTTCTTTTTTTTTTTTCTCCATTGTTGATTTGAATAGCAAACAACTCTTACCGCACACAACATAACAGTGCGTTATGGTTTCAGAACTTTGAAAAAGTACTACCTTGTGAGCAGGGACTTTCTGAGGGGGAAATTTTTACCCAGAACTTTTAGACCTTCGTACACACAGAGTACCACCCCAACTTCCTGGAAAAAGTTCCTTCGGTGGAAACGCGGCTATAAAGGACTCTGGTTGGTCTGATGCTCACTTCCTGTCTAAGTGGGTGGTTCTTGGCCAAAATAAGCTGCAATGTGGATCAGGCTTTATGATGATTGTCAAACGTCTGACGACATCAGTCTAATGTAATGCTGCATGTCTGATTTCTTCATTTCTGTTGCAGATAAAATTGGAAAGGAATAAAATCCTCCAGTCGGTGAGTGTTTTGAGCCTATAACATCTGCTTCCCTCATCGCAGCGCATCTGTAATCCTGCTTATACCATTCTCACATGCTTTCTCTGTCACTCTCGGCTATGCTTTCGTTCTCTCTATTTCTGTCTGTCTCTCAGACCCGTTCGTCTGTCTCTCTTTCTCCAAAGCTCCTGCGTCAGCGGAGTCTGGAGAGAGGGGGTGTAATCAGAGCAGGACCCGGCCGGAGCATTTCCCGTGGCCGAGGGATGTCTTCCTGTCGCGGAAGAGGGGTACGACTACGCGGCGGTGGCAGAGGTGGAGGTCTGAGAGAAAGAATGGAGACGGAAGTAGAAAGAGATGATTCTGTGGAAGAAGAACAGGAGGAAAGGAAAGAGATTGGACAGTATAATGGTAAAGAGAACCGTCCTCAGAGACGAGGCGGTAAAGCAGGTGAAGACGAGAATGGTGACAGTCATCGAAACGGAGAGAGCGAGGGGAGCAGTGAGGGAGGGGAGCCGACTCCGTCTGACACTTCTGTGGTGCTAAATGATGATGTCAGAGGCCAAGGGTCCTGCGTCACGGTGACGTTACAGCCATCGAGAGGTCGGCGCGACCCAAGCGCCATTGTTCCTAAATTGGAAGCCAACTTGTCTTCTAGAAGCCTTCCACAAAACCACAAAGCTCTGCTCCGTCCCCCATTGCGAAATGGCGCCCCTTGCTCAGACAGTCCTCATTCGCCTGTGGACAGATTGCACCTAAACAAATCACCTCTTTCATCATCACACACTCTGACGAGGAGCACGTCAAAACACTCACACATGGTGCGGAGTCTGAGATCAAACTTTAAAGGCTCCCCTCACCGGCTAACTCGAGACAGAATTGGGAAAAAAGCTAGATCGGAAAGGGCAAAGTCCTCTGACTCCTGTCCCAGTTCCACCTTACGGCCCTCGCCGGAGCAGAATGGAGGAAACGAGCCAGGCTGGGAGAGAGAGGTTTGGGTGTCCGTGTTCCGCTACTTGACCCGTGCAGAGCTATGCGTTTGCATGGCCGTTTGCAAGAGTTGGTACAAATGGTGAGTGCACAATCAACGCACATCTACCTGTTCCTGTGGCTGCGTTACAAAATCTAGCTACCTCGTTTACTGTTTACATAGGCAGCTTCCTTCTGAAATAGCATGCCAACTGAAATTAAAAAGGTTTTTGGAATTAGGAAACCCAAAATCAAATAAGTTGGGGTTTTTTTTTTAAATCTCCAGGTTTTTAATATTACTGTTGTGTTATTTCAGTGTAAAATAAAAAATGAGTATTTACAACAACAACAAAAAACCCCAGGGGGTTCTCTTTTGTTGATAACAGCTGATTTATAAGTATTTGTTTGGGAAGATGGTTGGTGCATGACCTGCTCTTAGACATTGAAAACATCGGATCATTAGTTGCTCATGTGTAAAAAGAATAGTGATGTGCTTTACTTAGAAACACTGTGTGTATCTTTAATTAAACACAGCTGTTGTGATTTGATACTTGCAGTATTTTTATTAATTGTGCAGTGTTTGGAGTTTCTACATTTCTCTTTTGTCAGCCAAGAGAGGGTCTGGATTTTTGTGGCAGTGCATTCTGTGATTACCCTCATCATATGTATAAATATGCCTTTAAAGGGTTAATTCACCCAAAAATGAATTTTCTGCTATTAAGTACTCACCCTCATGTCGTCCCAAACCCATAAGACCTTAGTTTGTCTTTGGAATACAAAGATATTTTTGATGAAATCCGAGGGTATCTGATCCACACATAGGCAGCAACGACATTGCACCTTTTGTGGTCCAGAAAGGTATTTAAGACATTGTTAAAACCTTCGATGTGACCTCAGTGGTTCAACCTTAATATTATGAAGTGAAGAGAATACTTTTTGTGTGCAAAAACAAAACAAAAATAATGACTTTATTCAACAAATTCATCTGTCCCCTGTCATACTGCTACTTTTTTTTTTTTTTTTTTTTCTCTCATTGCAGATCTTCAGTGTTTACATCCGAACGGCAGCTCAATATTGGCCGGCTCTGACCACTTGAGCAGCACGATGCATGCGTGTGATGCTGATGCAGGAGCCAATGGATACTGAGCCGCCGTTCGGACGCAAACACTGAAGCTCTGCAATGAAAATAGAGTAGCAGAGTAGCAGTATGACAGGGGACAAACGAATTTGTTGGATAAATTCGTTATTTTTTTGTTTTTGCGCACAAAAAGTATTCTCTTCACTTCATAATATTAAGGTTTAATCACTGTAGTGATGTTAACTATTTTATTGATGTCTTTAATACCTTTCTGGACCTCAAAATGTGCAATGTCGTTGTTGCTTATGTGTGGATCAGATACCCCCGGATTTCATCAAAAATATCTTATTTTGTGTTCTGAAGACAAATGAAGGTCTTACGGGTTTGGGACAACATGAGGGTGAGTACTTAATGGCAGAAATTTCATTTTTGGGTGAACTAACCCTTTAAATGTTTCCAATGGAGGCAAGTCAATATATTTAAACACATACCTTGCTTTGTTTTAATTTTAATACTGTGGTGTTGATATAGGGGCTGTGACAAGCGTTTATGGACGCGGATCAGTCTGAGCCAATGCCGCTCTATAAGTCCACAGGCCCTCACGGGCATTATCAAACGGCAGCCTGTCACACTGGACCTCTCTGGGGCCAACATCTCCAAGAAGCAGCTCAGTTGGCTCATCAACCGCCTGCCAGGTACGTTTTCTCACATTCCCACTGCGTCTGTTTTTAATGCACAGTACTATATAATGTTATAAACAGTCTGCTCTCTCACAGGCCTTAAAGATCTGGTGCTATCAGGGTGTAATTGGGCATCAGTTTCAGCACTGAGCTCTCCAAGCTGTCCTTTACTGCGCTCTTTAGACCTGAGCTGGGCAGACGGTGTCAAGGACGCTCAAATCAGGGATCTGCTGAACCCACCAGGTAATAAGTCATTTTTATTCATTGTTTTTCTGTATTGACATTAGGAGTGTGTGTGACTATTGACAAAAAATATCTCTTATCTGGGTGATGATGATGATGATGATGATGATGATGATACAAGAATAATTAGCTGATTGTGTTTTTGTGCTGATACATTGGCTGGTTTAGGCCTGTCATGCACAGCTGACTCCCAAAGCTTTTCATATTCTGTGCGGTGGTCACTTCACAACTGTGACAAATTTAATTTTTCCCTATGAGTCAATATTTGTCCCACTAAACTGATTTCAAGGGATTTTTTTTTTTTTTTTTTACATTTACGAGGGTTTTTTTTTTTTTTCCTAACCTTAGTAGATACATGCATCATCTTTTGTCATGGTTACATTTCATGAATAAGACACTGTTACCAGTTAAATCAGTATCAACAACCCATCTTTGCACTTGCAGAAGTGGCACAGAAGTTGCATCTGAAGAGGAATTTGGATGCATTTACACAGTTTAATGCAACTCAGAGGTGGCTTGCATGCATTTACAATGGCATCTTGTTTTAACTGAATATTTAATTATGAACATAATGGAGCTATAATTAATTTTGAAGTTTTATTAAGTATTAATGAGATTGTGGTTTATATAATCAATTAACACTGCAGTTGTCATGTTTTACAAGATGGACAAAATTTGTCACCAAAAAAGTCATTCGGTTTAACCAAAATTTTGCGTTTTACCGAATGACGATATTTTCAAAAAATGCTAACAGGCTGATATCTAGCTAGCTAGCAAAAGGACAATCAAACATAATATATTTAGTACAATTTTTTTAAATTTTACAACATTTTCCATCTTTAATAGCGTTTGAACCGAATGACCTGGGGGACCGTTTCAATGAGGAAGTTCAACCAACTCTGAATTACCTTGAACTCTGAGCTGACTTACTCTGAGAGGGGAAACTCTGAACTAAGATTGAGTTTTCAGTTTCAGAACAGCTGAATTGAGTTCAGAGTTGATTAACTCAATTCAGCTGTTCTGAAACTGAAAACTCAATCAACTCTGAGTAGGTTGACTTTGAGTTAAGCACGTGCACCACGACTATTAAAAGCAATGATCAATGGAGCTCTGATATTACAATTCACCATGGCAACAGCACCTAACAAAATGACGTCATGAAGTCAATACAAGTTTAGTTCTTATCACTGTTATAATATCAGAGGTGAAAACTGCCAGAACAGTAAGTTATTGAACTAATATTCATTTTCATGGTATCCTACATGCAAAAAAAATTTAATAGTTTAGAAAAATAATTTTGTCCATGTTTTTATTTTGCAAATGATCTGCCAATAGAGTTGGGAAAATAATGAAGAGGCTATTTACACTAAGTGGAAATAGCATATTTTCTTAGCAATAGATTTCAAGATTTTTTCAGAGTGCAAAGCTGTAGATGCTAAAAAATAGAAAATGGTGATATATTCTATTTACCATGTAAAAGTAGCAGTTCTTTGCAATAAGTGTAAATAGTTATTAGATGCTATTTATACTTTATACTGGCATATTATACTTTATACTATTTGCACCTCAGTATTGTTGTACATTAACAAGATGCTATAACATAGTGTAAAAGATTATATTTATTAAAATTATAAATACTTTGATCATTATTAAACACTCGTCTACTATTATTAAGCACTTTACTTCCACTTTTAGAACATTTTAATTTTTATTGGAAATAAATGCCTTTCTGATGTGATATGTGATGGGAAAAGAGAGAAGAGCGAGCCCGGCAAAAGGCGGACTCAAACCCAGGTCAGTAGCGTCACTTGCCAGTTTTACATGCCTTACGTTTTACTACCTACACCACTGAAGCTGTTGAATCACGCGCATCGTTTTTTAACTTTGTGTGACACTTTGTGGTTGGTGGAGCTAGTGTAAATTTGCACTTAGTAATAGACACTCCAAGTAATCTTGTTTTCTGTTTACATTATTTTTATTACTACACTGGCAGATAATTTTACTGAAGTAAAATGCACTTAACTTAGATTTAGATATTATATCATTTTATTATATCATTTATAGAAAATGCATCTTGATTTAAGAATTTTGAGATATTTGTACTTGAAATAAGACAAATACTGCAATGTGAATGAATGAATTAAGTATTTAAACATCTTGCGCTCTGGGTTTACCAAAGAAAACCTGCTCCCGACCAGGTTAGGTTCACAGAGTAAGTTACCATAGTAACTGACTCTGATTAGAAGTTACCTCTCTTTCAGAAACAGGCTTGACTTACCCTGCTTTCTCGGGTTTGACAAACCTCCCATTCTGAAACCCAGAGTTTCCCCTCATTTCAGGGTTAACATACTCTGAGTTTTCACTTAAACTCCTTTCTGAAACGGGCCCCTGATGTTTCAGGACATGCGTATGAGCAAGCGAAAACATGAATTTTTAAAATAGTTAAAAGGGAGTTAGTTAATTTGCTTCACAACCATGTGGTCCTTTGCAGGTGTCTGAATAATGTCACATCCTGTCACATGATACTGACCGCATGACTTGATCCAAAATGGTCCCTTTATATTGGTTACTCTGAATGACATCAATGAAATTTCTTTTTTCCAGACAAAGCAACGACAACTTCACAATTTTAATACCATTTTGCACTGTTGATATGATGTTATAAAATCATGCCTTTTGGATTTGATAGGAGATCTAGTTTACATACTTTGGATGTCATATCTTTGTTTTTTATTATTATTAAGGCCTTTGGACAAAAAAATGACCCGTCACGTCATTGACCCATATATACCTCTTATCGTTAATTGAGTTGATTGAACGGAGTGCTCGGAGTTTATCTGAACGTGTGCTTCCCGAACTTTAATAAAACATAATTGTTCAGTCATTTAATCATTCATTAAACTGATTAACAGAATGAGGATTCATTCAGTAATGAAACACCACTGTGGTGCTCAGAGACAAAAAAAAATGGGTTAATTTAGAAATTTGTTGACAAAGCAAAAACAGCAATGTTAACATTGTTTATCAAGCTCTATTATAAAATCAGTGTGACACTTGCAGTCATACTGATAATTAGGGAAAATGGCACTCTTGCTTATGTAATATTGCTTAATTATATAATTTGATATAAATGTAAGACAACCGTGAAAATGACTAAAAACGCCTTATGAATGCCAGGCCACTAATTGGCGATGTCAGTTTAAGAAACACTATGCGCCTATAGACTGTACGCTTAATAGGCATATGCATGATGTCACCGATATCATGTTTTGGTAATTTACACGTGGCAGTAATTGTACAGTTTCCAAAAAACTTGCACTTTGAAACCTGTTTTCAGAAGTTTGCGTTTTTCAGGCCCCTAAAACACCATTGTCGTGTAAATGAATGGCCAAAATGCATAAAGTTTTCCATTTTTAGTTAAAAATGGTGTCATAAACGGCTTCTAAGACACTGGTTTCAAGTAGGAGTGCATGATATATATCATCTTTGTGTCTGTAGGCAGTGATAACCGTTCCCAGATGAAGAATATGCAGTGCTTGTGGCTGTGCGGTCTGGAGGTGACTGAAGCCACGCTGAGGCTGATCATCAGACACATGCCTCTGCTCACACGCCTGGAGCTCTCGCATTGTCCCATCACAGATGGTGCTCTCAACCTCCTCAGCGCAGTGGGCTCCTCCACGCGCAACACACTCACACACCTCAGCTTAGCAGGTAAGCAAGTACATATTAACCTGCTTGTAGCTGCCAACTTAGCGACATGATAAGCAAAAATAATTTCTTCCCTGTTTGATGTCGTCATCAGGTTGCAGCCGCCTGACAGACCGATGTCTGGTGTACCTGCGCCGTTTGTCCTGTCTGTCCGTACTGGACCTTCGCGGCTGCAAAGGGGTCTCGCGGCAAGCATGCGAAAGCTTTATCTCCGAGCTGTCTGTCAATGCCCTCTACTGCCTATCAGATGACAAACTCATCCAGAGGATATCGTAAAAGCTGCCCTTCTCAGGGAGAGAGAGAGACTTTGTGAATATTTGTGTGACTGAGAAGGAACGCAGAGTCCATATGTGTGTGTGTGTGATGGGTTCTGTAGGTCTGTACGGAGGTTCTGTTTGACAGAGGGACAGGTTTAATGTATAGCGGCTTAGGAGGGAGGAGCTCAAAGCATCCAGGGTGGGGCTTATGTACAAATGGATCTGGGCGATGAGTATCCTTTTGTAGTTAACTATTTCCCTTTGTTCTGTGTATACACAAACACACTGCAGTTGGCAATCAGATCGGTTCTCAGGCCTGTCATGCCATGGGCTCTTCTATTAAAGAGATCAACAGGTGCTATTCCTCTACAGTTTGTTTTCTATTTCAGAGCAGCTTGCTGTCTGCTTTAAAACCTTTTGATTCTACTCTGATCCATTGTCACATAGACACATTCATTTATCCTTAGTAGTGTGGAGGTTAGCATTGCATTTCATTTTCTTTTCACTCATCCCTTTACTTTAAATGTCATTTTACTTGAGGAATACCTTTTTGTTCTTAATTCCTCTCCCTCCTTAATACCTGAGAGTATAGAGATATATAAATATATAAACACCCTTGTGTAAATGTATTCCTCTCCTGTAGTAAGACAGAAAAAATCTGTAGCATTATAATTATTTTGAGAAACTTTTTCACTTTTTTTTTTCTTTTTCAAGAAAATAAAAAAAGAAGAAACATATGAGCTTGAATTGATTTGAATAAGTGAAAATGCTGACAGCTGAAGTTTTGTTGAAAATGTTTACATTTGTTCTTAGTTAACCAATTAAATAAATATGGGGTTACTAGTTTCTAGTTGACTTAAAATACTGGATATAAATTAATTTGCTTCGTGGCATTTAAGACCTGCTCTGTGTTAGTATGGTTTGTAGTCAAAGTTGCACTGATTTATTTGATCCTGTCAGATCTCAGACTTTATAAATTCACCTCACCACAGTCTGATGCTGATGGGTTACATGTTTAGTTCTCAGAAGGGAATGTACATCCTAATCTGATGCAATCTGATCTCATGGAGTTTATAAAAATGGCATCATGACTTTCTAATTTTGGTCTGGTCTTAAATGACTTCATACATTCAGAACATGATAGCATCTGATCTCAGATGAGTGTATAAATGAAGCACATGATCCTGTCTGATCTTAGAAGGGTTTATGAATTCACCACATGTTTGACTGATGTCAAATTGCTGTCTGATTTTAGATAAGTTGTGTGCATGATGCTGGCTCATCTCAGACAAGTTTATACATTCAGCTCAAGGTGCTGTCTGATCTCAGACGAGTTTATAAATTCAGCTCAAGGTGCTGTCTGATCTTAGATGAGTTTATAAATTCAGCTCAAGGTGCCGTCTGATCTTAGATGAGTTTATAAATTCAGCTCAAGGTGCCGTCTGATCTTAGATGAGTTTATAAATTCAGCTCAAGGTGCTGTCTGATTTCAGACATGTTTATAAATTCAGCTCAAGGTGCTGTCTGATCTCAGACGAGTTTATAAATTCAGATCAAGGTGCTGTCTGATCTTAGACAAGTTTATAAATTCAGCTCAAGGTGCTGTCTGATCTTAGACGAGTTTATACATTCAGCTCAAGGTGCTGTCTGATCTCAGACAGGTTTATAAATTCAGCTCAAGCTGCTGTCTGATCTCAGACGAGTTTATAAATTCAGCTCAAGGTGCTGTCTGATCTTAGATGAGTTTATAAATTCAGCTCAAGGTGCTGTCTGATTTCAGACATGTTTATAAATTCAGCTCAAGGTGCTGTCTGATCTCAGACGAGTTTATAAATTCAGCTCAAGGTGCTGTCTGATCTCAGACGAGTTTATAAATTCAGCTCAAGGTGCTGTCTGATTTCAGACATGTTTATAAATTCAGCTCAAGGTGCAGATGGGTACAAATTCAGCTCAAGGTGCTGTCTGATTTCAGATGAGTTTATAAATTCAGCTCAAGGTGCAGATGGGTATAAATTCAGATCAAGGTGCTGTCTAATCTCAGACGAGTTTATAAATTCAGCTCAAGGTGCTGTCTGATCTCAGATGAGTTTATAAATTCAGCTCAAGGTGCTGTCTGATTTCAGACATGTTTATAAATTCAGCTCAAGGTGCTGTCTGATCTTAGACGAGTTTATTAATTCAGCTTAAGGTGCTTTCTGATCTCAGACGAGTTTATAAATTCAGATCAAGGTGCTGTCTGATCTCAGACGAGTTTATAAATTCAGCTCAAGGTGCTGTCTGATTTCAGACGAGATTATAAATTCAGCTCAAGGTGCTGTCTGATCTTAGACGAGTTTATTAATTCAGCTTAAGGTGCTTTCTGATCTCAGACGAGTTTATAAATTCAGATCAAGGTGCTGTCTGATCTCAGACGAGTTTATAAATTCAGCTCAAGGTGCTGTCTGATTTCAGACGAGATTATAAATTCAGCTCAAGGTGCTGTCTGATTTCAGATGAGTTCATAAATTCAGCTCAAGGTGCTGTCTGATCTTAGACGAGTTTATTAATTCAGCTTAAGGTGCTTTCTGATCTCAGACGAGTTTATAAATTCAGCTCAAGGTGCTGTCTGATTTCAGATGAGATTATAAATTCAGCTCAAGGTGCTGTCTGATCTCAGACGAGTTTATAAATTCAGATCAAGGTGCTGTCTCATCTCAGACGAGTTTATAAATTCAGATTAAGGTGCTGTCTGATCTCAGACGAGTTTATAATTTCAGATCAAGGTGCTGTCTGATCTCAGACGAGTTTATAATTTCAGATCAAGGTGCTGTCTGATCTCAGATGAGTTTATAATTTCAGATCAAGGTGCTGTCTGACCTCAGATGAGTTTATAAATTCAGTACATCACAATCTGTTGCTGTCTGATCTCTAGTGAGTTTATAAATTTAGCACATGATCCTGTCTGATCTCAGAAATGTTTATGAATTTGCCAAATCCATCTGATGTTACTTGCTTTCAGATAATTAATCGGAGATCAGACAGCACCTCAAGCTTAATTTGTGGTCTGGTTAAAAAGTGTGTACATGATGCTTGCCTCATCTCAGACAAGTTTATAGATTGTGGTCAAGATGCAGTCTGATTTCAGGAAGGTTTAAAATTCAGCATGTGATGTCATCTGATCTCAGGTGAGTTTATATATTCTGTACATGCTGCTGTCTGATCTCAGATGAGTTACATGCAGCCTCCATGCTGAAGGCGCATGAGGAGGGTATCAGCACAGCCAAGCCTGCATCCGATGCGTTTTTCATGTGGACACGGGTGGAAATTAGGCCTCCGCTTGCTGTCTGCGCTGGTTTATCTGCATTTTCCCACCAGGTCATTACAGCCCGACAGGAATATAATGGAACTAAGTCATTTTCTCTATCAGAGGATATTGAGAACATCATGTGTCAGCGAGCTCTACCAGCACTAGCCTGATGATGAGGATGATGGGAAGCTATCTGCTAACTCGAGGATGCTTTACTGCAAATAAACCTCCAACTCATCCATGCTCTCGATTTTACCTCATTTAACGGAACGCCGCTCATTTTTACCGACCAATTTGCAATCATTTTAGCCTTGAAGAGGATATTTTATAAAGACTTGCCGATATTTTCACTTAGCTTCGCTAGCTAAGCAGCTGTTTGCTTGACTGTCAGTGGATATTTTCAGCAAACGGGGGGATTTACAGCAAAATAACACACAAATCAGGCCGGTAAAGAGTGTAAATGAGACATCTGGAGTCCTGAGGGAATGAATTCACAGACCAGATTAAACGACACATCTTATCAAATGAAATGAACGGTCCGTAAATAAACGCTTGTGTATCTATTTGTTTAGATGCAAAGGTGGCCGCTGCCCGACAAACATTTTCCTGAAAAAAAAAAAAAATCAGAATTTTCCTGAAAAAAATCTGAAAAAAATAAATAAAATAAAATTTAACTACGTAAAATAAAACAGAAAACTAAACTTAAATCCAACATCACTGAAATGGCTGAAGAGGCGTTTCCTTTACATTATCTGGTGTGGAACAATCAATATCAAGAACTGGACCGAGAGCTTCAGAAAAAGCAGGTGCATAGAGTAGATTAAACTATTTATTATTTGAAATCATGGGCTTTCCCCTCAATTAATCCGCTTTTATTATTCGTTAATGTGTGTGTATTACAGCATGACATGGAGTGGCTGGATCCGCGCGGGCGCACGCCGCTCGAGCTGTCAGTGTGTCTCGGGCACCTGGAGTCCACGCGCGTCTTACTGAGACACAACGCTGATCCCACACACAACAACACACAGGGATGGACAGGTATGAACCATTTCATGAAATACCTCAACCCCAAAATTAACAATTTACTCATATATTTCCAAAGCCTGTATTAATTTCCCCCATGGAAGAGAAGTTTGGACTTTTCCATCAATAATAATAAATGGAGAAAAAATCTCAAAATCTGGTTACGTTTTTTATTGAGGGTGGTCAAATTGACCGCGTTGATTCAACGAAAAAGAAACAAACAAAAATTGTTTGGTATTATATTTTATAGTCAGTTATCTTTTAAGTTTTAATTTCTAAACTTAAACTTAATTTAGGGGTCTTCTTTAGAAATATGACTCTTTTTATTCTCTTTTAATGTGAGGAAAAAACTATGGAGATCTGCTTTAATGCTCCAGTAGTAGCCTACTTGACATCGTCTTTCACGGTGCTTTACGTTTTATAACCGGTTATAGTTATGAAACACATCATTGTTTGTTATGACAAGGCCAAGTTACCACCTCTGGTTAAGCGGAGAAGTTTAAATTGGTATTGTTTTAGTCAAATCCATCAGTGGTTTAACTCCTTATTTGTCTCTCAGTTGATCCAATAAAGATGTACACTATAATCTTTGCTCAAATTGCCTGTTAAATCTCAATGTTCATTGGCTTGGAAAAAAAGATTTGAATTATAATGCTTCTGTTTCTTGAAATAATCAACAAAATATTTTAAAGTTGTCCATGCTTCTGTCATAAATTAATTTAAGGTTGTTGTTTTTTATCCCTTGGTAAATTGTTGCTGTGATGTCAGATTGTGTTGTATTGTATTGTGGTTGGTATTGTAATATCTCAATGAGGTTAAATAAAGAAAAATGAAATGAAAAAATGAAATATAAAGTAAAATAACCAAAAATAAACATATGTTTAAAACTGTATTTAACAGATTTTAAGCTTTTTTTTTTATATAAACTATAAATATTATAAACAATATTGTAACTATTATTATTATTATTGTTTTTTTATTTAAATGAAAGAATTATGGAAAAGCCGCAGCTGCCTATAATGATAAAATAAACGTCAATCGTAATTCCCTATTCACTTCCATTAAATGGAAAATAGCTGTCATGGCATTCTGGAGAATATCTTTGTTTTTATTCCTAAGAAAAAAACAAAAACAAAATAACACGGGTCTGAAATCACACAGAGGTCAGTATTAATAATTAAGTGTATCGATATAAATAATTTAGTGTATCATTTTAATTTTGCTTTTCCTAGTTTTCCCAACATGTTCCTCTTTAGTATATCTCATGGGTGCAGGCCACTGGTGATGGCAGTGTTGAATTATGTGTGCAGTTTTGCAGGAAGCAGTGAGCACTGGAGACCCTGAGCTGGTGCAGCTGGTCCTTCAGTACAGAGACTTCAAAAGAGCCACAGAGAGACTGGCTGGTATTCCTGAGCTACTGAGCAAACTCAGACAGGTGATGCACATGCACACACACACCCTGATTGATGTCCATTCACTGTGTAGATCCATAATTCTTTTTAAAACCTCGCAGGCTTCATAATTCTCAGTATCAACACATAACAAAATAACTAAAATGAATGATTAATAACAATTATACAGCTACTATAAGTAAATCCATTCTTTATTGCAAACTGCAGCTGCAGGATTGTTTATATTTTTGCAAATTATAGCCCAGCTCTCTATATAAAGTTGGATATTCATGTATATTATATCCAACTTCATCCGCATACATAAAGTACAACCCACGTAAAGCAAAATATACTATGTAATCAAAAAATTGACTTGACTTTTTCTTATAAAACTATCAGGTGCAATATTGTTTTGAATTAATATCCTCTCTCAGAAAGCATTCCAGCATGTTGTCTTTTTCTGCAGGCACGTGATTTCTATGTGGAGATGAAATGGGAATTTACTAGCTGGGGTAAGTTGAAGAGCTAAAATGTTCGGAAAGACCCACAAACTCTTACGCTTTCACTGTAGATCACTTTTGTCCCATCCTTGACAGCCTAGTTTGCAACTTTAACCGTTTCAGCACCACCGACGTGGACAGCTCCTGTGATCAATTGCGCCTGACAGTCAGTTGTCATTTTGTTTCAATTGTTCAGTTCCTCTAGTGTCAAAAGTTTGTCCAAGCGATGTGTATCGTGTATGGAAAAGCGGTTCATGTTTGCGGGTCGACACCACTTTATTGGGCTTTGAGCACATGACCTGGCTTAAGGGCCGACGCAGCTACATCTTTAAAGGTGGAGGTGAGTCTTTAAAGAGGACATGTTATTATATAAAATTCTTGATTTTATTTCTGGGGTTTACTTGAATAGGTTTTCATACTTAAATATAAAAAAAACATACATATTTTACACTGTTGCAGTACCTCTCTTCCCAGTCTGTCAGTAATGCTCTGTTTAGTTTCTGAAAAGAGCAGTGTGCTCAGGGGCCGTATCTATAAAACATCTTAAGGCTAAAAGAAGCTCCTAACTTGCCGATTTAGGAGAAACTCTTAAAAATAATGGACTCCATTATTTTCCATTTTTGCTCTAAGATTATTACAAAAGCATTTTAGTGCTAAAACTAGCTTCTGAATGTGTGAAAAGTTAGGAGAACAAACAATTACAAAATACACTCACAAACAATCCTAAAATGGCTGTTGCCGGCAATTAACCTCAGCAATCCACCCAAAGACACTGAACACCATAGAGGCAACAGGCGATAGAGCTTTGGGTGCTGAGCCTTTTCTTCATAAATGCATCTGCAATGACATAACATAAAAGTTTATTTATGTACAGGCAAAATGTATTGAATGATGGAGAATAAAATATTGCAGTCAAGTTGAATAGCCTTGTGGCAGCTTGGGTGACGTGAGTTTGAATTCCGGCTAGTGGACCTTTCCCGATCCCGTCCCCCTTCTCTCTTCTACTTTGCTTCCTGTCTACTCAGTTCTATCATAAAAAAATAAATCTTTGAAAATAAATAAGAAAATAATACTTGTTTAATTAGTTACACTAGTTACGCCCTACATTTTAAAATCTTCATTTGAATATGGCAAAATAATACCTTGTTCTACAATATTTCTATGATTAAGTCACTGACAGAGACCCCTCCCCTATCAGCCAATCACTGTGGGCATACTTAGTAAGCATGTTGACATCATCCATAGCAATGAGCTCAACTGCGCCCTTTCTCTCTATTCCTTAGTAAAAGTTGGTCTCAGCAGCTTTGTGGATAGGTTTTAAGAGAAAACTCTTAGCTAAGAACTTTTACTGCTATTTAGCAGAACTCTTAGTGGTAAGATAAGATGTTTTGTAAATACGGCCCCTAATTGGTAGACTGGACCAGTGTGTTGTGATTGGTCAAACGCTTCAAGCGTGTTTCGGAAATGTCACTCCCCTTACAATAATTGCCAGTTTCAACACACTACTAACGAAACTCAACCAGGCCTCATCCCTTTTATTCCGCGTATGGGAATAATTTAAATGAGGATTATTGTGACATTCCTGGAAGAACTCAAGACTACAATCGAGGTGTTTCAGGGATTCAGAATAGGGCTGGGACAATAAATTGATGCATCACAAATCGAGAAATGATTCTGGATCGATTCTTGGATTTTCCGAATGCATTACGATTCTCTCTCGAATCGATTCTGAGCTTAGTTTTTAACAGCAGATAGCACTGCGTGCTTTAGAAACAGACCTAGTCTGCTTCCTTCCAATTCCTTACACACACCACTTGAACCTTCTATAAAATAATCATTCATAAAGTTTGAAAAAGTTGAAGTGAATTACAAGGGTGTTTGCAGTGGGCTGTTTACATTAATCTAGCATTTTGAAGTAGAAGTACATTATTAGACTCGCACGAGCACTCTTCTCCGTGAGTATTTGAGTGTGTGATTAAAAACTAGCTAGCGGCATCTGCTGTTAAGCTCAGGATCGATTCGAGAGTGAATAGCGACGCATTCGGAAAATCTCAGAATCGATCCACAAATCGAGAAGCACTGATTTATTGTTGCAGCCCTAGTTCAGAAACAGTGCTTACTGATACAGAGATTAACTCCCCTTGAAATGGACTTTGTGCTTTGTAACTTTACAGACCTTTTTCATGCTCAAACAGCAATATTACACACAAAGAAAGCTGAAAATATAACACAGCTTAATAGGTTTTCTTTAACACACACTCAAGCAGGGTGCACATGCAGAGTTCAGAGGTTTGAAGTGGCTTGTGTATTTTGCAGAGAGTGGGGCATTGGTGATGGAGGTTGACCACGAGAAGCAGGTGGTGTATACAGAACCGCTATCTCTGTCTCCACGCGACACTCCCTCGCTGCTCGCCGCCATGCTGCCCTCACAGGAGAACACGGCCCAGAGACTCACCTCTCCTATAGTGTCCACTCATCTCAACACACGCAACATTGCCTTTGAGAGGTACAGGAAAAGCATTTCACACAGATATGAATTACTCTCGAGTCTGTAAGGAACACACTCCTTAATTCTCTGTTCTGCCCTGACTGTAGAAATAAGTCTGGGATTTGGGGATGGCGCTCAGAGAAGTCTGAAGTTGTGAGTGGATATGAAGCAAAGGTGGGTCTAATTTCACTTTAATCACTTTAAGAGGCATTTAAATGTGCAGTAAGCAATTTCTGAGAAACACTATTGATATTTAAAAATCGACACCTAAACGAACACATCCCTCCCTTCATTGCTCCGCCCCTGAAATAACAAATATGCTATGAGACACAGGCAACCACTAACAGCTGGTGCATCATACAGCTTGAGCAAGTATGAATGAATCAGCTGCAACAACAACAACAGCATATCTTAGCTCTGTAAAACATAGCAAAAATCAGTGTTACTCACGTATCAAGCAGAAACAAAAATCTGTTTTCAGGCCTTCCCGCTCTCTAACGTCTCTCCAGTGCTGGATAGCTTTTCTAATATTAAAGGGATAGTTCACCCAAATGAAAATTATCCCATGATTTACTCACCCTCAAGCCAACTTTGTTGTATATGACTATCTTCTTACAGACAAACACAATCAGAGTTATATTAAAATATATCCTGGCTCTTCCAAGCTTGATAATGGTAGTGAATGGGGGTGCAATTTTGAAGCCAAAAAAAAAAATAAAATCATAAAAATAATCCACACGGCTCCAGGGGGTTAATAAAGGATTTCTAAAGCGAAGCGATGTGTTTTTGTATGAAAAATATCCATATTTAAAACTTTAATAACTAGCTTCCGGCAGACGGCCGTACGCATCGATTTGCGCATGATTTGCACACGAATTAGAAGTCTAAAACGAGAAATTTTAAAGAGAAATGTCAGAGGATTTCAATATAAGAGAAGCGGAGCTTGAGTTTGTTGCACATCCCTATTTGTTTAAACCACGAGAGGCGTCTAAGCTTACGATACTCCTACAGTTTATAAAGTTTATTATCAAGTTTAGTTTATAAAGTTTTAAATATGGATATTCCCATCGCTTCGCTTCAGAAGGCCCTGGAGCCCTATGGATTATTTTTTATGATGGATGGATGCATTTATTTGTGCTTCAAAATCTTGCCCCCCTTCACTACAATTATAAAGCTGGGAAGAGCCAGAATATTTTTAAATATATCTCAGATTGTCTTCGCCTGAAAGAAGATAGTCATAGACGCCTAGGATGGCTTGAGAGTGAGTAAATCATGGGACAATTTTCATTTTTGGGTGAACTAACCCTTTAACACTGCTCTTGCCTGATCTTGCCTGATCGTAACCCTTCATCTTCCAATTATATTCCTCTGACCTTTTTCTCTTTGGTAATATCTCAGCCATCTCTGTTTCTACAGTCTTTCTTTAAATCTCCCTCTTGCTTGCTCTCTCTCCTCCCTCATCATGAGTGGACACGCCCCCTACTGATGATTGGCTACAAGAGTGTTTTGGTGCTCAGTGGATTGGTCTGTTCCATTTTGTTTTTTCTCCTGTTTACACAGCCAGGACTATGTACAAACACAATATTTTTTTCAGCACACAGACATCAAGCAAATTATTTTTCAATTTTTAACAGCGTTTCTCTGAAATGGCTTACTGCAACTCTGAGTCCTGCTGAAAACACCTGTGTACTGGGACTAAATGAGCTCCCTAACTGCTTTTTATAATTACATAATTGTAGGTTTACAGTGCCATTAATGTGGAGTTAGTGACACGTTCTCGGACTGAACACCTTTCTGATCAGGACAAGTCTAGGAGTAAAGGTACATAAACCCATACAGACAGAAAAATGGTGCTGACAGTCAATTTAATTAATAAATATACAGTCTGAGACAATTTTTGAAATGTATTTTCCTTTTGTACGGCCACCTTCTACACACTTCAGCCTCCTCTGTGCTTTCAGGATCGAGAACTCCTCTACAGTCGTTCCTTGGTATTGCTGAGCAGCACATCTCTAGTACTGGGGTGAGTGTGATCAGTGGTCTCTTGCATATCATTTTATTTTTTATTTATATTTTAAATATATTTAGTTTTTTTTTTTTGTAACAATTATTAGGGGAAAAAAACTTTAGATTATTAATATATTTAGCAAGTAAATTAACAACAAAATAATTAAAATAAAAATGATTTAATAGTTACGTGATTATTAAATGATTATAATCATTAAAAAAATAACCAAAAACATTTAAAAAAAAATAAACAGTATAAACTACCATTTTTTTAAAGAAATTAATACTTTTATTCAGCAAAGTTACAGTAAAGACATTTACAAAAGATTTCTATTTCAAATAAATGCTGTTCTTTTGAACTTTATATTTATCAAAGAATCCTGAAAAAATGCAGCACGACTTTTTCCAACATTAATAATAATAAGAAATGTTTCTTGAGCAGCAAATCAGTCTATTAAAATGATTTCTGAAGGATCATGTGACACTGAAGACTGGAGTAATGATGCTGAAAATTCAGATTTACAATCACAGGAATAAATTACATTTTAAAGTATATTAACATAGAAAACAGTTATTTTAAATTGTAATAATATTTCATACTATTACTGTTTTTACTGTATTTTTGATCAAATAATTGCAGCCTAGTTTATCATGAGAGACTTAAAAAAAAAACATTTAAAAAACTGTACCGGCCCCAAACTTGTGAACACCAGTGTATATATCTTGTTTACAGAGTATATTGTTGACTGTATTGATATGAGACGACACTGATTCATTTGTATATTGTAGAGTCAGGTTTCTCAGTGCGCTAGTCCCCATAATCCAACAGCTATCACAGCGGAGGAGTACTTCGATGCAGAGTTTAATCTGAATGGCAGAGATATTGGACGGCCCATTGAGCTTACCAGCAAAGTGCAGAGGTACTGTCTCTATGGCAACTCCAAAGTGCCATGACTGAACAGTGTTTGTACGTGAATTAAGAATATGTTGTACCTCTGTCTGTCTCTCTCAGGTTTAAAGCCACTCTCTGGTTGAGTGAAGCTCATCCTCTCTCACTGGCTGAGCAGGTGACGCCTATCATTGACCTCATGGCCATATCTAACGCCCACTTTGCCAAGCTGCGTGATTTCATCACCCTACGCCTACCACCTGGCTTTCCTGTAAAGATAGGTGAGAAGAAGAGACACATCCAGTTGATTTTCCATGTTATAATTTGATTTCTTAATACATGTTTCATCTGTGCACATTAAATTTGTCTTTGATATCTTATTTAAAATATTTTCTCAAGGAATATCTTGTTTTACTCAGAAATACACCAAAAATAGTTGCCAATACAAATTTAAAGTGCCCCTATTATGCTTTTTCAGGTATTACCTTTCATGTAGTGTGTAATACAGCTGTTAGTGAATGTAAAAGGTCTACCAAAAGAAAGAACCAATTCTGAACTGCCTGAAACAAGTCGTCAGTAATTCCATTCTTACTTCCTTCGAATTATTTATTTGCATAATGCCAAACTATGGGATTCATTGGCTGCCCGTGAACAACGTACTTTGACCCTCAAACACTGTAGTTGTAGCTGAGGGCTGGAAGAGTTTGGTTTGTGTTGTCGACAAACACTATTTTCTGCACTACGAAAGCAAATCCACTTTGCATGTAGGCCTACTTCCAAAGCAGCCGAGCCGAGCCGACCAATCACAACAGACTAGGCCATCTGACCAATCAGAGCAGAGTAGACCAATCACAACAGACTGAAAAAAGGGGTTTAGAGAGATTGAATCCTTTATTGAACTCTTTCAGACACTGTGAGAAAAGAGGTGATGCTACACTGTATATTATGAGAAAATGTAAGTGTTTGACCTTGGATGCATGTAAGCCTATTGTAAAAGACCTCCAAAAGGACCTTAGAAACCTGTAAAATAGCATGACAGGGCACTTTAAATTGACTTTAATCATGTCCTTACTCTTAGAAATTCCTCTCTTCCACGTGTTGAATGCTCGAGTGACATTCAGCAATCTTTGTGGCTGTGATGAGCCGGTCAGTTCTGTTACTGTACTATCTCCACAAGAAGCCACAGAGGCTGGTATGCATCTCTTCTGTTCAAGTTCCTCTAGCTGTAACTGTGCCGGTTATTCACCTTCACCTCACTGCTTTCAGGTGAGACACCTCCTCCTCTGCAGTGTGAAATAGACCCATCTGTGTTTGAGCCTCCCCCAGAATACACCACGCTTGGACCAGGCCGCAGTGAACCGATGAGAGATGAGGATGATAATTTACTCCAGTTCGCCATACAGCAGAGCCTGCTGGACGCAGGAACAGAAAGTGACCAGGTATATAAATAATCAATACATGTTATTTTTGGACAAATAGAAAGTCAGATTCAGGTTTATTTCTGTAAATTTGCTCATAAACTGATACTGCTCTGCAATTATTACATTATTGTAATATACACCGATCAGGCATAACATTATGAACACCTTCCTAATATTGTGTTGGTCCCCATTTTGCTGCCTAAACAGCCCTGACCCATCGAGGCATGGACTCCACTAGACCCCTGAAGGTGTGCTGTGGTATCTGGCACCAAGATGTTAGCAGTAAGTCCTGTAAGTTGCGAGGTGGGGCCTCCATGGATCAGAGTTGTTTGTTCAGCACATCCCACAGATGCTTCACATGGATGGCAGGAACTAAGGTTTCCCAGCAGAACATTGCCCAAAGCATCACACTGCCTCATGATGTAAAAGAAATCCACGTGATGTAAAAAAAAACGTGATTCATCAGACCAGGCCACCTTCTTCCATTGCTCCGTGGTCCGGTTCTGATGCTCATGTGCCCACTGTTGGTGCTTTCGGCGGTGGACAGGGGACAGCATGGGCACCCTGACTGGTTTGTGGCTATGCAGCCCCATACGCAACAAACTGCGATGCACTGTGTATTCTGACACCTTTCTATCAGAACCAGCATTAACTTCTTGAGCAATTTGAGCTACAGTAACTCATCTGTTGGATCGGACCACACGGACCAGCCTTCGCTCCCCAACATGCATCAATGAGCCTTGGCCACCCATGAACCTGTCGTCAGTTCCTTCCTTGAACCACTTTTGATAGATACTGACCACTGCAGACCAGGAACACCCCACAAGAGCTGTAGTTTTGGAGCTGCTCTGACCGTCTAGCCATGACAATTTGGCCCTTGTCAAACTCGCTCAAATCCTTATGCTTGCCCATTTTTCCTGCTTCTAACACATCAACTTTGAGAACAAAATGTTCACTTGCTGCCTAATATATCCCACCCATTAACAGGTGCTGTGATGAAGAGATAATCAGTGTTATTCACTTCATCTGTCAGTGGTCATAATGTTATGCCTGATCGGTGTATATGGCAAATTGCAGAATCCAGACTTTTTATTTTATTTTAGCTTTGTTTTTGTTGCACTATATACAGCATGACAATCACATTTACTACACATTTTCCAATCAAAAGAATTTTTTTTCTTTTGCACTATATAAAACATGGGAAGTACATTTATCATCCATTATTTGGATTTATTATTTTTTTATTTTATTTTATTTTATTTTATTTTATTTTATTTTATTTTATTTTATTTTATTTTATTTTATTTTATTTTATTTTATTTTATTTTATTTTATTTTATTTTATTTTATTTTATTTTATTTTATTTTATTTTATTTTATTTTATTTTATTTTATTTTATTTTATTTTATTTTACACAGGTGTGACATTTTATTTTATTTTCCCCCCTATAGCATTGTAATTATCTGGATAATATTTTTTTTTTTTTTTTTTTACCACAATTTGTTACCATAAACCAGTCATCATAACAAATTATAAAATTACCTCCTGAATCATTTATTCAACAACCATCTGATATTTTTTGTGCTGTAACCAAAGCAACTACAGATTCAACCTATTCAGGACATTGTAATGAAATTTTATTACTTTTGATTCACGTAATTAACATTAAAATACTTAACAACGTTTGTTGTTATTCAATTAATTTAATTTTAAAAACCATTCATGTGCACAACGGACGTTTTTGTAATTAGTTTCTGTGCTCAATGCTGCAAAAACATGTTGTTAATGCAACAGGAACAGATCTAAATAGATGCTGAAATCAAGGCTTTTCACAATTAAGCCCTAATATTAATCATGATTAGTCAATACTAAACAATTAGCAGACATCAGCTTTTCATCTTTCCCTCCACTGCTTTCCACCCACTCCCTCATTTCTCTTTCTTTTCCTGTGTGTTTCTGTAGGTGACCATATGGGAGGCTCTCACTAACACTCGTCCAGTTTCTCAGCCTCCGCTTTATGAGGAGGACTCTCAGCTTGAGAGGTGTGTGTGTGTGTGTGTGTGGATCAACAACAGTGTGTAGATCGAGTGTGAGGATTTCAGTTGCTCAGTTGTTCTTTGAAATGTGGCTCTGTCTCTAATAGGGCGATTCAGGAATCTCTGTCTTTGTCACTGGCTGGAGGGGAGAGTGGAGAGTCAGATCCTGGATTGCCGTTATCCCCATCTGATCCCGCCCTCAACTCACCTCCGTGTTACAGCTCACTGGCCGAGCCTCGGGTACCGGGAGCATTTGCTGTGGCCACCAGTTTTGATGAACAGCTACGCATCGCGATGGAGCTTTCATGCAGAGAACAAGAGGAGTTAGATAGGTACGAATGATGAAGGAACAGGAATAACAGAATCCATAGACATAAGCTCTGTTCCCAAACCTAGTGATTTCAAGGAATCATAGACCCCTGACACAAAGCCTAGTTTTTAAATAATGTTTTGTTTTGGTACGTTACTAAACATTTTCCATTCAAGAGACAATTTTGTTTTATTTTATTTTTTGTTTTATTCAGGGTTTTTTTGTTGCGTTGCACTATATACAATAATGATGCACATTTATTACACATTTTTAATCTAAGAGAAAATGTTTTGTTTTCATTTTTTTTGTTTTGTTGCACTATATATTAGATGCTGCACATTTACAACAAAATTTTCTCTTAGATGAAAAATTTGTTTCGTTTTATTTTTTGTTGTATATAGCGCAACAAAACAAAAAACATGACAAGCACATTTACTACACATTTCTCCTCTTAGAGAAAATTTTGTTTTGTTTTATTTGTTTTGTTGCACTTAATACAGCATGATAAGCACATTTACTACACATTTTTCATCTAAAGAGAAAATTTTTTCATTTTATTTTTTTGTTGTATATAGCGCAAAAAACAACAACACGACAAGCACATTTATGGTCCGTGTATCTTTTGGTCATTTGTTTTTTTATTTAATATTGAAATTGGAAAATGAAAAAACGGCCACCTTTTTCGTTTTTCTTGTTTTTTTTTTCAAACAAAACACAAAAACAAGAATTCGGCTGATTTTTCGTTTTTCGTTCAGGGGTAGAAAATGATAAACAACTTGAATATTTGATCTCTACATGTGGGCGGAAATGAAACACCCCTTTCCAGCACAGAGATATAGTGAAGCCCAGACCAGTGTCAATTTAAGTCATCATACACAGAAGCCATAACTTTTGTTTTAGGCAATACGCTGAGATTATTTAATTAATATTAAGTATTGGCTGGCTAACTGATGGCATACAGAACGGTTATTTTCTCTGCCAACTAAACTTCCAAAGCAAATAAAGTCACAGAACCGTTGTGCGCAGTAAGGCAACAGAGTTGTTTCATTCCTGAATGAATAAGAGTCTTTGAACAACCCATTAGTAAAGAAGATGATTCAATGACCAATTTATATACACAGCCACTTGATTATATTCCTGAATGAATCAGCGTTTTGAACGAATCGACGAATGAATAAATTCATTTATTCATTAAATTATAATATATATATATATATATATATATATATATATAAATTTATAATAAATTCCTTGACACAATGACTTAGCTCATCATTTCATTTTGTCATTTCATACTTCTGAATAAAAATGTTGTTTAAAATATTAATCTCATTATATTATACAGTTGTAATTGCTGTGTAAATGTATTTACTGTAAGTAGCTACATCTGAAAGCAACGTCATGCAGTTGGTTGATACTGATTTAATTGGTAACAGCCTATAGTGTCATATTATTCTAATTTCTTTGACTAAATTTAAGAATTTAACATTATAGATAGCATAGATATTTAATAAGATTAGGAAAGAAATTCTATATAAAGGTAAAAGAAAAATACCCCTGAAAATCATTTGTCTCATATGGGGAAGTTAATTTCTGACACTGGCATTAAATATAAAGGTTTTTATCTCTGGTTTATTGTACAAGTCTTATTTCAGGGTTCCATTCATATAACTCAAACAAGTTCACTATAAAATCATTGTCAAATTCATATTTCACTAAAGTCAGTCACTGAAACAACCATTCTGTGGGATAAGGACATTATGATATCCATCTGTGTAAAGTGCTGTATGAATAAAAATCAAAATATAACTATAATAGATGTGCTGTGAACATAAACTACGATACGATTTAATTTCTTTTCATATCTGTCATATAATTTCAAGTTCCTCCATTGTCCAAATCTCAGCATATTGCCTAAAAAAAGTAATGACATCCGTGTATGATGACTTAAATTGATACTGGTCTAGGCTTCATTACCATATCTCTGTGCTGTCCAGTGATTCATGCAGCATTGCCACACAAATTTTGATAGGTGGTCAGCAATAATAAAATAGGCAGCGTGCCAAAGGTTTTGGCTATTAAGTAGTTGTGAGTGCAGGTGCGCAAGTTGCCGAATTTATAGACACAGAAGAAAGCCTTGTCTAGGCTCTGCCTCGGTACGGTAGGCTATGTGTCATAAAGAATCCATTGCAGTGAAGGACTATTATTCTGCTGCGCTGAACTGCGGAATAACTGATGATGACATCGTTTAATGTTTGGTTGACCAATCAGCGGAAAGGGGTAGATCACATGTTGAGATCAAATATTCAAGTTGTTTATTCATTTTCTGACCCTGAACGAAAAACAAAAAATCAAGCTGAATTCTTGTTTTTAGTTTTGTTTGGAAAAAAAAGAAAAACGAAAAAGGTGCCATTTTTTCATTTTCTGATTTCAATCACATTTACTACACATTTTTCATCTAAGAGAATTTTTTTTGTTTTTTGTTTTGTGCTATAGATTACATGACAAGCACATTCACTACACATTTTTTATCTAAGAGAAAAATTTTTATTTTTTGTTTTGTTGCACTATATACATCATGACAAGCACATTTACTACACATTTTTCATCTAAGAGAAAATTTAGTCACTTTATTTTTTGTTTTGTTGCGCTATATATGACATGACAAGCACATTTACTACACTTTTTTTATCCAAGAGAAAATTGTTTCAATTTTATTTAAAAAAAAAAAAATACATCAAGAACATTTCCTACACATTTTTGTCCCTATAACATTAGAATTATTTGGCTGTTTTTCCCTTTTCACTTGCAGCATAATATACAATATATCAGTCTCTGAGAATCTATACTGCAAAAACATTAACACCTATTGTTGTTTTGTTCTTCATATTTTCACTGTGGCAACTTAATGCGAGCGATTTTCCACATACCACGTCATCTCATGAGTTCAATAGAGAAAAAACGTAACTATTCAAATTAATATAAAAAAAAATGTGGAACAGTTTATTTTTTTCTCCCTCATTTCTATAAGCCAATAACATTCCTCTTTTTGTTCCCTAAAGGAAGAGGAGGGAAGAGGAGGAAGAGCTGGAGAGGATACTACAGCTGTCTCTCACAGAGAAGTAACTGTAGCAATGCTAGATGTGGGTTTAAAGGAGTAATTTATTGGTTGTTTTTTTTTTCTGCAATGTTAAATTATTCTTCTTATAGATTTATCACTCTTTATTTCTTTTCCAAAATAATAAAGATGGGATAGCAAGAGGAAATGGAGAGAGTGTGTGTGCCAAGACTGAAACAATTTATAAGAGATGATAAAACAAAGAACACGGCATGAAAATGTGAATGATATCCTCTCAGTTCCACTGTCTTTTGAGTGATAAAAGGTCAACAATTTCATTGTATAATGATACAGATGAAAATGTGAATATAAATTATGAATATTGATGACTATGATAATGCATAAAGGTAAAGTACTAAAAATACTATTGCATACAATAATGAGTTTACGTATGGTGGATGATAATAACATGAAAGTATAAGTATTAAATGTTGCTCAAACACTTTCACAACAATGATCTCTGTTATGGCGTTTTTGTGTGCATGGGGAAGCGACCATCTAAGATGTATAGACAGCAGACAAAGAAACTGACTGAAACAGCTAAAATATATTAGTATCAGTGATGTAAAAGGGGCTTCAGAAAAGTTGCTGCCCACACAGATCTGCATCTGCACAGTAAGTGTGATTTAGGTGCTCCAGAGTTCCAGTGTTTCTATTATTATTCTTGTATACTGCTGTCATTTTGTTATGTAAGACAACTGAGTCATCCATTACATCTGCAGGTAGTTCTCCTCTTGGTCAGTGGTTCTCAATCAGGTTCAGCAAATCTATCTGTCTGTCTGTCTGTCTGTCTAATTAGTTAACTTAGGAGCAGAAATATTCAATATTCATTTACAAGTTAAAAATTAATTTGGTTAATTCTGTTTTGTAAATATTTAGTTTATTCTAAGATTGAACTACTAGACATTTACACAGCATCTTACTGTGTGACAAGAATTCTCTGATAAATACCTCCGTGAAAGACATCCCAGTTTGCTCGACATAAGCCTCTAGATCATACAAAGTATACGACTGTTGATTATCCTTAATTATGTAATTTTTCACCATTTTGTAATAGTATTTCCTGCTTGATACAGTGCTTACTAATAGCTTAGTCACTGATACATCTTACTTTAAAGCATCTGATAATACATTGATTTTACCCCACAGCTACCATTGTGGGGAAATGCTTCATTTAATAATTCATGGCTAAATTAATATACATGTTTTACACAGTTTACCAGCAGGAAAATGGTAAATTAACTGCTTAAAAATAATTTGACAGCCAGCTGACTTTTCTAAGAATTTCAAGAAAAAAGTCAGAATTTTGAGATGGTAGAAACTTGCAGTTGTGAGGGGAAAAGTCAGAATTGTGAGATAAGTCACAATTAGAATTCTGAAGTTAGAATTCTGACTTTTTCCCTCAGAATTCCAAGTTATAAATTTGTAATTGCGAGTTCACACCTGACTTTTTTTTTTTTTTTTACTTCTTTCTCAGAAATCATATAATTTTTTTTAGCTTTTTTTTTTTTTTTTTTTAATCAGAGTTTATCATTTTTTTCTTTCCCAGAATTGCAAGAAAAAAAGTCTTTTAAATTTGCAATTAGAATTCTGAGTTTTAAAAATTAGAATTATGAGTTAACCTTACAGTTCTGACTTTTGTTTCCTCAGAATTGTGAATTTTAAATGTCTGCGTTTACTTCTCGCAATTTTGACTTCTTTCTCGCAATTCTTCGTTTATATCTCGAATTATTTTTTATTTTTTTTTAAGAACTACAAGAAAAAAGTCAGAATTGTGAGATAAAAGTCAGAATTGTGAGATAAAAGTCGCAATTGCCTTTTTTTTTATTCCGTGGCGGAAACAAGCTTAAATCGGACGTATGAAGAAATGGTAATGAAGTGCATCCTTCTTGATGGACATCGCAAGCTCACAGACTGACCTGCAGAAGGCGCTCGTCTATACATCGCTCATGTCTCTGCTCTGAATACTCGCTCTTTCCACAGCACGTTGTCTGTGCGGCCTCGACTTCCTTTTCTGTGTAGATTTCATGGCGAGTGATAGCGGGGAAGAGTTGATTCACCTACCGTGACCACACTGACCCGTACATCAACCTCGAGAGACGCTTTTTCGGGTGAGTGGGGTGCGTTACCCTGCTTCTGGACTGTCTTTGACACATTACTCAAATCAAACTCTCGATTGTGTGCGCTGTAAGACTGCAGTGTTATTATGACTGTGTATCTCTCATACTGTGTTTAATGTTTGGTAGCTGAGTTAGCAACCAGTCTAAGCGCCTTTCTCAGTGTGTGGATATTCATAGTCAGAGAAGGATCGCTATCGGAGATTAATATAGTTGTAAGAGCGATTAAAAACCATACATAAGATCTTAAGTTTTCCTCTGCGTGTTTTGTCTGCTGGGTTTGGAGTTTAATTGTGTAGTCATTTGCATTGTGTCTTGCTGCATGTGCTAATTAGCTAGCGCCGCGCTAACTGAAGAACTTGAAGCGAGCGAGCGACTCGACAAAACTACAACGCACAAGTTAAAATCACCGAAACGGCAAGTTTCTTCCGTTAAACGCGACTGTTTGAGACCGCAGCCGTTCGTCTCGCGATCAATGACTGTCCGCGCGCAGAGTTCTGCAGTCTCGCGAACGAAGAGCGTTCGAGACGCGGCGACACGACGCTTGTCAGGATTTATGGATATTTCACTTCATTTACGCGTTCTTCTGTAGTTTTTCCTGTCCTGAACTACTGTACATAGTCACAGGTTTGTTTATTTAGCACCACGAGAGAGAAATAACTATGCGAAATGAGACTTAAGTTAACAATGACGAAGTTATCATCAATTGAGCGCTCAAAACATACATGCTAAATAATTTCGTTTATGAAAACGCGTTCATTTATTCACTCGTTTTACGGTTTAGTTTAAGTATAAAATGTTTCACTGAAATGGTCTTCAATAAGCTAGTTTAAAACGGTAACACTTAAACGTTAATGCTAGTGGAGAAATGGGCGTTTTTCCTCTTTCAAACGCCTCAGATGATATGAGTAACTAGGTTTTCTTATGAGTTTTCATTTTAAACAATCCGAGAAATGCCAATTTTCTACGCTCTGTCCTTGTTCATAACTAATGCTTGTTTGATGTTCTCCCCCTTCAGCTGCCATTATAAAGACCGTGACGTCAGCAGAGTAGTTGATTGGCTTTGACATCATCAGGTGGGTAGTTTCATTTGACATTTTCCCAGCACTATTTTTAAGTATCAGTCATTTGTGGTTGAAAAAGCTTCACTTTAAAACTTTTCCAGAATCAGTATTTTACACCAGATGAAGTGCATGACATGTTTATTTCTGCATTTTCTCATGGTGTGTTTAGGTAGTCAGAGTGCTTTTGGTCTGAATCTTAACCTGTGAAATTGATATTCGCTGCTATTTTAAGGATCTGGGTGGTTTCTGGACTGAACGCTGTGCTGTGCCCTCTCTCTCCCTCATCGTGTTGTGGCCGTAGCTGGTCTTACTGAAGAACTGCCAGTCGATGGCTCTGATGGACAAACACAAAGTGAAGCGGCAGAGACTGGACCGCATCTGTGAAGGTGAGAAGATGCAACCATATGAGATCGATAATATATATCCTATTGACTTTCAACAACCCAAATCTCTTAAATTCAACATAAAATGACGTTTGCTCCCATTTTATCTTCATAATGTGTATATGTTTAAGGGTGGGACTGTAATTGATTGCGTTATGAGAAGCAGCCATTGTGTAGTTATCAGTTCTCCACAGACACCTGTTGGTAAAATTTTATGTAAAGTTATTAGGTTTTGATGAGGTTTTTTTGTTTTTTAATTTTTTAAAATCTATTTGGCATTATGTAAACTGAATACTTCACAATAAGACCATGATGATTACGGGTCAGTTTTAATTTACTGTTGACTTTAATCTTTGCATCCACCGCCAGATACACAGGCCTAAAAAACAAGCATTGCGTTTTATGTTTTGAGCTTCAAAAAGTGATATTAAGTTTTCCAAATGTTTATAGAGAAGTGATTTATTCATTTATTATTCATGTGTATCTGTGTACATTTTGAGTGAATTGTCTGGCACTGTCAGTGTCGGTGTACTGCGTGAACTGTTGGTTAGTTCGTAAATGTTGGGCATGTTTGTGTGCCAGGTAATGTAGTTGTTAGACAGTTTGAGCTCTATTCTCTTATCTTTTTCTGCTTCCTGTTTGTGCAGGGGCGGCACGGGCAGCTCAGACACTCACGCAACTGTCATTAAAAAACAGTGCCTGTGTGTACTTTTTTAAATGGTACATTACTACTAAATGAACAAAACTCCTGTCAAGTTTCTGCCACCTTTATTAAATCCAGGGAATGCTAGTTCTCTTTAAATGTGGTAAACATTAGGGCTGCCCTTGACTAAAGATTTTTCTAGTCATTAGTATTCGTTCATTTAAGCGATTAGTCGACTAATCGTGCATTTATATTAAACCAAATAAATCATATTAATGAGCCTCCAACATAGCCCAGTCAGTGCTTGAACGCACACATAAAGCTTGCAGCAGCGCACCAGCAAACATAATTATGACTGTGGCATGAAAAAACAGAAGGAGACTGTAAACATTCAATAAAAAATTTAATCAAATTTTTTTATTAATAATTCTAGTGTTTTGGGTGTTTTTGGCTGCGGAGGTGAAGTTGACGATGCTGACTCGTTTGCCAATTTGCGCATTTCATACGGATTACATAATCTGAGAATATTTGTTTTAAATTTGAATCGGTTGATTTAAAAGTAGGCATTTCAAGCTTTCCATATTTCTCATGTCTGTGAGGCAAGTATATGGTGAGTTTCGGTTCATTTTTGTGACGCGCTCAAGTTCATTTGAGACCGAGATGGTGGAAAGCGCATCCTGTTTTTCATTATTTTACAAAAACATTTTGTTGTTGTTGTGAGTTTACAGAAATAAAAGCAAACTGTTTACAGTTTTGAATGTTGAATTCTTCTTATCTGTATGATCAAAAATGACTTTTAGTATTTTAGTAAAAGTATTTTAAATGCAAGTAATCGCACCAGTGCCTCCATGTCATGGAGTAAGCACGCTCCAATTCCACACAAACACTTGCGTCAAATAATAGCGCACATTTATCTAGGTTAGCATTAGAGCGAGCGGACTTGTTTCAAGTGATAAGCCATATTTGAGGTTGATAAATGATAGGCAAATGTTTGGATTTCCTGCCGTTAACGATATGTCCGTGACAGGCTGCGTGATTTCGCCACTTTCTGTGGAGGTTTTTTTTTTTTTTTCTTCGACTAACCGACTAATAAAAAAAATTTGGTCGACTGTGCCTCTTCTCGTCAACGGTTAGTCATCTATTAGGGGGCAGCCCTAGCGAACATAGTCTCATCTCTTAAAGATACTCAATTGGAGGTGTGTAATAAACACAAAAGGAGCAGGCTGTATATTGCAGTCGCATTTGTTTTCAGCTCAACATCAAAGAGGAACTCCACACAAAATGTAGATGTTCATATTAGACCTGCTCACTAAAATTGAAAAAGATCCTAATTTGTGGACCCAGTGTTTAATGGGTTGTAGTTGTATGATCGGATCCATAAAATGCGCAGTATCTATGTGGCAATACTTCAAGATAAGCATGACTATTAGATTAACTCTGTATGTAATTCTGCTTCAATTTGCAATTGATTGACAAGACGATTCGGGAACCCTCTTGTTACACTACATGCCGTAAATTATTATTATTATTTTTTTTTTTTTAAGGTTTTTGCCTGTATTTGCATGCCTTATTTGAACCTTGCTGTTGATATAAATGTAATGAAGGTTACCTGCTACCTTGCTACCTTCCGGTGCAAACGACAGACTGGTGACGTATGCAGGACTTCTCTAATCATTTAGGCTACGTCTACATTAATCCGGATACATTTGAAAATGGTGTTTTCCAAACGTGTCTCATCCACACGGAAAAGGCTAAATTAACCTTATTGCGCATGCATAAACCCTCATAAAAGATAATTGAGATGATAAAGATTGAAAAAACATAATAAAGTTGTCACAATTTTTCTGGCAGGATCATTTTGTTTAGCAAAATATCTCATTCACTGATGCGTCCAGGTCACGTGCCATGTAGTTCAGTCTAAAACGTGGACAGCGACTGCGAGTAAATTTCCTGTAATTTTTGCTGGACTGTGATATGAAGAGTGTGCAAAGTGACATTTTAGCAACGGTGTGGAAGTGAATCGCACATAATGGGCACAATAGCAGAATAAAACATGCATATTTATCAGTTCTATATGTGTCACATGATTAAACATGCGTCATCGTTTTCAAACTCCTCGGTTTTCAAATTTATCCACTTTGGAGAGCGATTTATAAAAAGCTCAGTTTTCGTAGGACAAAAACACATCTCAGTGTGGATGGAAGGCCAAAACGGAGAGAAAAAGATGCTTTTTCAAACAAAAATGTATTAGTGTGGATAAGGCCTTTGTATCTTAAACTTGCCCCTGCAAGCTCATGTTCATCTGCTTCTATTTTTGAGTGCAATAACCACATCTCACCTTTTTTTTTTTTTTTTCCTCGCTGTTAACAATGCTTGAGTAATTTTAAAGAATTCCACATTGACCAAAGGCCGTTCCAGAACAAAATAAAAATAAAAAATGGAACTGGTTCTGAATAAGAAATGATTCTCCATTTCCAATATAAGCTCACATTGTGCTCTTTGTAATGACAATATTAACCGTATATCACAGCCTCTTGTATCTCATTGCTTAATTGTGACTAGGGGTGTAAAGGTACATGTATTCATCCCAAACAGTCACGGTTTGGTGCATGCAGTCTCACAATATATACAGTCAGTCACAGGCGATCCACACTCCAATCTAAAAGAAGCGCGAGCGGTAATGCAATGCTGTTTGCTACCAGTAAAATGGGCAGAAAAAGAGATGATAGATAGATATGTTTACATGTAATCTCTAAACCAGTGTTTCAACTGTGGAAAGATATCAGTAAAACAGCTTGAGAATAATATCTTAAGTAGCATTACATTTTTGCATTTGGTGTTGACAGCATGTTAGTTCACTAGAGAAATGAACTCTAGAAAGTAGCATTTCACTAAATGCACTATATTAGCTCATATTCTTTATATTTACCTGTTAATGTCTTTGATGTATGTATAAATACATTTACACAGCCACTGTGTAAATGAATGGGAGTAGAAAACTAACTTTATAATTAGATTTAGAAGTTAATGCAAAACCTGCCTTATGTGCAATTCACATGTTTTTTTTATTTGAGTATTGATTATTATATCTAAAAATAAATAGCAACTAAATGTAATAATTTGGCCTCTGTTGTTAATTGTAACCTTTAACATTATAGTAGTGTGCGAGTAAGGGCTTCCTATATAGTTTATAGCATTAGCATTTTTTTTTTATCCTTAATTTTAATTATATTTGAATTTATTTAAACACAGACACAATTGTTAAAAACGCAGTTTATTAACTAAGCTATTTTGTTTTCTCCCTCCTCCTGTACCAAACCATGAAATCATAACCGAAACGTACCGAACCGTCATATTTGTGTACCGTTACACCCCTAATTGACAGTTTAAATGCTAATTCAAATAGGGAGAGTATCTTGTGCCGTTATGCAATTTACATAGAGATTGTAACTGGCAGCTTCACTCTCATCAGCAGTTGCTTCGGGTTAAACTTTATTATTATGCAAAGCAAGTTGTTTTGTTTGCAGATTACGTTCTATAAGAAAATTATTAATGTCATCAGCTCAGGCAGTGCGTTTTTTTTTTTTGTTTGTTTTTTTTCTTTAAATGATCTCCGCTGATAATTTTCCTGATATTTAAGCCCAGTTTTATGTCTACAGCTGCAGATGGCAGTGATATTTATCCAAGTGACAGCAAAAGAGAGAGCTAGGGGGCGGGTGAAGAGGATAACGGAGGCGTTTCTTTGGAAGAGCGAGGTCATGTAGATGTGAGCAGAACAAGACTCTGTCTCTTTAAAAAACAACAACTGCCTAACTGCCTCTAGTGCTGCTTGTCAATGCCGTGGAGGTTTGTGCTGGTTGGCCGGCACTCAAAGTCCAGGCCTGTGATTGGACCGCCACCGTGGGGGAGGGGCCAGTGTGGATGACATGGGAGATGGGTGTCTGCCAGGCAAAAACAGCCTGACACTGATTGTAAAGGGTGGAGAGAGCGATAGAAGGAGAGGAGGGGAGAGAAGACAGGCGCGTGGATTTCATGATGCAAGGTTTGGACCTTCGTGTACCTGTTTGATGTTATGTGTATGTGTGTGTGAGTCGCCTTGAAGATGCAGTGCGAGTAATTCACATGGGTGTGGTGTCAGCAGCGGGCGTAATTTTCCTTTTTTGCCGCTTCTAGTGCATGTCCTTGCAGCTTGAGCAAGAGAGTGTGTGTGTGTGTGTGTGTGTTGGCCAAGCAGGAGGCAGGGTGTGGTGCAGCTGTATTAT
The DNA here is from genome assembly GCA_037101425.1 of Elopichthys bambusa. Taxonomy (NCBI): domain Eukaryota; kingdom Metazoa; phylum Chordata; class Actinopteri; order Cypriniformes; family Xenocyprididae; genus Elopichthys; species Elopichthys bambusa. Next base: position 7,295,680 of record CM074447.1, on the reverse strand, counting down.
CATCCACCCACCCTTCCCCCCCTCTCCTTGAGACCGTGTGTGCGTGTGAGGACCATGTGGGGGGTGAAATGGCGAGGGAGGGAGAGCGAGAGAAGGTTTGGGAGGGGGGTGAAGCAGAGGAGAAATGAGCACTGAATGAATGGCATTGTTTGCATGGCCATGCTTGTATTGCGGCCCTCTCTCTTTCTCATGCATCCTGGCGCAGACTCAACGCACGGCATCTGTGCTCTCAGCGCCGTTCTCGCAGTGACCCTACAGCAATAAGTGTTTGCATTGTTCCTTGCGAGAGCACCTCGGACTATGAATTTTGCCGCTCAGCCATTTTATTCTTCTGCATCTTTCTTGTTTATATATTATGTTTATTCCACTCACGCTCTGTACTGCCAGTGCGTTTCCACAAAGCATTGATTTGGAGGGAAAGAGTGCAAATATTTGTCTTTAAGGTCTTGTTATGGCACTCTCCTTAATCATTAGCTGTGCACAGGAGTGTGATAGCATGAGAGTGCGTGTTGGTGAACGTCACAGAGGCGTCTTACCCCACCCCCATCTCAGCCGCCAGTGCAGCAACACCTGTCAGTGATGGAAGGGGGGCGTTGGGTCTTAAAATCGTAGAACATGGCTGTTCGGATCAGTTTTACACCAGCATCGTTCAGTAGAAATAGGTTTTGGGGCTTGTGAGTTATTGGATGAACAGTTTAACACCCTTTTCCCCCACAGCTGTCCTTAGATGAGTGTGATAATGAGATCATAATTATATGATGAGCAAAATCTCACACCTTGTTATTCGATACTTCTGGCGTTGCATCTCTTAATTCCTCTTAAAATGGGCAGATTAATGAATTTTGCCATTTAAAACACTGTTCGTTATGTAATGCAGTTTAATGATCGTGGTACACAGAACATCCTGATGCATGATGGGAATCTGATGATACAGATCAATTAAGTTCTCCTCTTGCATTCTTTCCTGTCTCGTCCTAAGAACTGTACATTTAGAAAATTCTTCTCAGGCTGGATTTGTTTTTGCGTTTGCTCAGAAATGTCCTTCCTGTAGTTGTTCTGCGTTTGGCTATAACGGGCAGAAATTCCTCATTGTCTTATGTCAGCTCTTTACCCTGCTAATTTAAAAGAAAAAAGAAAAGTGCTGTCTTCAACTGTGAACAAAAATGACATCACTGCTCCTTTTTTACAGTCAATTGTGACTGTACTAAAATATTTGCTTTTAAGACCATTCCTATCATATGCCGTATATGCAGTAAATACAGGGCAGCTTTCTGATATGGCTGTTTGAATCTCAAGTCTAATGACTGTTTAGTCTGTATGACAAATCCTCTTTAATTTGGCATTTTGCCTTGTAATGATGCTGCACTGCATTGTCACAGCATCTTTGTACCGTATTCCTCCTCCTCGTGTTCACCATTACGTTCTGTAGCATGTCTGCAACTCACAATTCAATCTAAAAACAGTGTTTACAATATAGTGCTTGCTTATGCAGAGGTGCATCTTTAAGTGACCAGTTCTTACTGGGCATGTTCAAATCTACATGTATTCAAAATGGACTTGATGAAATATGGAAGGTAAGCTCAGACCTTAAGTAGGGTAACCAATAGATAGGAATCTAATTAATGTGCTAAATAACTATAAAGTTATTGCACAACTTTCATGTTTCAACAGAGATCTTTAGATTATCACACTAAAACTCGTAACTGCTTGAAATGTATTTTACTAGGGCTGTTACTAATGATTATTTTGGTAATTGAGTAATCAGTCGATTACTCTGTGAATGGAGCCGTTCTGAGACTTTGTGAATTCACATTAGCGCTATGCTTATAGTATGATTTATTTTTTTAAAAATGGGTTTAATATATCGTGCAGCTTCAGAAAACATCCTAATAATGCGGTTCATGGGTTCTTGTCCAGGCAATGCGCCATTTCTGGTATTTTTCCAGTTAATCGACACAGGTAAATTGCAATCGATGATTTCAAAAAAAAAAAAAAAATCTATTACTCTAATCGAGGAATCATGACAGCCCTATATTTTACCATTTATATTTAACAGTTACTTTGAATGTATTTACTGTGAAGTGCTAAATAACTTTTAAACCTTGATGATGATGAAGTGAAATCACTTCTCTCTAAATAGGGATGTGCAGTACTAGACATACAGCTAGATGGGGTGTAGTGGGATAGAATGCAGGGCTTTCAAAAGTTAAACTATTTTGAACCTTAAAGGGTTAGTTCACTAACAAATGAAAAATGTTCTCACCTTAATTACTTCAAAAATGTATGACTGACATTCTTCTATGAATCAGGAGAAAAAAAAAAAAAAATCTCAATGTTTTTTGTCCTTACAATAGAAGTTAATGGTTACCGTTAACAGTTTGGTTACCAGCATTCTTCAAATTATCCTTTTTGTACCAGAGAAGAAAAAACTTGGCAATGATGTGAACGTGTAAATAATGACAATTTTTTTTGTGAACTATCACTTCAACTCTCATTCAAATAAGTTATGATGAAGCATCTGAAAATGTTGATATGCATGTGTATGCCTCCATTCAGGCTTTATTGGGCAAAGTGTTTAACAACAAAAAATAGGCTTGTTTTCCTGATTTTTGTTTTTCTTTTATTACATTTAGAGATTTTCATCTTTGATGTATTAGACCTGAAGTAGTTAGTGATGGTTTAGCAGTATAGAGACAAAGATAATTTAGCTTCCAGTCTGCTGAATGTAGGTCATTATGAGTCATGTGAAGACTCCCTGCCCCCTTTCCTCATCTCCTTCCCTCCCTCTGTCCCCTGCTCACACTTTCGTTTGTCAGGTTGGGGGGGTTGGGTTGGACCCTGGAGTTGTTAGCTGTTGTCTTGCCTCATAATAGTAACAATCATAATATAGTTTCAACATTCAAAATATTATGACATTCTCTTCTAGCTTTGTAATAGTTTGGTGTCATTTGATATGGACGTTTGTTGACGTAAATCATCAGTCATGTGTTTGGTAAAATGAAATGCTGATAGTCTTGAAAGGCTTGAGAATATTTGGTTTTGACTCTCATAATGCATTTAAGGATGTTTTTACAGGATGAATTTATTTAATGCTGCTTAATCTGCTAATCTGATGTAATGAACCTTGAAGTTAATGTTGCAAACGATGGCAGATGCTGCTGTTGTTTATTAACATGACTAGTATCCATAAGCTTTGGTGTTTGTTCTCATTGGCGCTGCTTTACTGTAATGGATTTAAAATGTTTGCTTGTAGGTTAATGTAAAGGACACATGTGGTGTTTGTGATGAGAATTGTGGTCATTTGATGAACAAGTTGATTTTCCATTACGTGTAAGAAATGATTAAGTAGGGTGATTTTTGGTGTCCTGCAGGTATTCGACCACCCATCCTCAATGGGCCCATGCACCCTCGTCCTCTGGTGGCATTGCTGGATGGGCGGGACTGTACTGTGGAGATGCCCATCCTGAAGGACGTGGCCACCGTGGCCTTCTGTGATGCCCAGTCCACCCAAGAGATCCATGAAAAGGTAATGTCACAGGCTGTGCCCATATCCAAGGCTTTTATACAGTCAGTTTCACGAGTTTTTGTTCTGCTGCAGGTCCTAAATGAGGCTGTTGGTGCTTTGCTCTACCACACCATTACGCTCTCGCGAGACGACCTGGACAAATTCAAAGGTCTTCGGGTCATTGTGAGGATTGGCAGTGGATTTGACAATGTTGATATAAAAGCTGCAGCAGAGCTTGGTAAGTTTTGTTCCTGTGTTATGAAATGATCATGTTTGATTGAACAAGTTTCAGTCAGACTAACCGTTTTAACTGGTTCTGTTTTAAACAGGTATAGCAGTGTGTAATGTGCCAGCCGCATCGGTGGAGGAGACGGCAGACACTGCCATGTGTCTAATTCTGAATCTGTATCGTCGCGTCACCTGGATGCATCAGGCTCTACGCGAGGGCACCCGTGCCTCCAGCGTGGAGCAGATTCGGGAGGTGGCCGGAGGCGCTGCGCGTATTCGAGGGGAAACATTGGGCATCATCGGACTGGGTGAGTCCTGATATGATTAAATCAGGGCTGGCAGGAAAACCAAGGCTTTTTGATTGAATCAGTTCTATTAAGGTGACAGCTGACTGCACATTTTCACTCAATACATAAAAAATAGCTACAATATGAGTTGTATAACTGAGTCTAAAACATAGCGAACAGCAGCATTTCAATATGGATAATGGATAAATGGATAATTTATTTAAATATTAATTCACTAAAAAATATTAATTTCATACACTGGTCAGTTTTGAGATTTTGGGCTATTTAGTTTTTCGTAACTTGTTGTTTCAGACTAGTGGAGAGGAAACATCCAAAATACCCTTGTTTTTATTTTTGTGTCTGTAGATTTCAATTACAGTAAATATCTTTAAAGGTGGTTTTCTCAAAATGAGGTTTTTCCTCATACGCTGAGGCAGAAATCTCCACTTCAGCAGCACTTACAACTATACAGTATTGTTCCTATCTCTATTACAGAGGGGTTTGTTCATGTATCAGTCGCCTGATTTTATACAATGTTTTATTCATAAAAGCATGCAGATTTTTGATTCTGACTGTATTTTCTGATTTATGAATTATGAGTGATAAGAGATATCCAAAATCCCTTATTTAACTCTAGTATATCAATAAAATGTAACACTTTTTGAACAAGGCTTTATCCAGTGCTCAGATTTATGCTCTGGAAATGCATGCAAATTAGTACATATTAATTTAGATCATGCTTAATTTGCATTATGGCTGCACAATATTGAAGAAAAATGCAATATGCGATATGATAATGCTTTGTGTAATATATATATTTAAAGTCCCCCTGTGGTGAAAACCACAGAGTCAACACCATTGCTGAGTATTTTCTATTTAAAACTGCAGTGGAAAAAAACCCGCAGTTTGAAATCGCTGGTGTTTCTGTCACCAAACTACCTTGTAACCAATCATGTCAACGTTCCGGCGGGCTTTAACATATCATTAACCATGACTGCTCTGAAGCAGGAGTGTCTCTAGTCTAGAGAATCTATCCCGATATATTTTTCTATTGATATAAAAAATCGGGTAGATTTGGCAATATAGCGGGTGTATGATGTATAACATGCTATGATGAACTATATGCCTTTCTCCACTGACGTTAAGGTGTTCAAAGCGTTTTTAAGGATACTGATAGTTAGAAGACAGCTGTCCGACTCGGGAACGGGAACATGGTTTGTGTAACACATTATTAGCTGTTTGATAATATAGTCGAGCAATAGGCTAATCATATTAATTACTGTTATGTGTCTGGCATTATAAAAAGTGATAATTACCTCAGTAAGTTTACAGAGTGGATCTCGTGAGTGGATGCGGGGCTCATTAACATATTCATATATCTGCGTATAATAAATGAGACAAGGGTGTAGAGTTACATTCAAGCTATTTTAAGGCATGAAAATGTTTAAATGTGTTATTTTGGTGATTTAAAGATGAGTTTTAAGGGATAAAATTATTGACTACAGCGGGACTTTAAAACCTAAGAATGATATAACCAACATGTTTCACCTTCTTTTTGTGAGAAAGCGTCCCTACAACTTCTGAAAGTGAACAGCAATGTTTAAATTAAATGTCAATTGAAAGGATGCAGAAAAAAGTGTCAGACTGCAACTCCTACTGTGTGTGAAGAAAGTCTCTCGTGTTTAATTTAGGGCAAGTTAATGTGACAATAACGCATTAACAGTTTAAAAAATAGCTACATAAAAGCCGGCTCTATTTGAATCTATGAATCGCCCATAGTTCAAGCCAGGATTTCCAGGCCCGTGGTTTTTCCCTACATCAAACATTATTTGTAGGGTGCTATCCAATAATCGCAAAGAGCTTTGTGCTTTACTTCTGAAAGAAACAAAGTCTCATCTTTCAAATTCTGTCCATTTTATCACGAAATTCAAACAATAAATGGCGTTCTGATGCTCTTAAAGGGAAAGTTCACCCAAAAATGAAAATTGTCCTCATTTACTTGCCCTCAAGTTTGGTATGGAAAAAGTTATAACAACATACAACTTACAACTTCCATCTCATGTAATCACTCAATCTGTGTTTCAACTGTGGAAAGATGCCAATAAAACAGCTTGTGAACAATGTCACTTAACTTCAAGAAATTTTGTATTGGTGCATCTCTACTGCTTAGTCTTCACCGTATGAATTAAATATACACAAAAGTTATTCTGTCAAGCAATGAGTGATTTTTTTTCGGTCTGTTGTTATTTGATAAACATTAAGCGCACAGACGGAAGCAGATTTATTAGGCTGCTGTCACTTTAAGAGATGCACGGATCCAATATATTGTTACACACACTCTCTTTCTCACCGGTTTACTCCACTTAAGACATAACTGTGTTTACATACATACTCACCAAGATGGGCATTTTGACCATGTGTGTTTTTGGCCATATAAGCTGCGAAAGATAACTGAAATTGTGATTGTGCTGTCAGAGAGGCTGCTTCCTGTGAGTACTTTGCTTAACCTTAAGCATGTAACACACGTGTAACAGTCATGTGTCCAGTCTACTCTCTGCGTTGACCTAAAACTTAGACTTTTTTAAAAATCTTTTGATGTATTAAAATCATTCAGCTATCATAAGCAATTGCGATTATGTACATTTGCGTATTTTCTATATATCATGCAGCCATAATTTGCATATTTAAACATAACAAAAAATGCAATTCTTAATGTGAACAGTCAACTGGGGAAGTTGGGTGATTTATATGTTAGTTCATTTTTATTTTACTCTCTTCGCCTGGGGTGTCTTGCAAATGAATTTTATGAACCTCAATCTAATCTCGGGTTTTAACTGATTTGAGGTTAGTAATTTGGTCAACTGAGCTCAGACTAAAACAGTTTCTTGTGATGGCTGTTTTTAGGACGTGTGGGCCAAGCAGTTGCTCTGAGGGCAAAGGCCTTTGGGTTTGGAGTGATTTTCTATGACCCGTACCTGCCGGATGGGGTGGAGCGATCACTAGGGCTCCAGCGCATGGCGACACTACAGGACCTGCTCATCCACTCGGACTGTGTCTCGCTACACTGCAGCCTAAATGAACACAACCACCACCTCATCAATGACTTCACCATCAAACAGGTACAAATGCAGTTTTCCACTAACACTCTTCTCATTAAACAGTACTGCTGAAGCCGTTCAGTTCCCTGACTGCTTTTGGTATGGACCTGGGTCTGTTTGACATCAGTTTGATTCATTTGCTTCCTGTGAAAGCTGTTTTCTGAACTTGGGTTTACGCAATGGGACCGCACCCAATTCTTGAAAATGGAGGACTGGATTATGTTCATGTGGACTCCAGTATGGCTCTCAGTTGGTATGAAGGCAATCTGGCCCAATTTTCAGAAGTAAACTGCACAAGTTTATTCCCAAGATAAATAGGAAAAGGTTACTCTTCCAACACATCTGTGGCAGACACACAAACATTGTTCATTTATTAAAGAACCAAAGAACCAAAAAGGGGCTCCAAAAATGTGTCCGGGAGTAAGTTCATTTTGACTCTGAGAATGTTCATGGTAAACACACACCGACATTCTCAACAGCATGCCAAATATAGGCGTCAACATGAAAATGGACACTAAGTAGAAGTGCAACATACTACTTCTTTCTTCTTTTGTTTAATGGCAATTTTACGTTCTTTGTGCATATCACCACCTGCTGGGTGGTTGTGCAATTGATTTTTAATCTTATGTTTTTATCTTTAATCAGTTTATTTGAATTAGAATTATATTGTTTTTTTTTTTAATGCTAAATGCATAAATTACAGAGACTGATTGCTAGCAGACACCGTTTTTTTTTTTTTTTTTTTTTTTTTTTTTTTTTTTTTTTAGTTAAAAGATATGGATGTGTGTGTTTTTATTTATTTTTAGTAACTTTGCTTCTACATTTGTAAGTTGATGCATCATGTATATTATAGAAATGCGTTATGAAAGAACTATTAAAAAAAATTTTGGAATGCAAATCTGTGATGATGAAAATAAAATATATAGAATAAACATTGCTTTGCTATAATACTGCTTTATAAATAAAGAAAAAAAACAATATAACTATAATATTGTGCGAAAGCCCATGGAGCCTCATCAATAGGGCACACATGCACTGAATACCTCTGAAGTAAACTTACGTTATGTTCAGAGAATAAGTTGCTATGTCTGCTTGCATACACTGAAAGTTACCTCAGTTTTTGGTTTCTTACTCTGGTATGTCGTGTGACCTGCTTTCTGGAATACACCTCTGTTGTGGCAAGAGATTGATGTGTGACAATACACTATATTTGGCTTTCTTTTAATGTAAATCATTGCTTTTTTTTTTTTTTTTTTTTGTGTAGATGCGCCAGGGCGCTTTCCTAGTGAACACTGCGCGTGGTGGTCTGGTGGATGAGAAAGCTTTGGCCCAGGCTCTGAAAGAGGGCAGAATACGGGGAGCTGCCCTGGACGTCCATGAGGCAGAGCCCTTCAGGTGAGAGAAACAAGTTTCCTCTTTGATTTTATTTTATAATCACATAATTTTATAATCCATATTCAACGATTTGTCTGTGAACCCCCCCCCTTACTGTTTTTGTTTTTCTCCCCTAACATGACTCTAACCCCATCTTTCTTGACTAGTTTCTCTCAGGGCCCACTGAAGGACGCCCCAAATCTTATCTGTACCCCACACACATCCTGGTACAGTGAACAGGCCTCCATTGAGGCCAGAGAGGAGGCAGCGAGGGAGGTGCGCAGAGCCATCACAGGTCAGAAAACACCAGGTGTTCATTATCAGCCTGTGCCTGCTGTGAATATCTGCTCGATAAAATGCTTTGCAGGAGAATTCACTTTCTATGTGTGTTTGACATGCTTTACAACACTTACCATAGTATAAACGAGTAATACAAAACATTTAAAGGTGGGGTAAGTAGATTTTCAAAAACGCTGTTGGACAATGTTGATATTTGAAGTTAACCCAAACAAACCCACCCCTCTCTTCATTGCTCTGCCTCACAAAACTCACACTCACAATCCTAACCACCCTGCTCCGAGTCGGTCTCGAACCCTGGCCCGATCGCTGATGGCAGGTGAGGAGAGTCCACTGACAATGACACTAAACACCGCACACTCTAGCAATCCTCAGTGCACAGTAGTTTACCTGCACAACTCTCACTATCTGGCCTCTGTTACACACACAATGCGAGAGTGAATGTCTGTTTATCACAGCTTATGCGCAACAAAAAATAAAGCGCAGTTGGTGAACGAATGACAAGGAATCACACAAAATGAATGTACAGTACACAAGAGTAAATACAAAGTGTTTGTTGTTAGTCGCCAACAGCACAGCAGCTCCAGACAATGACACGCAAAAACCCAGTGTTACTCACATGTGAAGCAGTATCAAAGCAGCCTCCGTGTCTGTTTTCAGGCCTTCCCGCTTGGCTCTCTCCAGCGCTGGAAAGCTTTTCTACTATTAACACTGGTCCTAAAGTGCTTCCCTGGTTATAAACCTTCATTCCAGTGATATTCTTTTGAGCTCTTTTGTATTGTCTCGTCTCTCTTTCTGCAGTTTATTTTCTCAAATCTCCCTCTTGCCCGTTCTGTCTCCTCGACCGTCATACGCCCCCTAATGCTGATTGGTTACACGTTTGTTGTTGGTGTCGGCCGGCTAACTTCCAAACAGTGTTTTTTAAAAAACTACTTACTCCACCTTTAAGTATCCACATGCAGTTATAATTGGGCTGCAGCAGGTTTTTGCGTCGATGGACAGATTTAGACTGTCACTAAAGCACACAACAATAACCAACTGAAATTTGCAGTTTCATAACTTAAAAGAAAAAGTTAACAGATCATCAAACAAATCCACAGCCACACTATTGGCAATTTAACTACATAAATGTTTTAATTGTTTTTTATTTATTATTATTTTTAAAATCAGTAGGAAGTTTCTGTGTCTGCAATTTCACCTCTTTAGAAATGGAAAATTGGTAAAATCAACTTGTGATAGTTTGAACTTTATTAGAATTCTTTATTTTTCAGTTGACTTAAGAAAAGATTTTTTTAAATGAAGCAGTATTTTTACTTTATTTTATATGTTTTTAAATTAGTGTGGTGGTTCATGCCAACTTACCAACTTTATTGTATTAACAAACTAGTTTGGGACTGCTATTTAATATTTAATAAAAAAATTTGTGAAATAAATTTGCTCGTTTTTGTGTGTGTCCGTGTCCCATGGCCAAACCAATTGAGAACCACTGGTTTAATCGAATAGTTTTGCCACATCCCTAGTTAAAATGGCCTTATTCTTCCTGAAGAGTTTTTCGTAACCTTTTTTTGTATGCTGGTGTTTTTGGTGTCACCACCTGTCACAATATCATATGTCTGTGGAGTAATTTTAGAAATCAGTAAGGACATGAAAGGTAAAATAACTTGTTAAAATACTCCCAATTCAAATCAAAGACATTTTCTTAGCTGGCTCTAACAGCTTAAAATCACCTATAAAGCCCTGACAGTTTTTCACCCCTTCTTGTGTTGATGCTGTATAAATGACTGATTAACCACAGCCTGTGTCTTTGTGAGACTTTCATTCATTGTCCAGGCTCTCTTGTGTCCATGCAGGTCGCATCCCGGACAGTCTGAAGAACTGTGTGAATAAGGAGTATTTGATGGCAGCCTCTCAGTGGCCGTCTATGGAGGCCACCACCGTGCACTCTGAACTTAACGGAGCTGCAGCCTATAGGTGACTACACCTCTGTCCTGACTGCTATTCATGTTCCTACAGTATGTCAGCATGTTTAAGAGAGTGAACTGACTGTGTCTCTGTCGTAGGTTCCCTGCAGGGCTGATTGGTGTAGCAGCGGGTGGGCTGCCTGGAGCCGGGGCAGGAGTTGAGGGCATTGTGGCTGGATCTCTGCCCCTGGCCCACGCCATCGCCCCGGTCTCACACCCACCTCATACCCCATCGCCTGGGCAACCCTCCAAGGCAGAGGCGGACAGAGACATCCCTTCCGACCAATAGCATCCCAGCACATTCCATCTTTGCCCTGATTGATGCCCTTTCACCTCACCCAGGGGGACTGACACCCCTTGCTTTCAGTGTGACCTTGGGTTACACCAGTCCAACAGAACACATGTACAAACCCAGGAGTGAAACCCTCTACCCCAAACGTACCCCTCGTTTCCACTCGCTGTATCCTCCGTTGATCACTTTGGCAGAAAGCAATAACTTCTCTCAAGGATTCAATAATTGGGTTGATACACACTATTTGTAAGCTACGAAATCCCAATTCCTTTGCTTTGTATCTACTCTGGACTAGTTGGAGTTTGTTTCTGAGTAGTGTTTCTTACATTTGTTCTTTTCTAATCTGTTTTAACAGCGTGGAAATAAACGCATGGACCTTGTTTTTTTTCCTTCGTCCCCTGCCCATCTTCCTCCTAGCATACATTTGTAAAACCTTCTCAACCTGTCCCATCTTAGCAAATGTTTGATTATCAAAACAGAGTAATAGCTGGCTAACATCTTTGATTAAATTCAGCAGCCATCAGTGTTTATTTCACAGCTGGAGTTCAATAACAGAGATCAAGGCTAATGGTGATAGCCCGTGGCTAAGAGTAACTCGGTCCATGGGAAGAGCTCGGATGTTTCACGTTCCTCTCACTCTCTCTTCATGTGGAAGGCATCTTCTAGAATTGTCCTTTTTTTTTAATATATTTTTTTCCTCTCTCTCTCTCTCTCTCTCTCACTCTCTCACTCTCTCTCTCTGTCTTTCAGAAAACAAGAGACCTTCACCCCCAGAGCCGTTGGGGGTTTGATCATGTGCTTCACTTTAAGTCACAAGATTTACAGCATCCGTAATGCCTGAGGTCTGCATAACAGTGTCATTGAAATCGCATATGTGAGATTCCATCGTCTTGTGATGGCTGACTTCATTTTATTTTGTGTCGCCCCTTGTGCTGCTTTGTGAACAGCTAGATGATGGGAGATTGCTTGTAGGCAGCCATCTTCATAAATGCAAGTTTCAAACAAAGCCATATTCATTTGATAAACTGTGTAACATAACTGGTTTAACAAAACATATGACACATCTTAACCCCCCTCCAAAAAAACAAAAAAAAAACAGATGCCCTTTTTACAATGTTCATACAACATTGACCTCCCTTTGACTCATACTGAGATCCACCATCGCTAAGCTGATAATATTGGCACCTTTTTTATTCTTAGCCATTTGAAGAATATTTGCCTTGTTTTCCATATCTTCTCTCTGTCCTGAATTATCTCTTGCTGTATTTCCTCCTTGTGCCTCCTTTTCCGATTAGGCCTTCTCTTTGTGACGCGGCGAGGCACACTTGTCCACCCTTCATATCTCCACTCTCGCCCCCCTCCGTCAGTTCCCATGAAATCACTGTGTAGCGCATTCGCCTGCCCTTCCTCCTTCCCACAAGGCACTTAAACTCTTAATACACTTTGTAATACGTTTTCATACAGGCCTGCTAAACAAACGGAACTTCATCCACCTTTTTGGGAGGAAGTCCTGGTTTAGGCGAGCTGGGGCTTATGTGCTCTGGAGGCTGCAGTAACGTTGATGGCCAGCAGGTGGCGATGACTTGCTTTCCCCCTCAGGTTCAGGTTTGGGCTGATTTAATTCATCCCCGCTCAGCCGATTGTTGCACAGCGAGCCTCTCGTGAAGGTTTAGCAGAGATTCAGACAGACCTGTTGTGGGCTGCTCCATCTGTCAATCATCTACACACTTCCAGATTCTCAGGATGGGTGATGTGGCGGCTCTGTGCCACAGTTAAAGCTGATCGTACCCTGAGCTTGACATCTGCATGGGCGTCTTCTATGATATCAGCCTTTGTTTTCTCTGCGTTTTCACAGTTTAGAGCACAGAAGATAAGGTGGAAAGAATGTAAAAGCTAGGTCACTGGTTGCTTTCCAAAGAAGGTAGAAGAGTGTCTCGGGATAGCGTTCTGTCTGAAGAGAAAGGCCTTTCTAGTACCTCAGTAACAGATATTGAATGTATGCTCGAATCTTTCTCGCTTTGTACAGCTTTTTTAGATCATAGGTTCCTATTTCTGAGGGGGTGTGTATGCGTCTGCATGTATGTGACAGTGTGACTGCTTATCCAGTACATCAGTTTTTTGCAAATGACAAAATAAAGCTTTTTTTCTTTTTCTTTTTTTTTTTTTCTTTTTTTTCTTCTTCGTCCTTCAAGCATAGGATGTCTATTACTATTGTTTCATTAGATGTAGTTTGAATCTCAGGCTTTAGCTTTAGAAAGTTCTTGATCTGTGATTTTTTTTTTTGTTGTAATTTTCTGTATAAAGGAGCACAGTTTCACGTCTTTGTCGACATGTATGCTAATAAACGGAGAAGAGGGGTCTGAAACTATTTGGAAATGGCAGTAGTGTGATTGGGGATGATTTGCTGCCTACAAACAGTTTGTTTTAGATAGCTGATGTCATCTTAAGTGTCCCCAGATGGCCGTCGTCCTCAATTGCCAATCCTCATGGATTAATGCATGATAATAGGATTGTCATACCTATCAGGCCCCTCCCCCTCGCTTCCCCATTGGCCCACGTTTTGATGTTGAATTTTGATTGACGTGCAGCTTTTCCTAGACTGAAGTGATCCCCTTTATTCTCGTCAACACTTTATAGCTGCTCTGTAAAATTTCTCTGTACTACGTTTTTGAATTTTTCGAGTTTCTTCTAGCATTATCGTGGTGTTTCTTTTGCCGTCGGCATCATCTTTGATATGAGATGTGCGCTATGTGTTAAAACCAAGAAATGAGATCTAGTTTGTGTCATTCAGTGTTCAACATGTTGTATTGAAACATTTCAAGATTAGTCTCGTTCGATACCTTCACCCTCAGCATCAAGGAATCCCGTTTATCGTCATGTGGTCCCCGCGCTGCCTTAATGTTGTAGATTTTGGTGGGCTTGGTGAATATGTTTTTCCTATACAAACCCCCGACCTCTCCTCTTCCCCCTGCAAACACACATGCAAGAGAGAGGAAGCTGTTTTATTTAGCCATATGTTGCTCTGTGTGCTTGGTGCATATTTCTAGAGAACACAAATGGCTTTGACTTTGAGGTGTGAAATGCTCGGGCACTATGAAAGACCCTTTCAGGAGCCGCCGATGTGGTTAAATCTAGTCCATGAAGGGAGGCTGGAGAGGACCGATGATATGGACTTGGAGCAGTCAGTTTCTCTCTCAGGGTTCTTATACACACATATCCTACAGCCGCCAGTTACACTCTCCCTCTATCCGAATGAAGATCATGTTGTAGATCTCCAGAGCTCTCTTACAGTCCATCTTTCAACAGTGAGTGTCTTTCTCAGTGATACTTTTCCTTTCTATCGCTCTTTCCTCCTCCTTTCTTTTTGCGTATTTGTCGCACTGACACCTAACAACAGAAGAATGAATGTTTTAATAGAACTGCGTGTAACGTTGAAGTTGGGAAATGTATTTTTACAACATGTGAACTTTTTATTCCTTTCTCTTACCTTCTTTTTGTTGTGAATTGATTTTTTTTTTTTTTTTTCTCCCTCATCACCAGACTGCAAAAAAAGTAAAAACAACACAAAAAAAAAATCCTGTAACTAGGCTCTTAAGCTTTACTTTTGTTTTTGTTTACTTTTTTTATTAGAAAACAATCATGTTTGTGATGGTAACCTGATGGTAAATTCCACAAGGTATTTTAATAAAATCCTAAAGATTAAACCCTTTGGTCACTCGCTCTTTTCTGACATGAATTGAAAAGCTGAACCCTGTCAGTGTAACATCATTCGCAGCTGACATTTAAACATTTAAAATGTTACAAAATGTTTCAAATAAATGCCTTCGAACTTTCAAAGAATCTTAATCTGTTTTCACAAAAATATAAAGCAGTTTCAAAACCGCTAATGTTTTTTGAGCAGCAAATCAGCATATTAGAATGATTTCTGAAGGATCATGTGACACTGAAGACTGGAGTAATGATGCTGAAAATTCAGCTAAACTGGACTAAACTATATAGGCTATTAAAATAGAAAAGTTATTTTAATTCGTAATATTTCACAATATTACACCGTAAAAAAAAAACAAAACAACAACAACAAAAAAAAGGCAGCTGTGGTTGCCAGATCTTTACCGTAAAAAATACAGTAGCAACGTTTTAGTTTAACGGGACTTAGTTTACGGTCTATTTTACAGTTCAAAACTTCAAAATTTAAAGGTTTATTTTGTAATAATTACTGTTCATAATGGTTTATTTTACACACTGTAAAAATTTACATTACATTTACGGTAAAAACATAATTTCATAAGTTTTGTAACTTTGTAATACACTGACAAACACCAAACACAGTGGTGATGTCCCATGATGAATCAAAGTTCATCACAAGCACCTTTTCCAAAAGCTGAGGAGGACAATAATATATAGAAGGTTTCATTCACACAAACTCTAAACACCATCATGGTAACACATGAAATTTTAAAAATGCAATAAACATTAATTAACATTAGATGTAACATAAAACCCTAATGTACATAACTGATTAGAAAAAACTAAGAAGAAACTGTTATTTTAACAAAAATACATCAAATGTGAATGCTCATTTTTTTTTACAGTGTACTGTTTTATTGTATTTTTAAACAAATAAATGCAGCATTGGTGTGCAATGTCTTTTAAAATCAAGAAATTAAATCTACTCCAAACTTTTGAATGCTGGTGTTTCAAATGAAACGCTTCAAACAAAAAAACGGTTTAATCACACATTACAAACATAAATGTATTCACCAGGAATTGATTGGATGGTGGAAAGTGGATATTACATACCAGAAAAAAAAAACCGATTTGAATGCAAGTTTGCTGAAACAGTGTCTAAACCTGTACATATTGAGTGACATGAGTGGAATAGGAAAGTTCTTTTAGAAGCAAGTTATTTCAATGCTTTTTAAAAATTATTATTATTATTAAAGGCTACAAGTGTTTTTTTCCTGTGGAGTAATATGAATTGGTAAATAAATTGTGCACAATAAGACCGGGAACATAATTTGAGTAAAAGGGGTTTTACTCAATCTCAACTCCAACAATGTCATTTTTGTTGCCAAGTTTAGTTTAAATGTTCGTGTAAGTTTAGCCAAGAGCTCATAACACAAGTTTTCCAGACTTGCTGCTCTTCAGGTGTTAGCGGTTTTGTATTCATACAACATCTTTGGCTGTAGGGAAAAGAAAAGCATGGTTTGAGGTGATTAAAGGGAGGAAAGTATTTTGCAGTGTATTTTTAGCAGGGTGCTCCCTCTGAATGTGTCCTGATGGTTGTTTATCAGCTAATGTCCCCGGGTGCTGATGTGTTGCCAATCAGGTTAATGAGGTGTTCAGGGCATATACCCCCTACCACTGCTAGCTTAAATTGTTACCAAATGTCTCAGAGAAACTCCTTCTGCCACATTATGTCCTGTTGTCTTCCGTTAAGGACAGGAAAACCCTTTTGTGCATAATTGAGTTATGTAGAATGTTAAATGTGGTGTATGGCGCCTGTTGTTCGTGTCATTTCAGTTTGTTTATGTTGAAAGCTGAAGTTTAGGAGTGTAGGTTAACCATAAAGGTTTGGCAATAAACATTCTTTATGTCTTGTAAATGAAAAAAACTCTGGGCTAAATGGGCTATCTTGGAAAAACAGTGTAGAAAAAAAAAAAAAATGGCTTCCACTGTGTAGTTGAGTGAAATGGAGTTTCCTTTAGCTGATGTCAGAAAAGTGTTGAAACAAAAATGATAGAGGAAAAACAATTTTATTGCGGTGATTCACCATTTTATCTGAAGTCTCATAAGGATTGTGCAACATGGGGATGTTGAAACTCTAAAGACTGTTTATTTAATTTAGCAAGTTTTTGTTTTTGATGTCCACTGACCCAACCATTCAATTTTAAAATACTCCAATCTTTTATATATAAAAAAAAAACTCCATATAGTTTCAAAGTGTTGCTTGCTTCTAATTTTTCCATAACATGCTCCAATAAACAATTTCCTACAATGAAGTGCATTTATTTTGTCACATGCTTTAAACATGGACAGTTATTACACATTTGCTAATTAACGAAGCCTAAAGAGTGTTATTAATCTTTTTATTTGTGAAAATTTAGGTTTTGGCAGTTCTAAAATACATATGCTTTATGTATGTAGCCAATTTGCATGTCCACATTCATCACAAGTACTTTTTAATGGGTTATATTGAATATAAAAATCTTAAATTCTCTTAATTTTCTGAGAAAATGTTTTCATACTGAGAATGACCCATTTTTCCTCATTAACTTTCATTATAATTTAAGCTGAAAGTATTAGTTCACCTTAGAATTAATATTTCCTGATTTACTCACCCCCATGTCATCAAAGATGTTTCTTTTTTTCTTCAGTTGAAAAGAAATTAAGGTTTTTGTGGAAAACATTCCAGGATTTTTCTTCATATAGTGGACTTCAGTGGGGTACAACAGGTTGAAGGTCTAAACTGCAGTTTCAGCGCAGCTTCAAAGCGCTCTACACGATCCCAGCCGAGGAACTGTCTAGCGATTGGTCATTTTAAAAAAGAAAAAAAAGTATATACTTTTTAACCACAAACGCTTGTCTTGCACTGCTCTACGATGCACCATGCATTACGTAATCATGTTTCTTCATCTCGTTTTCTCATCCAACTTCAAAATCGTCCAACATTATTGTTTTACCTTTCTTTGTAAAGACCGTTTGACTTGGTCTTTGCATGTTCGCTTTGTAGACACTGGAATCGGTACTTCCGCCTACGTCAGGCGTGACCTTTCCAACATGATTACGTAATGCGTGGCGCATCACAGAGCTAGTGCAAGATGAGCGTTTGTGGTTAAAAAGTATATAAATAATTTTTTTAGATAATGGGCAATCGCTAGACAAGACTCTTATTCCTCGGTTGGGATTGTGTAGAGCCCTTTGAAGCTGCACTGAAACTGCAATTTGGACCTTCAACCCATTGGCAGCCATTGAAGTCCACTATATGGAGAAAAATCCTGGAATGTTTTCCTCAAAAACCTTGATTTCTCTTTGACCAAAGAAAGAAGGACATAATCTTGGATGACATGTGGGTGAGTAAATTATCAGGAAAATGTAATTCTGGTGTGAACTAATCCTTCAAGTAGAAAGTCCTATTCCCTAATTCCGTAGTGTGTTTGAGTGTAAGGGTGTTTTCACACCTATGGATCGTTTTTGTTCCGAAACAGGAACTAAATTTGCTTAGCAATTCAGAGGCCCGTATTAAAAAAACAAAACAAAAAAGAAGTTGGAGGCCACAACCCCACCCTCATGAGAAAAAAAAGAAGACAAAAAACATTGTATGCACTGACTTCAATTACTTTATCTGTTATATTTAAAAATGTTATATCATATTTCACTCTTAATAGTCTATGTATAAACACATTCTGTTACAATCATGACCAAAAACAAAAACAGCATTCAATTTTTGTCACTCTCTTAGTCCCTAAGCTAAAATGACCCTAACGCCAGGTGGCGGCAAATCATTGTCTTAATGAATGACTCGTTGAATCATTTAGTCAAAAGATTTGTTCAAAACAGCTGATTCATTCAGGGACAAAGCAAGTAAATGGCTGAATCCGAAAATCGCATACTTCTCTACTATATAGTAAGTGATAAACAGTATGTGACAAGAGTAGTATGGCAGATTTTACAGTACTCATAAACAAGTAGGGAAAAAGTACCCGGATGACCTAATTCTTCCAGCGAGATTCTGAAGTGTGCCTACGATGGACATTTTACTATCCCATGAGGCCACAGGAGAGGATTTGTGAATTGCGGAGGCTGCATCCGAAAACTTAGGTAGCGGACTTGTTGCCTCGCTGTCTTATAGGCAATTACTCTGCAGGCAGCGTTGCACGTGAAGGTACCTCACAAAACTTGTTTCGTGAGGTACCTTCTGAGGCTGCATAACGGTTTAATGATCTACAGCAAAATAGATCAAGCTTTAGTGGAAACTAAGCAGATATTTAATTACTAAATTAGTAATTTCTCACTAGAAATGACATCAGAAGTAGAAAACATTGGTCAAAAATGTACATTTACACACAAACTGACCAAAAACCGCAACTTTCAGACACCATCTTTATTTTTCTAGCTGAACTGTCACCGAATGGAAGGCATAGGATTGTGGGATAATAAAGGCAGCGAAGAATGAATCGATCAGATCTCAGTAGACAGGAAGTGAAGCTAACACTGGATTTGGACGTGCCTTGATGCCTTCCTACCCTGGAATGCGCCCTCCGATGGCAGCATTTTTAAATCTTCTGATGCAGCCAGTGAAGTGACACTGATGCTGATGCTGGTAGGTCACATGATAATGAAAGCATGGCGAATACAGTACATTCATACTATATACAATATACTTTTTTAGCGGTCACAAAGTAAGTACCTACTCGAAAGTATGAGATTTCGGATGCAGCCACTGTCTTCATGAGTGAGTCGTTGAGTCATTCATAGATTCTTTCAAAAACGCAGATACATTCAGTAATGAAACTGAAACTGTTGTCAATGGCTTTACTGTTTGGAACTATTTTCATTGACAAAATAGGGCAATATATGACAATACTGACACTATTGTCTAAGTCACCTATAACTTCTTGTGTATTGATCTGTTGTATAAAACCGGTATTACATTAGCAAACGTGCTGCTGATATTCGGGAAAACAGCACTCTTGCTTGCATGGTATTGGTTATAAATATTAAAAACAAGATATAAATACACAATATCTTGGATTTTTGGGGGATTTTTATTCATTTTTGTGGCATCTTTGCCCCAAGCCCCCATTAATTTCAGACCCAGGTGTGTGCGTGGCTTGATTGAGGGGGGCGGGGCTCTTTTTCGAGTGCAAGCGGAGGCCACTTCTGTTACTAGGCCCGTTTCCGGGTGAAACGTAGCAAGGACCGTTACTGCATATGTCTACACTGTAACTCCAGATGAGAAGGTGACCATATATTATGTCTAAAACGGTTTCCCTCAGACAAGACGTAAAACTAGATTCCACTGTTTATGGGAGTCAGTCAGCAGAGAATGACTGTTTATGCAGCACTCTGACCCCATGTAAATGTTTTTTTTTCTACAGGTTTGTCTTGCAGTTTATTTGACATGGCTTCAATGCATCGCCACTTAATCCCACAGAATGGCGTCATGCGTCCCACTGACAAGTTGTCAGAGGTGAAATGACAGGAAAAAGTGAGCTGTTGAAGGAATGGACTGCCACACTTAAAATACTAAGCAGAAATGACATTTTTGGATACTAAATTTGTTTTATTGTCCTTAGACGACTGAGCATGAGCACCTTATGGGACTCTTTACCCAAAATGCCCCTGAATCGACTGAAGTTTTTGGACTACAAAACTTGATATTGGCTTTTTTCGCAACCACAGTTATTTAAAATGAACAAACAAGTCAATAAATAAAAACCTACAGAGTTTGAAATCTTAGTGAAGTGTTTCGTTTTATTGTACTAGTGAAATATTGGCAAATAGATCAAGTTTTAGTTGCATTGGCAAGCAACTTCTTTGCTCATTGAGACAGTGTGAGCATATTCGAAAATGCATACATACTTCTATGTTTCTTGTACATTCTTGGTCTCATCAGCTCCCCTCATCCCTCTTGCTTTCCCACTGGCAGATTTATCAAGGGCTTTTGTCCAGGAGAGGTTCACGTTAGGGTCAGTGTACTCAGAGTGTACATAACACTCATTGAGACAGAAACCGATCACTTCGTTTACGGTGTCCAATCCCATCTGCGTCAATGCAAACTAATCACCGTTCAGTCTGGTCTCTGATGAAGTGATGACTACATTCGCCTGACGTGGTCAACATTAACAAATTTGATGAATAGATGCTTTTACATTGGACCTTTCCTGTAAATGCCAGTCTTGATTTATGAAGCCTGGTAAAATCCTGTTGGCTTTCAGCTGTATTTCTGCTGGTGTCTTTTCTTAATGGGCAAATCAGTGACAAATGTGTCTTATGTTGGACTGACGTGAGTTTCCACAGGGACCGACTGCTTTCTAACCAGAAAATTCCCAGATGTCATCCACAAACCAATCTCACTGTGCTAAAACGCAGAACCTGATTTCACCGAGTGCAACATTTTCCTGGATCAACATTCTGATCAACCCATCAGATCTTAGGGACAAGTTTACAGTTTATGTCAAGTTTAGGCTTACAACCAGGGTTAGGTGCTTCTACATCACTGTTATTCACCTATCCGATATCCACCCTCTGATTTTAGGGATAACTTATGGGTAGGTTTAGGAGTAAGGATATGGTTAGGACTAAATTTTTGGACAGGAATGTTGTTCCAGAATCAACAAAATATGTTGACCCAGAAACGCTTCTAACTCAAAATCAGGACGTGCTGCTAAAACCTCTTGTGCAAGTGTGTGAGCTGCTGTAGTTAAGCTATTTCAGTGCAGTACTACTAAAGCAAACAACACTTTTGCTCAAATCTCAAACCCTAGGTATTGAACGTCACGGTGTAACATGTCTCAGACTGTTTGGGCTACTGATATAAGTCATGTTGCTCACAGAGGAAATCTGAACTGTTTTTAAAGCAATTGGATGATGTTCACCTGTGAAAAAAATCCCATAGACCGACACTGATGGGACATAGCAACATGTTAAAACAAACATACTTTTACATACCTTCTTGTTTTGATCCAAGCCAAAGAAATACATTAATATATAGTCAACTGGAAGTACACTTATCAAGGGAATCAGCCTACGAATTAAACACTCTGTGGTGCTATTGTTCTGCAATAATTGCTCAACCAATGGTGTGAGTTTTGGGTGGAGCTTTGTTTATCCGATATCATGCAACTTGCTATTTACTTGCTATTAGACATTCTCATTTTAGAGAACATTGTAGAAAACTTTGGTTACACCCCTGAGTTTAAGTCATCAATTTCTGGGCTGTTTTCAATGAAAAGACAGACTGCTGTATACATTTTTAAAGCATACGTCAGCTAAAACTTTCCCCAACTTTTAGGAGATGGCCGAAAAGGCAACTCCCATTTTTATTTAATAATATATAAAGAAAAAAAAAAAAAAAAAAAAAAACATTAAATAAGAATAATTTATTTCTACAGTGTGTAAAGCTCTGAAGCTTTCATTTTAAAGTCCCCCTGTGGTGAAAAACAAGTTTTTAATGTTGTTTATATGTCTATGTGGTGTTTTTAACATGCTTTAAGACAAACCATGTGCAAATTTATCAGTCAACACTATTTCTGAGTATTTTTCTCTTTAAAACTGCAGTAAACAAAAGACAGTCTCAAAAGTGCTGCTTGAATGGTATTTCTGATCTTGTAACCAATCATGTCAATGTGCCGGCGGGCATATCATTAACTGACCACGCAAGGTAGTCTCAAAAGAAGGTTATCCCGGTGTATTTTTCCGTTGATATGAAAAATAGTGTAGATTTAGAAATATGGCGGGTGTACGATATATATATACAATGCTATGATGAACTATATGCCTTTCTCCCCTGACGTTAAGGTGTTAAAGGTGTTTCTAAGGATACTGACTGTTGAAGGCAGCTGTCTGACTCGTGAATGTGAACATGGTTTGTGTAGCATTAGCAACACATTATTAGCTTTTTAATAACAAAGTCAAGCAAAACGCTAATCATATTAATTACCGTTGTGTCCGACGTTGTAAAAAAAAGATACCATTGTGCAGCGTGTAGTAAGTTGACGGAGTGAATCTCGTCTGAGCTTGTGTAAGTGAGTGGAGGCGGGGCTAATTATCATATTCATAGATCCGTGTATATTAAATGAGGCAAGGGTGGAGAATTACATTCGAGCTATTTTAAGGCGTTTTTGTTTTTTTTCACAGGAAAAAACATTTAAATATGTAATTTTGGTGATCAAAGATTAGTTTTAAGGGATAAAATTATTGAATACAGGGCGACTTTAAGTGTGTAATATCTGCGCAGTTTGAATCACTAAATGGAATTGTAAAAATTATGGCTTTGTCTGAAATTGGAGGAAGGTATAGTAGGTATATTCTTTTGAATAAGTACTTCCTTATCGTTAAAAGTATGTTCTATATAGTATATGCAGTAATGCAATCTGGATGTACTAACATTTGTCATACAGTGTCATTTGCATTGCTTCACTGCCATTCCCAACTCCACTCCTGTGGCCTCATGGGATAGTAATATGTCCAGTGGTTGCGCCTGTGCACTCCAGAATCTCACTGGAA
Source organism: Elopichthys bambusa (assembly GCA_037101425.1). Classification (NCBI taxonomy): domain Eukaryota; kingdom Metazoa; phylum Chordata; class Actinopteri; order Cypriniformes; family Xenocyprididae; genus Elopichthys; species Elopichthys bambusa. The sequence continues at coordinate 7,272,407 of CM074447.1, read as the reverse complement.
GTAGTATGTCAACCGAGTACCTATTGCCTGCTATTTTACTAATACTCTGAATTCTGACATACTGATTACTATTTGCCTGCTAGTAGAGAAGTATGCCTATTCAGAAGCACCAGATGACTGTTTTCAAACAAGTTTCCCAAACACTCCCCTTCCTCTACCATTGGAAAAACAAACACAAAGCCCCACCCCAAATTCACGCCATTGGCTGAGCTGTTGTCAGGCTGTTTGCGCAAACAAACCGAGCAATGTTTTGATAGAGCCACAGAGAAACGTTTACACTTTCCAGGAGAAGCAACCTACAAATGACGCAGTTGTATTACAAAGTTAAGTATTTTCACATGAAATTCTTTAAGCGAAACATCACTGAAATTCCCACATACAAACAGGAATCCACATCTCAGACAGCTATAAACTATTAGATAAGTGCTTACTTATGCAGTCGGTTATTCATATATGAACACATCAACTTGGCCGTTACACAGGGGACAGTCTGTGATCTCACAGGAGAAGAAAAAGAGATAAACAGAGAGCACAGGAAAAAGACTGTTACAAGAGAGAGAAAGTGTGTGTGTGTGTGTGTACCCATACATGGAGAGGTGGGGGTGAAGAATGGGAGGAGAGAGAGGAAGAAAAAAGAGGAGGGGAAAGAGAGCATGAAAGTGAGGTATCTTGATCCGTAGTGCACATCTCCACAAACCCTGTCCTGCTGTCTACCATCACAGCCAGGTAAGAGTGAGCTGTTAACTAGCATGTCATCCACTGCATGCGTGTGTGTGTCTTGAGCTCATGCCGGCTGCTGTGGCAAAGGTTAAGGCAAGGGTTGCTTTTCTGCTTCTCCACTTTCCTACTGTGCCTCTATACCGCAACCTTCCCACACTCCTCTTCTGCAGGTTTGACGTCTCTTTGAGGAACAATGCTGCAGTCTTTAAGTGTTTTAACACATGTTCTGCTCTTAACAGTTATTTAACTATTTTCCCCCTCTTCTCATTCATTTCTTACTCTAAAGGTTTTGCGCTTGCATGTGACTGAAATGCAAAATTTCTGACCTGTTTCTTCAGCACAAGCACACTGCGGCTTCATAATTGTTCTCCCTGTAAGTTTAAGCTTAAGTGTCGAAAAGCCGCAAGCTCTTTTCTTTGGCACTTTTCCGTCTCCCCTGGTTTTATTGTGTCTGGTACGTGCTGAGAGCAGAGATTTGCTGTGTCTCTCGGATGTTTGAGAATACGTGTGTCTTTTGACACTGCGCTGGAGAGGGCAAACAGAGGGAGGTTTGCTTTAGGTCAGCGTCAAGCAGCATCTGCAACCACTGGCAAGTGCAGGGCTGCAGAAATGCATCCCAACTCGCAAAACGTGCCTCAGTTTTGATATATGATTTGATTTAATCTCACAGTCCAAGCCCCAGAGAAAGAGATAATGTGGAAAATGTGGGACTTTGCATTTGTACGTGTGCATAATGTCCCTGCAGATGGGAGATCATAATATTTATAATGTTTTAATAGTCAGCGGATGATGTTTGGGAATGATGATTAAACTAGATAGACACGGCATTGTTTCTTCAATGCTTTGCTCAGTCTCACACGAAAAAACAGATCTGTTTGTTTTAAGGACAAACATTATTGAGCAATTGTAGCATGTGTGCCTGATGCTAGTAGGTTGTGGTCACTTTCACACATGAAACCTGTTAAATTGCAAATGCCACATCTGCTTTTCACACTTTCAACAGTGCTTTTTTTTTTTTTTTTTGGTCCCGTTCTAAAATGCAGTTAAAACTCTGATGTTATTTGGTAGAAATGGCTTTTAAACGGCTATGCCAGAAATCTAGAATCTCAAACTGTTCCAAAATCTGTTGACTAATTTATTCACCTACCCAGATGAAAAGAAGCTCTTTTGATTCAGTGCTTTTCCAGTTTTCTTTCCAAAATGTAGATAATCATGATTTGCATGTGGTGCGACCAACATGCATGAAAAAAAAGAAAAAGAAAAAAAAAAAAAAACAGGAAATGATGTTATAGAGACGACCCCCACAGATCCTCATGACTGTGAGCCAAGGTTAATAAGTCTCTTTAAATATCAGATAATTTGACCTTTTTATGACATGGAAAGATTCAGGCTGTAAATGTCATGTGGTGTAACTCCACCAAGAATAAATAACTGACATTTGTAAATAATAATAATAATAATAATAAACCGTAGCTTGAAAAATATTAAAAGCATTTTTAAAATAAGGATTGAAATGTGTACATTCGTTGTTAATTACTTATTACTCTTATTATTACTTTTTACTTGATGGTTACATGACATTTTTAGTCTGTAAATGTGGTAAAATGTTAACTAATAGTTACATCCCCAGCTGATTAAAACAATTGTTCTGTATTACAAGTTTTCTGAAATGTTATGTTTAAATATGCAAATGAGACCATATCTAATTAAATATGCACCAATTTGCTTACAGAAACCAACCAAGAACCAAGAAATCTGAACATTCGATAAGGTTCAAAATTCTTGTTTCAGAGAGGATTTTGGATCTTTTTATCACTTCATAAAAAATATTCAGCATGTTTTTAGGCATAAAATGTTAAATATATATCAGGCAAATGAAATATGAACTAACCCTGTAAAAACCTTCAGAATAGAGATGGGAACAAAGTTATGTATATGTTAACAAACTGTAAAGTTTGGTATGTGTAAGTGCCGCTGACGTGGAGATTTCTGCATTAAAGAGAAGAAGAAGAAAAAAAAGCCTTCAAAGATAAGTGCTGTAGTAGATAAAGTGTAATAAACACTTAAATGTGCATTTTGCATGTTTTCTTTCCACTAGTCTGAAAGAAGACATGTTATGGATGCAAAATAAATCTCAAATTTGACCAGTGCATGATAAAAATAGTTTTGCCTTAGTGTCTTGCTTTAAATTTTTTTTTTTTTTTTTTTTTTCAAGAAAATAACTTTTTTAAAAACCAATATGAAGACATGTTGTGTCAGCACCTTAAGAAATGTGAAAGAATTGAAGTCGGATTTCTTGTGTCAGAGCTCTTTAACCTCGTAAATGCATGCATCAAACTCAGAATTTTTCCAGCAATGTTACAACTTCTCAAGCGGTCAAATTGCTGTGGCTGATTTGCCGGCATTTCTGTTCACGCACCGTTCACCTCTAAGTGGGGAAAAATGCAGTTGGAAAAGTCTGTATGTGTGAAAGTGCTGTGACACTTCAGATTTTCCAAAAGATGCCGAAACTTGATCTGCCAAATATTGGAGAAAGAGACTCTGAAGAAAAAGAAAGGAAACCACAAAGGAGTGCACGCTCAGTCCTCGCTCGTAAGATTTTATCCATGTCCCATTGAACCTGCGGTCTAGCCGGCTTTAAAACAAGGAGCGTTTAGCTGCTCTCTCACTCCAGAACTATGTCCATTAGACATGAGGTCATTTCTGGTGACTCTAGACCTCTCTCCTCATGGATCTTAATATATCTGTTCATTATGAGCACTATTATAACTCTATCCGCTGTTTTTCTTCAATAACAACAGTGTCACCCTCTCAGATATATATATATACTGTATGAAGTACCGGTCCAACCTAAACCTGACTTCAAATTTTAACAGGCTAGCATAAAAATACCAGAAGCGGGGACACTGTGAGCCTGTGTCTTTGATCTGCAGGTCTGTCATCTGATCGTGGCTTGTTATAAACTATGGGGATCCAGTGGACGGGGCCAGAGCAATAGTCTGAGCCTGCGGTGATGAACTTGTGCCCTTTGTCGCTTCGCCTCTTTATTAAAAGACAGTGGCAGGTCCCAGTATCTCATGCGGTCATGCTCTAAACCTTCTGCTGGGGTCTAAGCTGGTCTTGCGTAATATGTTCAATCACAGGATATATGGGATGAAAATAAATCAGTCACAACCCCTTTCTGTTGTGTTATTCTAATTTAGTCGGGAATAAACAGCAAGCCTAGGGTTGTTATGATAAGAGGGGGTTGGCTGGGATGTGACTGTGGGGTTCTGGGTAAATCTGTGCTGTGGTGATGTTGAGTTCATCACACATGCCTTCAACAGCTGTTAATTAGGTTTTATTTAAATCATGATGTAAGCCTAAAGTTTTTGAAGCTGACCGGTCTTTGTGAGTCTTGCTTTAAAGGGATAGTTCACCCCAAAATTTACTCACACTTATGTTGTTCCAAAGTTAGAATGACTGACATTCTTAAAACACAAAATGAAATATTTTGAATGTTCACCTTTGAAAATGGTTCATAGATTGAAAATGAAAGGGGGACGGCACTGTCAAGCTTCAAAACAAACAAAAAACAACCATAAAATCTCATGCATATTGATGAATTTGAAAGTGCCCATATTATGCACATTCATAATTATATTTTTAGTGTTTGCTAGTATACATTTACATGATTTGAAGTTCAAAAACACATTATTTTTCTCATACTAGTCTTTGCTGCAGCACCTCTTTTCACACTCTGCCTGAAATGCTCTGTTTTAGTTCCCATCTCTTCAAAGCCGCCTTTCTGGAAAGCCCAGTCTGCTCTGATTGGTCAAAGAGTGAAACGTACATATGCCCTCGCAGTAGAAAAAAACTTCATTCATTTACTTAAAACCTGGTGCAACACATCTTGCTTTTCCATATTTGAATGCTATAATGAAATTTCAAAGCTAAAGTGGAGGGGAAGATTTTCAGTGAATAACAACTTTAATTTCATCATATGACTTCTGAAACTTTTATGGTGGTTATATGTCTCTTTTTGGAGATTGACAGCCCCAGTCTCAATTCACTTTAATTGTATGCATATTAGTGGTCAGGACTTCAGTTTCCCCAGAAAAAAGAAAGTCATGAGTAAATGATGACAGACTTTTCATTTTCATAAATTTCAGAAGACCTGTCTCTCATAAAGGTTTCTCTAAAGTAGCGTAACTTTGTAATATCAGATGGTTAGTGTCTTTAAATGTGCTCTCATCTGAAGCAAGCTGCAAATCTCAGATGCTTCCCTCGACAGAGGATTAAAGTGTCAGGAACCAAAGTTATGTAATTTCCTATTGCAATACATATTTGCTGCATGAGTGGATCAGAGTTATTGTAGGATGAAAAACTTAAATTTGTTTGATTTCTACATGGCCTTTATATTATTATTAACCATAAAATGTGTGTTTTCTTCAAAAAAAGTGCACTGTACTTAGCTAATGACTTTTCCTGCTCTTTTTTCCTGACACAGATGATGTCATCAGAGATCTTTGTTCCTGGTTGGCTGCAGCAGCTGCTCGTCGTGCTGCTCAGGTTTGCGCTGTCCTGCGCGGCCCCAGTGAACCTGAACAATGGGACAGAGTGCAGCGCTCGAGGACCCGCCTCTTACATCCTGGTGTTCACCGGCCACTGGAGTCCACAGACCTTCCCCAAACAGTATCCCTTGTTCCGACCACCTGCTCAGTGGTCCAAGCTCATGGGTAAGACTCTTGTGAGGTGTCAGAAAATGAGAGTGTGAGCTTTATGAGAGATGAGGTGTTTGGTTGACAATCTCGTTTTCTGAGGTTGACCGCCAGCCTTGGCTCCACGTTCTGTTAGGGATGAGGCTGTTCAAACTTTCCCACCTCACCATATGTCAGGACACTAAGTACTCACAGCTGGTCTGTTAACCCTGTGATTTGCCCCGACGACCCCCCAAACATACATGCATTACCTGCCACACCACAGGAGCGGGGCAGTCTAATGAGGAAAGCAGAACGAGAGTAATAACCGTTGCCAGATGACACGGGCTGCCCTGCAGGTTCACCCTCTTCTTTTATGCTCCTTCCATAAATACACAACGTATGCGGCCTGCAATGGTCGTTGACTTTAATGCGATGGCAGTGTGCTCGCCTTTTCTGAGAACGTGCTCTCTGGGTGTCACCGGTATACCAGCCGTCACATGCCACCACACATGAGCCAAGACCAGCAGCAGACGTGGACGTCTCAGCCAAAACATTTGAAACCCAGAGATCCTGAAAGTTCAGGCTGTGGCTTTGGAGCGCTGAGATGACGTCTGTGTGGTTTCTGCTGCCTCCTGGATGGCTTTATGGCTCTCTCTTTATCCATTTATCACTGTTGTATTACAATTATGTTCAGAAACCGCACTTTTTTTTTGTATCTAATCAAAAGGTTGTGCCATAGATATGAACTCCCAGCTGAAGGATAAGACAATTTGGAGGAAAAACGAAGATAGAGAGATGAAAGCACAAGAGGTTTTTTGGTTTAGCTGATTGAGGTCAGGTCTTTTCAGTTTTTCTGTCCACACAGCCAGACGTGTAGCATGGAAGGACTAGACGTGTCAGCGTGCCAAATGTGCTCCGTGCCTTCCTGTCATTCTCACTTGTATCTTTTTCTCTCATTCTCCTGCACTCTCACTCCTACCTCAGGGTCTGCCAGACCAAAATGGTTTATAGCTATGAAGAACACACTGGGACGTTAAAGAGAGGCTGAAATAATTTCAGAAACATTATCTTAGCTCCTACCTCTTTCAAAACCTCTATTGTGATATAAAGAGCTAATAGGTGAACTAGGCACGTTTTGTCTTCAGAGGAATAGTTCAGCCAAAAAATGATAATTCTGTCTGTATTTACTTGTGATTATGTTGTTTTAAACCTGTCGTCCCAAACACAAGCTGTTTTCTGTAAAACACAAGATTAGATTTTTTTTCTTCTATGCAGCTCTGAGGCAGTTTACAGTGATCACAATTACATTTATGCATTTAGCAGACGCTTTTATCCAAAGTGACTTACAAAAAGGAAACAAAAGCAATTAATCAAATATTTGTTAAAGTTCTAAAATGCTGAGGCAGGCATCATTGCTACTGTTTATATAGTGAGACTTACTGAGTAGGTACTATATTAGCAATTTGAATTTACTTCGCAATTGTTAAAAAAGTTTTTTCCTATATAGTATGAGTGTGTATAGTATGAATGTAATCTGGACGTACTATATCCGCCATGTGGTCACTGTCATGTGACCTACCAGTGTCAGTTGCTTCGCTTCACTGCCATTCATAAATCCCCTCCCATGGCCTCATGGGATAGTAAAGTGTCTATCATATGTACACTTCATAATCTCGGCGGAAATAGTAGGTCATCCAGGGACTTTTCGCTACTGTTTTTCGAATACTATGTATTCGCCTTGTTTTTCAACGCGGAAGTAAGGTGTTTTCTGTAAATGTGCGAGACTTCCGATTTTTTAGCTGCTATAGGGAAATAACGAGAATAATTTTAAAGTGCAGTAAACTGCGAAACTGTTTGCGCTACAAACCAGCATGTTTATAATTAAGACAATACATCAAAATAATATGGTAAGAAATACCAGTTTGCTAATATCAAGCAGCATAACGAGTTGTTTTTTACAGCTAAAATCACTGGAAGCGAATGACACCGCGGAAGCCAGACACATTAAATTTACAAATGGCCGCGCCCGCTCTTACCTGAAAAATGTTGCCGTTCCTGTTTTTTGTCTCGTCAAGGACGGAAAGTACAGGAATCCCTCAGGTTGTGTGCAGCGTATAGAGTAATACGACCCCTTCCCCTCCGCTTGGTGGTGCGAGCAGTCTCACACCTGTGTGTTGGATGGACGAAGGAAGTGAACCCTGTAACTTTTTTTTCCCCCGTTGAAAAGTCTGCTGTATAGGATTTTTTTGATTACCGAAAACATTCAGACGGTCACGGCTTGGAGAAGAAAGAAAGTACTTCCAACTTGTAAGACGTGTTTAAGTAGAGTGTCTTCACGATCTCACACTCTTCTCTCAGACTGCCAATTGCCACACGCACCCGCATCCTCTCTCACATTCGTCTCATTCGCTCCGGTTGAATAGAGCTTGTATCGCGCATAATTTGAATCATACCTGCAGGTTTCGCGCTCACACCAAAAGCGCGTGCACCACTTATCTAGTAGCGCTCTCATAAAGCCGTGTCTCAAACATCTCGGGAGTATCACATTGACTTTTTTTCGTATTTTTTTTTCTCGTGTTTTTTTGCGGTCAAATACATACAAAATTATGTCAAAATGCCCGTCTTGCCGAGTATTCAGGTAAAAACAATCCATTTTGAAACGTAAATAGTTGATCCTTGATGCCATGCATAAACTCTTAAAGTGTTAGTTCACCCAAAAATGAATATAATGTCATTTATTACTCACCCTCATGTCGTTCCACACCCGTAAGACCTTCGTTAATCTTCGGAATGCAAATTAAGATATTTTTGTTGAAATCTGATAGCTCAGTGAGGCCTGCATAGACAGAAATGACATTTCCTCTCTCAAGACCCATTAATGTGCTAAAAACATATTTAAATCAGTTCATGTGAGTACAGTGGTCGTTATTTTGTTTTTTTGGCGCACCAAAAATATTCTTGTCTCTTTATATTATTAATACTGCGTGCCACACCGGTCTTGAGTCTCATGGAGGAGCTCTGGAAGGATAAAAGCAGGAGTGACGAAAGAGGACCAGGCCTGGGACATTTATGTTGGTTTTTTATTATGTTTATATCCGGCAGATGTCCGTGAGGGGTTGCCGCAAGTTTATGTTAAATGTTCACCGGTTCTCACCTCCTTCTTCCCTGAACTTTAAACTTTGTTACAGGAAGTATTCCGTTTCGGATGCAGTGTTGGTGTTGGATTCTTTTAACTTGGGCCAGTAACCAACAACATAGCAACTTTCTAGCAACCATCATAATACCCAGAATACCAACTGCATAGCAACACCCTGACAACCACCAACAACCTCTTAAATCAAGGTGGCATGATTTACACGAACAAGAAAATGTAAAAATCAGAAAAGGTAAAACTAGTTTGGTTCCACATGTCATTCTGGTTTTCAAGAGCTATTGAACGGATTCCTATTAAAGAGTGGGAAGTGACATTTGGAATAGTAGTTTAGTCATAAGGTGAGGTCAGCAAAAAGGTCCATTGCCCAATGTCAATAGTTTAGTGATGCACAAAGCACAGCTCACACAGAAATCACTTTCAAACGAAGTGGCTTTCTGTTTGTCAATGTGGCGAATTTGCATTGTGAAATGTATCGTCTAATTGCGCAGATTACTATTGAACTGACTGGATTTTGCCTGCAAAAATGTGACTGTACAAAATGTGCTTGCATATGTATTCAGTTTTTGACAGGATAGTTTTTGCTATGAATCAGAAAAATCTACATGCAAAGTAAAAGGAACCAGAAAAAGTGCTGCTTCACAATTTTTATCGACTTACTACTCAGGTGTGCAATATTTGGTTTTTGTAAACTTTAACATTAAAGTTTGAAAAGCTCCCTTTGATTTACATTTAACACGTCATAACGTTACGTAATAATGTTACGTCGTAACATTTGCATACCAGTTTGCATACTGAACAGTGATTGGTCTGTCTTCTTTGCACACATTTAACCACTGTATAGTGCATTGTGATTTTTGAGTGCAATGACACAGAATCAAAACCAAAAACATAAGTTTAAAACCTTAACCTTTTGCCGCCTTGAAGCACTGATATTAACTTCAGGGAATGAAAATCTACTTCAATATATTACATAACAGTCTGTCACCCCTGCACTTTAGGTGCACACTAGACTCATAGCAGGTCTGGTTTTTCTCACTGAAGGTTTTGTTTTTAGGTGTTTGTTCTCTTGGCATTGGGGCTTTTGCGTGGCTTTATTTTAAACAGCTTGAGGTGTGTTGAGCACACACAGAAGGTGGCAGAGCTGTATTTGTGTTTTGTGAAATCTTATTAACAATAAAAATTCATGGAGTGGTATTAATGTTCAACAGGCCACGACAGAACCTGTCCAAAGAATCATGAGGCCTAAAAACATGAGCAATTTAAATATGCTTCCTTTGAGTTTACTTACTTTATTCTTTTACTTCTGAATCTGTGCAGCTGTGACCCATAATGAGCAGTACCGGCTGTGGCAGGAGGGGGCCCCGGCGAGCGATGGCATGAGGAGCTTTGCTGAGCAGGGGCTTACAGTGGATCTGGTGAAGGATGCGAAGGAGGCGAGGAAGATGCGAGCAGTGGGGTCCATGTACCGCACAGCTGGGATTCCCTCTGGCATCGGTCACAGCTCTACAGAACTGCTCTTGACGCCCAGGAGTCCTCTGGTAAGATCACCATTTCCCCAGTAGAGAAGTGGGTAAATCTGCCTCTTTTAGTGATACACTGACTTTAGATTTGAATTTAAATGAAAACAGATCTTTGGAAATAATGATCACCAGGATGGCTAGTAAGAAGGAACATTCCTCACAGTAAGCGGCGGATCTAGAAAATATTTTATAGGGTGGCATGCGGACTGTGATAACACCAAAGCAAGCATCCATGCATCATTCCTGAGGATTTATGGCTTGACAAACATTTTGCCTATGAATATGCAATACTGTTACATTACCACAAAGTAATCATCTACTGTTTAAAAATAATAATAAAAACAAATAAGAAAATATCAATATCCACTGTCTATTAAACACATCAACAGATTCTAAATGTGTCTGTTAGAGTAGTCTATCATTACTACATTGAGAAGTTATGTTTTATTAATATACCGTAGGCTAATTTAATAATATAAAAATCACAAGTTTTTAGTGCATCAAGTGGAAGAGCAGCAAAAACGTTTGAATTTGCTAACATTAAAGCATGGCCAAAATACTAAAGCACTGAGACCTAAAGGGTTTCATTAATTACTCACCCTCATGTCGCTTCAAACCTGTAGGACCTTTGTTCATCTTCTGAACACAAGTTATGATATTTTTGATGAAATCCGAGAGCTCTCTAGCCTAAGATAGTCTGCAACACAATTACCACTTTCAAGGCCCAGAAAGGTAGTAAAGACAGCCGGCTCAGAATTGGTCAACGCTGTTCACGTGAGCAGCACGACGCATGCGTGTGATGCTGATGCAGGAGCCAGCCAATAATAAGCCAGCATTCTGACGTAGAACCCGGAAGCCTGCTTAGGATCCATCCATCCATCTATTGCTGAGTATCTATCTATCTATCTATCTATCTATCTATCTATCTATCTATCTATCTATCTATCTATCTATCTATCTATCTATCTATCTATCTATCTATCTATCTATCTATCTATCTATCTATCTATCTATCTATCTATCGGCTGTAGACCTTGTGAAAAATGTCAGTGTAGTTAATTATTAAGATTAGATTCTTACCTAACTTTGTATTAATTTCCATGATCAGGATCTTCTTATTGGTTTCATTTTTTTTTTTTTTTTGTCTGATGGCAAATGTCTATTTTTATGAAGTGGCCATAAGATTGTGTTGCGCAGTTTGGTAAATCTGCTCACAATGCGAAAACAGTACATGACAAAGGTCAAAATCAACAATGAAAAGCGTTGTGGATGAGATGGGATTAGATTTCTCAGAGGGCCTCATGTTAGCCGAGAGTAATTTTCCGATTCATACACAAATGGGAAAAACAGTCCATTTGTTTGTGAATTGGGCTACACTGGTTGTGCTGTGTGTTTTTGACTCACCAAAAAGAACCGGTTCATAAGAGTCATCTGTTAATGAAGTTCACTACACAGTGCGTGCAGCCCGCAAAGACAATGAAGATGTGTTTTCTTGCCATTTTTTAGCAGTACCTGTTTTTTGTTTTTTTTGTCATCACATTAAGGCACTACTACTGAAACGTGGTACATGAAATACTGCTTATATTTATATTTCACTTTAATGGGATAAATCTGGGGTGGCAGTTGCCGCCACGGTATCCGTCCCTGACAGTTGTTTCTCATTCCCATGGTTTTGACTGTTTAGTTTCAGACATTTTCATTGCACTACACAGTGGCGTGCAGTTGTGTTCTGAAATGACTTTTGGAATTTATTTATTTTTAATGTAATTTCATGTTCCAGTTACACTTAATGTTGACGTGACAAATCAGTGATATTTAAGTTGGTGAGTTTACTGCGTATAACCACCATTATTTATTCATTCAGACAGATTTTTGGATTCGTCTCCGTATTGTGATATATATTCATAATGGATTACAGAAAAAGAAAAAATGTAGGCTGTGTGTACTTGGTTCTATGCATCATTTGTTTATTGGATTTTGAAATGTGGTTGTTGCACTTAAAAGTGGAGGCAGATGAATGTGAGCTTGCAGAAGCAGGTTTAAGAATTCTAATTGATTGGAGAAGTCCTACATACGTCATTCAGTTCATGCTGACTTTAATTATACAATTTAGTTCTATATTGCACAAAGACAGACTTCACCAGAGCACAGGTCTCCAAAACCACATCCAGAGTCCCGGGACCTCTAGACCACAAGCCTCACTCCCTCCCTTCCGGCTCCTGTGTTGAGTTTCCTGCACCCACCAGATCTGCAGATAGGGAGAGGCTGGATCCTTTCCTTCTCAGTTTCTGGAATATTTATTTTCCTGTTAGCCATGAGTCAGTTGGTTATAGGGTCTAAAGGCAGTTCTGGTGCTGCTGGTGACCTACATATCTTTATTGCCAAAGTCTGGAATAAAAGAAGACTTATTAAAACTGCAACTACCCTCAGATGCGCTTGGCATTTAGTCCTTCTGGCACTAACCACAGCATGGCGGGATGTCTGCTGTGGCGCTGCTGTTTATAGATCCGCAGGGCAGTAAAGTACGACTGAGAGTATGAATGTGGCCTTGGGATGAGACTGTGAGGTGTGTGAGAGTTGTGAGTGTCTGTTCACTTATTATTGATGAACTGATTGCTTACACCCTAATGTTAAGCATATTTAATAGCATTAAACTTTAGTAATGAATTTCCCCTGAATGTTTGTGCTACAGAAATGAATGATACCTCAAATCACGTGGCTTGTTGAGATCTGACCTATTTCTTTTCTTAGTGATCAGACTTAATCACATCAAAAAAAGGGACCCAAGACATACTGAAAGCAAAAAGCAAATGCTTTTTTTAACATCCAATTTAAAATTGGCATTAGAAAAATATTTATTCAGGTATATACAATAGTAGCCAAAAATAATGTCCAGCCTGTATATATATATATATATATATATATATATATATATATGTATATGTGTGTGTGTGTGTGTGTATACAAAGATGTCAATTTACCTAGGCTGGATATATATATATATTCCAACACTATATCAACCTATTATTTATTGATCTTTTTTGTCTGTACTTAAAGAAATAGTTCACCCAAAAATGAACATTTTGTTATTACGTACTTGCTCTCAAGTGGTTCAAACTCTGTATGAGTTTCTTTCTTCTGCTGAACACAAAAGAAGATATTTTAAAGAATGTTGGTAACCAGACAGTTGACGGCACCCATTGACTTCGATAGTAGGGAAAAAAATACTATGGAAGTCAGTGGGTCCCGTCAACTGTCTGGTTCATTTTTGGGTGAACTATCCCTTTATCCCTTTATTTCAAGTGTCAAAAATTAAAAATGCACATTTGACAGTAACTCAAGTTGATAGTAGTAGCTTAGGTTGGGATGTGGATGTAAATGTATTTCCATTAACAAAATGATAACATCTACTCTTAGTAGTACTCTTTAATAGTAAACTCTGCTCCTATTAAAATGAACACTGGATTCAGACATGCCTTCTTACCTCTGTATGCTGCCTTCATCTTTCTGTGTCATTTTCTGAGAAACTACCTAAATACACTGTTGGGCTACAGCTGACATTGAACAGTGTTTAATTATTTAAGATCTCCAAAAAAATAGACATGGTGTCAAATTTCAGATTCCCGCACATGCATGACCAACAGCCTCAAATCAACAGGAAAATAAGGTAATCAAAAACAGTAAAATGCTGTCCAAAATGACTCTAGGTCCTTTTGCATTTAATAGGATCCAGACAGTGGCAGCGCTGTGTATTTCTACAAAGCGCGAGCCATGCAAGAAACCACAGCACGTTCCAGCAGCACATGCAGACAGACAGAGGAATAGATGGGTTGTGTATTATTTTTCCTGACACACTGTTCTGGCAAATCAGGGCATTGGTTTGGCAATTATGTGTTAGTGTGACTTTGTGCCCTGAAGAGAGATTGAGCTCTATTAGCGCAGGGCCGGAACAGACAGCAGAGGGATGAGGCACCGCTCGCCTCTCACGCCAGAGAAATTGATATAGCAGGAGGTATTCCTGGAAAAGCCACAGAATGAGAAGAGATGTGAGGGAGAGACGAGAGTAAATCCAGCCTGGAGAAAAGTCAGCCATAGACTGGATGTTGACACAAGGTACCAAAATTGTGGCCCAAATATGGATGCAAAGTGCTGACTACAATATATCGGTCCTGCTTTTATTGTTTGCTTTGGGAATGATGTATTGTGAGTAATTCACACTAAAATGCATACTATAAAGTGAGATCCAATTCAAATGTAGTGTTGCTTAAGTTTGTGTCCCAGAGGAAAAGGTTGCTCTTTAGTGCAAGAGACTTAATGCAGTGGTTCTCAACCTTTTTGACTCCCCTATAGTATATAATTAACCGTGATTAATTATATGATTCCAGAAGTTTCAAGAACTGTTACTCAGTAAAAAAAATGAGGGGACAGAGGGGACAAATTAAAATAAGTATGCCAGTTTCCTAGCTGAACAACTTGATTTTTAGGGGTTTTGGTGAGTTAAGCATTTTAATTAATTTATTACATAAAATAGTTTTTATCAAAATAATTTTAAGTCATCTTGATGCCCCCTTCAGATTATTATTATTATTATTATTATTTAAAGATTTTATTAGATTGCAATTCTGAGCAGTGTGGGACATTTTGAGATCTCTTCTGAAACTCTAGAGGAGACATGTGAGATTACTAGGGTCTTTTTCTCAAGAGACAAATCTAAGAAGCAGGACATTCCATAAAATCACCTTTTCCTCTCTATAATGGCTGTCTAGAAAAATCATTTAGGTACACTCTTAAATTATTTTTTGCAGCAATGCCACAGAAATACCATGTTAGGTTTCCCAAAGAATATTTCTTTTTTCTTAGTGTGAAGAACATTTTAATAATCTAAAGAACCTTTTTCCACTCTAAAGGACCTTTTTTGTGGAATGGAAAGATTCCATGGATGTTAAAGATTCTTCATGGAACCATTGACAGTGTTGGGGAAAGTTACTTTTAAAAGTAGTGCATTACAATATTACGTTACTCCCTAAAAAGTAACTGATTGCGTTACTTAGTTACTTTTTATGGAATGTAATATGTTACAAAAAAGTTCTATTTTTGGCAAATGTAAAGGCCCTTTCAAACCAAAAGTGAAATGAATAAGCCTTAGTCTGAATGAAATGAAAATTCATGCCTGTACAGGAGAGAGCGCAGCTCAAACAAACCGTTCAGCTGTTCTGCCATTCTGTATCACAAAAGAATAGGATACAGGAGAAGAAAGTTCAACACTTTTGCTTGAAAATGAAAATGAAACAAATGTGATATTTATCTAAAGTAATTTTTGCTTATTATATAGCTGAATTGGATCATCGAAGGTCAGCAACATTGATACATTGGTTAATAAAGTGAGATTAAATACATAAAGTATATTTGTATTGTTTAACATATTTAATTATTGCAGGTTTGTGTAATATTCTGAGTTTGCGTTTCCTGTTTTTATTAATTTTGAGGAAGTGAGATGAGTAAATGCATGCTCGCATTTAGTCTAGAACTACAATAACCGTCATGTTTACACAGCGCACATAACACCTCTGCACTTACTCCCGATTTCTCTCAACATGCGGACAGAATGGCTGTTAGTCAATAAATGGGACAACAATGCAACTTGCATTACTTATTTGAAAAAGTAATGATATTTGGTTGTAAATTTAAAAGTAATGCATCACTTTACTAGTTACTTGGCAAAGTAATCTGATTATATAACTTGCATTACTTATAATGCGTTTCCCCCAAAACTGACCATCGATGCCAATAAAGAACCTTTGTTTTTAAGAGTGTTTTAAAAAGATCCTTCCCTTATACTTTCATTTTGACTAGCGCCAGTAAGAAACTACACAGAACACACTAGCAACCACATTAGCGACACACTAAAAATCACTCTGAACATTTTAGCAACTGCACAGCAATGTCCTGGCAACCTTGGTGGTGAGTTTTGCAATATGAATCTACTTTGAGAGGTTTGACTGATACACCTTAAATGAACTCAAGCAGACAGGATTGGTCAGGTTTTATTGTATGTCTGATGAATCATCTTTGGCTCAATATTAGGCTTGCGCTCATCCCGAAATAGCCATTGTCACAGTATGGCTCGTTTCTCTCTGTGTCGTGTGGCTATTCCCTCTTTCTGCTCTGACCGAAGGGATCCTCCTGGATGAGGTCATAGTCAAAAAGGAAACATTCATCACCATTTAAAAAAAAAATCCCAGATGGTTTAACCTAACATACACAGGAAGGAGTGGAAAATACTGGAAATGGCTACAAAGAAAAGTTTCAGATGTGACTTATGAAGCCAATTATGTTAGCAGAGCATGCTGAAAAAAGGAAGTACATTGCCAAAGGTAAATTAGCGTTGATAATGTCTGTGTATATGTTTTCAACATGATAGTGACTGATCATGTTGTGTTTTCTCTCACAGCTGTCTCTGATAGTGAAAGTGATCCCCAGTCCGGACTGGTTTGTGGGGGTTGACAGTCTGAACCTGTGTGAGGGTGGGCAGTGGAAACAGGAAGTGACCTTTGACTTGCACCCATTTGATGCCGGCACAGATAGCGGCTTCACTTTCTCCTCACCAAACTTTCCAACAACACCCCCTGAAAATATCACCATGGTGAGATATTGCATTATAAATATATATATAATAAATATTTTAAATATGAGTGAAGGAACAAAGCACTAAACTTGGTTAAGGTATTATTTATTTGGCAAAAAAAGGCAAACTACAGCTATAGATTTTATTTTACTATGCTAAATAAATAAATAAAGCGATGGAAAAAGCATCCATTGACTACAACATAGTCAGTTATAAATATTTCATTGGTTCTCTCTCGTTTTTGCATGTTTATAATTTCTTTGTGTGACAGTCTGGCCAAAAATTATATCTTCACATTTTGGCATGTTTCATTATGTTATCACATGCTACATATCACAATTTTAATAATATTTGAACATAAGGTAAGGATGTCAATTTTCGTAGGCCAGACGTCACTTTTGGACACTAATGTATTTGCACTATTTCTGACTAATTCAAATAAAAAATGTATCTGTTGTTTTATTTTGATGCAGATCACCTCTCAGAAGCCAAACCACCCGGCAAATTCCTTTTATTACCCTCGGCTATCAGAACTCCCGCCTCTGGCCACGATCTGGGTGAAGCGTCAGGGCCGCTCACCTGTCCGTCAACAGAACCGGGTGTCCAATCACATCCTGCCTGAAGCAACCAAACCTCACAGATTCTCAGGTAGATCTACATACACATTTGACACATGCCAGGGTAGAGTATTTTGTCTCTTACTTGTGATCTTCTTTTTATTGGGCTGGTAAATCCAAAAAGGAAGTGCTATGTGCTTTGTCAAGATGTTATGGTTTACCACAGCATTCTGCACGATTTAAAGTGTTGCAGTGTTTTTGGGGAAAGTAAACAGTTTGGACTTGATGAACCCTAATGCACGCCACATGTGGTAAACACTTTTTATTTGGTTCCACAAAAATTGTAACATGTGTGTTGTTCCACTAACTAATGTGCTGGTTTCAATTTCTTTTTAAAGCGCCCCTATTATGTTATTTTAAAGGTTCTTAATTTTGTCTCCCAAAAAACCCAAACAGGTTTACATGCATATGCATATCTGAATTTCAGATCCTCAGCACTTGATACACAGTGATAAGAACAGTAACGATGGCGTTGGTTTTACCGTATCAATTCCAGCCCGAGTCCTCATTCTTTGGAAGTGTATGCAAAGTGGATTTGCTTCGGCAGCACAGAAAACAGAGTCTTCTCGACATGTCAACAACACAAACACTCTTCTCAGTTACAACTACAGTTAGAACTACAGTTCTACTGTTTGCAGGCAGCAAATAAAGATCATAGGCTGGCATTTTGCAAATCTGTTACAAACCTATGTAGGTTTGTGCAGGAAGTGAGACTAGAATTGCTGACGATTTGCTCATTCAGGCAGTTCAGAATCGGTTCTTTCTTTTAGGAGACCTATGTTTCCATCCACCATTTTAGGATATCGAATAATAAAAATAAAAAAAATGCTGGATGGAAACGCCAAGATGTGTATAAATTCTAAAAACTTATGCACTCAAATGAATCAGATCATTTTTTATGCAATACGAAAACATGCAGAAACTACGATGGAAACACTTTTGCCGAATAAATTCCTTGATGCGCATCAAAAAAGACATGTGACTTTGCGACGGGACGGCATAACTGGACCAACCAGCGAACCGATCTTGTTGCACAGCATCCGAAATGCTGTTTTGGTCATTCTATAATGCCTGAGTAAAGTCTGATGTTAAAATGTTGGTTTGGTGTAATTCCCTCCCAAAACGCCTTAGACGATTTGAGTTCACAAACACCAGGGATCTGAATGCAAGATAACATGACAGCGTTTATTGTGTTTCATCTGCATGCTCTGAGGCACAAGTCATTTGTTATATATGAAAATTATTATAAACAGTGGCTTCTATGCAGCAACTTCCATTTTTCTTAGTGATATTTAGCGCCAGTTTGTCAGGAAGTAACGTTACATTACTTTTTTTTTTTTTTTTTTTAACTGGGCTGGGCTTGCTTGTTTGTTTTTTAATAACAACAAAAACAGCTCTATTTTTGGCAAATGTCTTTAACTCTAAAGGTGAAATGAATATGCCTCAGGCTGAAGAAAATGCATATTTACGTCTGTACAGTAGAGGGCGCAGCTCAAACAAACCTTTCAGCTGTGCTGCCATTCTGGATTAAAGAAGAATAGGATACATGAGAAGGAAGTTCAAGTCTTATTTCTAAATCTAATCTAAAGTAATTTCTGCTTATTAGTAAAGTTGAATTAGGTCACTGAAGGTCAGCAGTAAAGACATTGGTTAATAAAGTGAGATTAATTACATAAAGTATTGTGTAATTTAATATAGTTAATTATTACAGGTTTGCATAAAATTCTAAGATTGCATTTCACTGATTTTATTCCTTTTGAGGAATAATGAATGTTTTTGTGCAAGTGAGATGAGTAAATGCATGTTCACATTTAGTCTAGAACTACAATAACCATCATGTTCACACAGCGCACACAACACCTGCACTTTATTTCTCTTATGTGGACAGGAGAGCTGTCAGTGAAAAAAGTAACTTGCGTTACTTATTTGAAAAAGTAACTTAGATATTTTGTTATAAATTGAAAAGTAATGCTTTACTTTACTAGTTACTTGAAAAAGTAATCTGATTACTTAACTCAAGTTTGCAAATGTTTGATGTGATATTCTGAATTTGCACAACTTGCACAAGTTAAATTGCAACTTTGGATGGAAAAACATTTATCTGCACTTTGATCTTTGAAACTTTGCAGACCTTTTACATTCATAAACAGCTATATTACACACTACATGAAAGGTAATATCTGAAAAAAGCATAATAGGGGCACTTTAAGAGATTTAGTATTACAATTTCCATTTCAAGTTGCTATGCGACTTCATAACTGAGTCCATAGACCTTTGGTAAAATACACATTTCTTTAATTATTTGGGATATCTGAGCCGGTCTGCACTAGAGTACGGCAGTGGCCTGTTTTTCTTTTTGTGCCGATGCATAAACAGCCATATAAACATAATCTCTTGATTAATTGCTTCCAGACTAGCGGTCCTCATGATTCCTGCATGTGTTTCAGAAACGCCGCTAGACTGCGAAGTGTCGATGTGGTCGTCCTGGGGCCTGTGTCTGGGGCCGTGCTCTCGGGGCGGACTGCGCCATCGCACCCGTTATATCCTGCTGAAACCCGCCAACAGTGGCACGCCGTGCCCCGAGCTGGAGGAACAAGAAGAGTGCATGCCGCACAACTGCCTCGCATATCAGTGATGCCGGTCACACTGCTGGCATAGACACTTCGACGCTGTCCAAACGGAGAGCCGAGTTTAACCTCATGCCAATGCTGAATCACTGCCGCAGAATGCGGGAGAGCCGCCTGGCTGGACGTCCAGTGAGCTGCATTGGCTCCTCTCCTCACTGGAAAAGAACGGCTCGTATTCTGTTAATAGAGACTTTGATTACGGGTGCTGTACTCGCAATAATCTCAGTGTATCTTTGCATAATCGCACATTATTTTGCCAATATAGATTTGTGGAATAAATGACTTGCAGTTGCCCAACCACTGTTTTTTTAACATAATTACATGAATTAACATAAGCCTTCCTCTTGATCTCACAAACAGTAGCGACCTTTTTGAAGTAGCCTAGCTGAGTGATTTGACAGATGGTGCAGGCTGTAGAAGTCAACTGGTAGTTCATTAGTAGTAAAATAACACTTGAAGACACTTTGGCTCCTTTCTCATACAGGCCTAATGATGTTCAAAATGCAGTATGCATACAGTTTACAATATTATCTTGTGAGGAATCACACAAAAACAAACTGTCATGTGTCATTTATTAAATAAGGGACCGTATAGATGTTGTATACACTACCAGTCAAAATTTTGGAATCATAAAGATGTTTTTGAAAGAAGTCTCGAATGCTCATCAAGGCTGCATTTATTTTGTCAAAAATACAGGAAAAACAGTAATATTATCAAATACTATCAAAATGTAAAATAACTTTTCTAGTTGTGTCAAGAAACATTTCTTATTATCAATGTTGAAAACAGTTGTGCTGCTTCATATTTTTGATCCTTTGATGAATAGAAAGTTCAAAAGAACAGCATTTATTTGAAATAGAAATCTTTTGTATCATTATAAGTGTCTTTTACCTTTGTACTGTTACCTTTGATCCATTTAATGCATCCTTAAACTTTTGAATGGTAATATATCAGTTTCTTCACAAATATGAAGCAGCACAACTGTTTTCAACATTGATAATTATAAGAAATGTTCCTTGAGCAGCAAATCAGCGTATTAGAATGGTATCTGAAGGATCATGTGATGCTGACGACTGGAATAATTATGCTGAAAATTCAGCTTCAAATTACATTTTAAGATATATACTGACAGAAAACATTTTAAATTGTAATAATATTTCACAATATTACTGTTTTATTTTTGATCAAATAAATGCAGAAAAATCTCCTTGGTGAGAAAAATTCTTTCAAAAATTTAAAAAAATTTGACTGGTAATGTATGTTGCATTTTATGTTTCTTCTAATAATAAACTATGAAATTCTCTCTCAAATCATCTGCTCCTTGTTGTGTTTTTGTGGTAGCATTTTATAATCATTTTCCTTAATAATATTAACATAATTACAAGTAGGCCTAATATATGTCCTCAAATGGGAGCATACCCATGTTCCCAGATTTGAACATGTGAAAAGAGTCCTATATTCCCCAGTTTAATGGTCTGTTAACACACATTAAGTAAACTTTTTAAAGGCTCATTTTCCAACAGCCCTATCAACTCTATAAACTTCTAACCCTAACATAAGAAAGCTGTAGTCTTTTGTGATTCCATTACTCCAAACATTTGTTTAGTTCCCTCAATCTAGGCCTACTATATTGAGAGCCATACAGTGCTGTGGAACAGAACACCCTTTTGACAAATTCTCACAATAACCCATGTCATATTAAGCAAATACAGACCTTGGGAATATATTTTCTCAGTTTCTCACACTACAAAATAAACCTGTGAAATTTACAGTAAAAAAAAACTGCAGCTGTGGTTGTCAGCACATTACAGTAAACACACAAACACGTAGCAACATTTGAGATTTAATGGGACTGAACTTAAAGGATTAGATCACTTTCAAATGAAAATTAGTCCAAGCTTTACTCACCCTCAAGCTGTGTATATGACTTCCTTCTTTCTGATGAACACAGTCGGAGAAATATTAATAAATATCCTGACGCATCTGAGCTTTATAACGGCAGTTAACAGGACCAACGAGTTTGAGCTGAAGAAACTGCATCCATCCGTGTACTCCACAAGACTCCGGGGGGTTATTATAGTCCTTCTGAAGCGAAGCAAAAAAAAAAATCATATTTAAAAAGTTATGAAGTAAAATATCTAGCTTCCGCCAGATATTATACAGATATCCGCCTTCCATATACAACCGGACAAATAAAGTGTAAAACTCTTGCAGTTCGAAAAGCTTATGCTACGTCCTATGTCTTCCTTATTCAACTTACGAAAAAAGTGTAACTGACGTGGTGCCATTTTACACTTTCTTCGTAACTTGAATATGGAAGGTGGTCTGGCGGAGGCTAGATATTTTACTTAAATATGGATTTTTTTTTTTACACAAACGCATTGCTTCGCTTCAGAAGGCCTTTATTAACCCCCCGAAGCCCCCAATGGCATGACATGTGAGCCAACTTTTCACCAGATGTTTTGGTATAGCTACTTAAAGGCCAACAACAAAATCAGTCTCTGAAATCTATACAGGTGCTGGTCATATAATTAGAATATCATCAAAAAGTTGATTTATTTCACTAATTCCATTCAAAAAGTGAAACTTGCATATTATATTCATTCATTACACACAGACTGATATATTTCAAATGTTTATTTCTTTTAATTTTGATGATTATAACTGACAACTAAGGAAAATCCCAAATTCAGTATCTCAGAAAATTAGAATATTACATAAGACCAATACAAAGAAAGGATTTTTAGAAATCTTGGCCAACTGAAATGTATGAACATGAAAAGTATGAGCATGTACATCACTCAATACTTAGTTATGGCTCCTTTTGCCTGAATTACTGCAGCAATGCGGCGTGGCATGGAGTCGATCAGTCTGTGGCACTGCTCAGGTGTTATAAGAGCCCAGTTTGCTCTGATAGTGGCCTTCAGCTCTTCTGCATTGTTGGGTCTGGCATATCGCATCTTCCTCTTCACAATACCCCATAGATTTTCTATGGGGTTAAGGTCAGGCAAATTTGCTGGCCAATTAAGAACAGGGATACCATGGTCCTTAAACCAGGTACTGGTATCTTTGGCACTGTGTGAAGGTACCAAGTCCTGTTGGAAAATGAAATCTGCATCTCCATAAAGTTGGTCAGCAGCAGGAAGTATGAAGTGCTCTAAAACTTCCTGGTATACGACTGCGTTGACCTTGGACCTCAGAGAACACAGTGGACTAACACCAGCAGATGACATGGCACCCCAAACCATCACTGACTGTGGAAACTTTACACTGGACCTCAAGCAACGTGGATTTACTTTCATTAGAGAACATAACTTTGGACCACTCAGCAGCAGTCCAGTCCTTTTTGTCTTTAGCCCAGGTGAGAAGTTTCTGTCGCTGTCAGATTGGCCTGACACAAGGAATGCGACAGCTGAAACCCATGTCTTGCATACGTCTGTGCGTAGTGGTTCTTGAAGCACTGACTCCAGTTGCAGTCCACTCTTTGTGAATCTCCCCCACATTTTTGAATGGGTTTTGTTTCACAATCCTCTCCAGGGTGCGGTTATCCCTATTGCTAGTACACTTTTTTCTACCACATCTTTCCATTCCTTCGCCTCTCTATTAATGTGCTTGGACACAGAGCTCTGTGAACAGCCAGCCTCTTTTGCAATGACCTTTTGTGTCTTGCCCTCCTTGTGCAAGGTGTCATTTGGACAACTGTCAAGTCAGCAGTCTTCCCCATGATTGTGTAGCCTACAGAACTAGACTGAGAGACCATTTAAAGGCCTTTGCAGGTGTTTTGAGTTAATTAGCTGATTAGAGTGTGGCACCAGGTGTCTTCAATATTGAACCTTTTCACAATATTCTAATTTTCTGAGATACTGAATTTGGGATTTTCCTTACTTGTCAGTTATAATCATCAAAATTAAAAGAAATAAACATTTGAAATATATCAGTCTGTGTGTAATGAATGAATATAATATATAACTTTAACTTTTTGAATGGAATAAGTGAAATAAATCAACTTTTTGATGATATTCTAATTATATGACCAGCACCTGTAGATCCATAGCCTACATGTTTGTGTGACCCATAATGACATGATTATGAGTGTAGTTTTGGTTTACACTTTTTTATTTTCCTCTCAGGTGATGATGCCTAGCTACTAAATAAAAAGGGTTATTATATCACATGACACATAAACAATCAGCTGCGGTGGATGAGAATATCAACACGTTAAAAAACGTTAGAAATACCATGTGTTCATATCATGACATGGTGAATTTAATTAACATGCTAATGCGCATGTCTTTATGTGCTTCCTCCGTATAGGCAGGGATCAGATTCATCTAAATGTTGGTATTTATTATCGTTTATTAACATTTAATTATTTTGGAAATAATAATGTCGTAATATTGTGCTGTTAACCGCTGTCTTGCATGAAAGCCATCCATCTTTTAAACTTCAAGACAAGCGAAGCTGAACTTCAGCGTGAATATTTTGAAATGTCACCATCTAGTGGAGAAAACACATTTTACAGTGACACAGTTATACGAACTCTTGAAATAAACTAGATTTAGGAGCTCCATAGTCATGGAAACTTGGAAATATCAAATAATTTTATAATTGTCATTTCCAGGCTTGTTAAAATATTAAAGGGGTAGTTAACCCAAACATAAAAACGATTGTCGGAAAAAGCATGACAAAATTGTTTACTAAACACTTTATTCAGGTTTCCAGAGCTTTGCCTGCCATAGCCAAGATGCTCCTGTCAGGTCTCGGCGGTCTAGATGTCATCTATGTCCCAAACATATCCCAAAAATCCTAGTGGTATTAGTTCCAAGAAACAGAAATCTTCTTTCAAACCATGAAGGAGTCCTCTCATAAACAGTGTCCATCGAGAATGGTCTCTTGCGGCCCCTGCTGGCAAAAGAAACAATGAATTCTCACAGTTGCATGCTTTTCAAAGATCAAATCCTGCTGGGATGCTTGATCAGCCAACACCAGGGATCATTTCCTGTGGGACGCTCTCTCTCATTCTCCCCCATCTATCTTCTCATCCCACCTGTTCATGAATTCCAGGTTTCATCATCATCATCATCATCATCCCAAGAGAAGGCAGATGGCGAGGGCATGCTATGTAGGGAGAGTCTCAGATCACAAACAACAGAGGACCCTTCTGTTTCTGACACATTAATATGTGAGAATATTTTTTACATTAAAGGGTTAGTTCACCCAAAAATGAAAATTCTGTCATAAATAACTCACCCTCGTGTCATTCCACATCCGTAAGACCTTCATTCATCTTTGGAACACAAATTAAGATCTTTTTGATGAAGTCTCCATAAAGATCCAGCGCAACTATCACTCCAATGTCCAAAAAAAAAGAAAAGAAAAAAAAAAAAAAAAAAGGTAGGAAAAAGACATCATTAAAGTACTCCATGTGACTCCAGTGGCTTAAACTCAATTTTATGAAGCGACATCACGCGAGTGCTTTTTTTGGTTTTTTTTTGCACAAAAAAACTATTTAACAGTTTACTTACAAAAAAATTGACCTGCAACGCGGGTTCACAAGAGCTTCAAGACGCATGCGTGTTATGTTCAGACTCGCACGTCAACTCAACGCACATGCGTGAGTGTTCACAAGAGCTTCAAGACGCATGCGTGTTGTGTTCAGACTCACACGTCAACTCAGTGCACATGCGCGAGTGTTCACGAGAGCATCACGACGCATGCGTTTTGTGTTCACGCCAGAGCTGACGTTGCGTGAACAGGCTTTGGATATTATTTTGTAAATAAAGTGGTAAATTATGGTTGTTGGTTTTTTGCACAAACAAAGCACTCTCGTCACTTCATAAAATTGAGTTTAAGCCACTGAAGTCACTGAAATACTTTATTGAAGTCTGTCCTACCTTTCTCGACCTTGGAGTGGTAGTTGCATTGGATCTTTATGGAAGGACATAAACCTCTCAGTCTTCATCAAAAATATCTTAATTTGTGTTCTGAAGATGAACAAATGTCTTATGGATGTGGAACAACACGAGAATGAGTAATTAATGACAGAATTTTTTATTTTTGGATGAACTAACCCTTTAAGTCAATCAGGTGAAAAGTGTGTGTGAAAAAAAGGCGTTATTTTTACGTCCTTTTACAGGCTGTATGTGGATTGTTTTTACCAGAAAAACCACAAAGTTTCTCCTGACAAATAGATGTTTGTACTTATTTTTTTTTTTTTTTTTTACACAGTAACATAAGATAAATGTGATCTATTTTTAAGTGTTCATTATAAAATATTACAAAATATCTCCAGCAATGCTCTAGAATGTATTTAGTTCAGTAATAACCATCAAAAGCAGAACTAGGGTGGATTGCCCTAATATATATATATATATATATATATATATATATATATATATATATATATATATATACAGTATCTCACAGAAGTGAGTACACCCCTCACATTTTTGTAAATATTTTATCATATCTTTTCATGTGACAACACCAAAGAAATTACACTTTTCTACAATGTAAAGTAGTGAGTGTACAGCTTGTATAACAGTGTAAATTTGCTGTCCATTCAAAATAACTCAACACACAGCCATTAATGTCTAAACTGCTGGCCACAAAAGTGTGTACACCCCTAAGTAAAAATGTCCAAATTGGACCCAATTAGCCATTTTCTCTCCCCAGTGTCATGTGACTCGTTAGTGTTACAAGGTCTCAGGTGTGAATGGGGAACAGGTGTTAAATTTGGTGTTATCGCTCTCACTCTCTCATACTGGTCACTGGAAGTTCAACATGGCACCTCATGGCAAAGAACTCTCTGAGGATCTGAAAAAAGAATTGTTGCTCTACATAAAGATGGCGTAGGCTACAAGAAGATTGCCAAGACCCTGAAACTGAGCTGTAGCACGGTGGCCAAGACCATACAGCGGTTTAACAGGACAGGTTCCACTCAGAACAGGCCTCGCCATGGTCGACCAAAGAAGTTGAGTGCACGTGCTCAGCGTCATATCCAGAGGCTGTGTTTGGGAAATAGACGTATGAGTGCTGCCAGCATTGCTGCAGAGGTTGAAGGGGTGGGGGGTCAGCCTGTCAGTGCTCAGACCATACGCCGCACACCGCATCAAATTAGACTGCATGGCTGTCGTCCCAGAAGGAAGCCTCTTCTAAAGTCCGCAAACAGTTTGCTGAAGACAAGCAGACTAAGGACATGGATTACTGGAACCATGCCTCCAGTCAAACATGGTGGTGGGAGTGTCATGGTCTGGGGCTGCATGAGTGCTGCAGGCACTGGGGAGCTACAGTTCATTGAGGGAACCATGAATGCCAACATGTACTGTGACATACTGAAGCAGAGCATGATCCCCTCCCTTCAGAGACTGGGCCGCAGGGCAGTATTCCAACATGATAACGACCCCAAACAAACCTCCAAGACGACAACTGCCTTGTTAAAGAAGCTGAGGGTACCTAAACCTTACTGAGCATCCTCAAATGGAAGGTGGAGGAGCGCAAGGTCTCTAACATCCACCAGCTCCGTGATGTCGTCATGGAGGAGTGGAAGAGGACTCCAGTGGCAACCTGTGAAGCTCTGGTGAACTCCATGCCCAAGAGGATTAAGACAGTGCTGGAAAATAATGGTGGCCACACAAAATATTGACACTTTGGGCCCAATTTGGACATTTTCACTTAGGGGTGTACTCACTTTTGTGGCCAGCGGTTTAGATATTAATGGCTGTGTGTTGAGTTATTTAGAGGGGACAGCAAATTTACACTGTTATACAAGCTGTACACTAACTACTTTACATTGTAGCAAAGTGTCATTTCTTCAGTGTTATCACATGAAAAGATATAATAAAATATTTACAAAAATGTTAGAAGTGTGTACTCACTTCTGTGAGATACTGTATATATATATGTATATATATATATATATATATATATATATATATATATATGTTAATTATGAATATGAATTAATAATGTTTTTGTGAAGTGTTTTTTCCCCCCGTCATGTCCATTTAAAAGTCAATCCAAAATGAGAGGGGGAGCATGCAATAAAAAAGGTTCTTCAAGTGATGTGTTGCAAATAGTACATTTATATGGATATGTTGAATAATAGGCTATCTTTATAATTTACAGGATAACACTGATGAATAATTAGATATTATTAATTAGAAATTTGTTATAAATTATAACATGTTTAACTTTAAGGTATTTCCAGATGCTGTGCCATGACACACTCTTAAAAATAAAGGTTCTTTTTTTGGCATTCATGGTTCCTAAAAGAACCTTTAACATCCATGGAACCTTTTCATTCCACAAAAGATTCTTTATGGTTTATAGTGGCAAAATGTTGTTTACACCAAAAAAAATTGTACTTTTAAGGCTCTGAAAGGTTCTTCAGGGAGCCAAAATTGATTCCTCTATGGGATCGTTGCAAAAACAACCTTTTGAAAACTTTATTTTAAGAGGTTAGGTCTAGGTCTGTAGATTTAAGCTGTTTTGATATGGAGGATTGGATCCAACAGTTTAAAAAGGAGAGGTTAGGCTATGTTTAATAGCCTATGCCACTTGGAATAGTCTTAATCATTAAAAAATATTTACACACACACACAAAGTATTTTAAAATAAAATTGGGGAAAGTGTGTAAAACGCGGACGCTTCATCTCGTTGCTGCGCGACTCCAAATAAGCGCATCTCGCGAGAGTTCAGCGTGACCCTCCCATACAGACCTCCAGAGATGTGCGTTCACTGTGTATGCAGGTACAGTGTCCAGCAGGGGGCGCTGCTCTATTTATCTGGTAGCCAGTGAAGCGCAGTCCCGCAGCAGTACGAGGGGTGCGTTTGATTACTGCACAGCTAAATGGCGGATGAGGACAAGGGGCTGTAGCTCGAACAATAACACATTACCTTCTAAGTTAAGCGCGTTCTCAATCGTCTCAGCTTGCCGATGCAAATCCCGCGCGCATAAGCTACAGTCATTCATATATGTGGCTATAGTAATTGACTGATATAGCTGAGGCACGATTGATCTCGGATTTTAGCGGAGCTCGGAGGAAGTCGCTTTCTTCATGGTGGTTGTAATATGGGGGACTCGCTCGGTTTGATCGGGAAGCGGCTGCTGCTGCTGCTCAATGACGAGAGCTCCGCGGCTGCAGCGGCGAGCGGTGGGATGGAGCAGGCGGCCTGGCTCCGCGGCACCGTGCGGGCGGTCAGTGTGATCGGGCTGGCCAGCCCGGGGGTGGAGGTAAGACCGACACAACAACAACAACAACACACCGTCAAAACATCAAACAAAACCAGCCCATGCGAATAAACACTTGTGTGTTCTTAAGTTTCAACGTGTAACACAATAAGACATGACTCTAGGTTGCATCTTATTCTGAATTGAGGGAGAAATATGCAGAGAGACATTAAATGTGTGTTGGAGTGCTAGTTAGCTAAGTAGCTAGCTGCAGATATGTGCTGGCTTAAATCCTAGTGAGCCGTCTGTATTTTTGGGAGTCACTGATGCTGTCTGGTTAGGCAGTTTACTAGTTTTTTACACCGCAGTAGATTCAATAAAGGCCCCTTGTGATTAAAATACATTCAGCACGATAAATTCTTACATCAAATCGATTAAACATACTCACTATGACTACAAAGGGAATGGCCATTGTTTATGTCATATTGCCTTTGAAGTTGTATTCATTTTTTTAATGACGGAGAATGAGAGCTTTTATAAATGGTTTAATTCTATTTAGATTAAATGGATAAATACATTGGAAATATAATCTATTCAATATTCACACAGGCAAACTTTATTTAAAATATTAATTATTTTTGTCAGTCTTTGGTCGTGGATTAAATTATTACATTAGATTCAGTTTAATGGCCAGAGTGTGGAGTACAAGTACAGAACCAATGAAATACATGGTAGACAATATATGCAGACTTAATATTTTTTGTGCATTGGTTTGATTTAATCCTGTTCATTTTTACCATCTGTTAGTGATCTGTTATTTACTGGAATCAATCCAGAAGACTAGCTGTTGCTTCTTTTTGTCCCTTCAAATGTCTCAAACTAAATGCTGTTTTAAATGACAGATTCTTTTAACTGATTTATTAAAGTTAT